>VZQC01005585.1:564780-708658 GCA_009823505.1 Rhizomys pruinosus
AGGTTATATTTCTGGGAGTAGTACCTCTGAGTGTAGAGTGAGCACATATGCAGCCTAAGTCTGCAAGGTTATTTTCCAAGGTTTTACCAGTTTATCATCTTATTACCAGCAGTAAAGGAGTTTCCACGGCTGTACATCCTCAATGATCCTGGCTATTGGCAAGGTCTTCATTACTCACTGTTTGGTGTGAGCAAATGGCTTCTCCTTATGGTCTTAATTTGTTTCCCTGATTACTAGTAAGACTGAGCATTATTCAATACTTTTCTCCTCCATTCATGGTTCCTCTCTTGAGAAATGAATATTCATATCTTATACACATTTATCTCTTGAGTTGTCCTTCCTTCATTGATTTGTAGGAACTCTTTACCTACTTGGGATACTAATCTTTTGTTGGGAAATGTGTTGAAAATATCTTCTCCCAGTTAGCAGCTCATCTTCTTTACAGTGTCATTTGAAGAACACAACTATCTTCTACTTCACCCAAACATTAACATATTATGAACATCAATTTAATTTTTGTAAACCAAGCCAAAAAGTTATGGAAATTGAATATAAGAAGTTTTGTGAGACACTCTTTTTAAAATAAAGTTGATTTTTAACTAAAAAAAAAAAAAAAAGAAAATGGAAAAGGGGTTAAATAAGGAAATGTATTTTTAAAAGTGGAACATAATATATATTACTCTTCTTTGCATAAGAATAAAAAGTGTGATTTCACATACATCTGTGCATTTCATATATATCTATATATATGAATATATATATAGATATATATGTCTGTGTATGTGCTTATATACAGGGAACATTTCAGGACACATTAAAAATATCAGGGTTTTTTGTTTTGTTTTAAAAGGGGTTGTCAGAAATATTTTATGCTATTATATAATCTTAGATTAATAAAGTTTTATTAAATTTTATTTATTATTTTTATTTTATATGTATAAATATATTGCCTGCATATGTGTAAGTGCACCCATGTGCAATGCCCAAGGAGTTCAAAAGAAGTCCTTGGATTCCCCTGAAACTCCAGTTATGGATGGTTGTTAGCCTCCTTGTGGGTGCTGGGAGTCACACCCCATTTCCTGTAATAACAATCCAGGCTCTTAACCAATGAACAATCTCTCCAGCCCTCATGAAGTTTTACACATATAAAGTTTCATATGTGTAAAATTATATTAACATATATATCCTTGAGAATATATGACTTATTTATTGAATTTAAATATTTAATTAGCTAAGAATGAATTAAAATACAGAAATTTCTTCAAAATATTTTTTAAATTATTTAGCTGTTTTTCTGAATAGTGTTTGGGAAATTCCTATTACTTTTAGTAAACACTATTGTTTGACTTTTAATGGACATTTTAATTCCATTACAAATTTCTTCAAGTGCTCTGCAGGTTCCATGGAGTTTAAACTAACATAGATTTATAAATTCTGATTTTGGTTGGGAGTAATTAAGTTTGTTCTCTCACTCTTTCGCTCTAGCTGATTTTCTTTATGTATTTATGCTTCTGGTGAAATTAAAAATCTGATACCTTTCAAATTCTTTCCTTGGTCACTGATTAAAGTGTTTGTTTTTCCTTTGTACAGCAGTCTTCATTCTCATGGTCTTATCTCATTTAACATCTACCTATGTGTGTGTTTGTAGGGACATTGGAGGTTCTGTAATCCTGGAGATACTGTAGCAACCACAGAGTACATAGGTGTCCACTAAAGATTACATAATTATTTAATGAATTCATGACTGAATGATTAAATACAAGTTGACCAAGTTCTAAAACACAAATAATCTATCTTGCCTTTATTTTCCTGTTTTACTTTACTGGTAATCTTCGATAATACATAATTTATTTTCTTGTGTTGTTAGATCCCAGAATTACTGTATTATTAACATAATAAATACTAAAAGTGCAGAACATCTCAATCATTCTTAATCGCCTTCATATCCCCTTGCCCACTGGGACCCTTCCATAGTCCACCAATGGAACTCATACCCTCTGTCATCTGTGTTAAGGTCTATTGTGTTGTTAGTATCCCTGGACATTCCTCAGTGCAAGTTCAGTTTCCTGCCCTTAAATAAATGTTGCAGTAGGGTTTGGCTTCCTGTGTGACTCTTTGAAAAGTAACTGATGTTTTACCTACCCAAGATCAGTGTGTGAATTAAAAACAATGTTTTAGTGCTAGGCCTGGAATTGCTCTATTATAATTCCAGTATTGTAAGACTGAGGCAGTGGATGCCAGGTTCTAGGCCAGTCTGTGCCATACAGGGAGACCCTGACTGAATAACAAAACAGAACAAAAAGTTTTCCCTCAAAAATCCCAACTTAATAACCATATTCCAACAGAACAAATTAGAAGTTTTTCTCCTACTTGTCTTATTTTTATATTCTTGACTCTTAGATGAGTAAAAAGATTTCACATATTTTTATTTCTTTCAGAGCACTTCAGTCAATCATAATCACCTTTATACCCCATCCCATTGGTACCCTACCACAGCCCCCCCCCACTGTAACTCATAGACTCTGTCATTTGTGCAAAGGCCCATTGTGTCACATTAGTGTTCCTAGACATTTCTCAGTCCAAGTTCATCCACTGAGGTCCAGTCAGCCTATCCAGAGTCCCTTGCTTTAAGAAGCTCAGCTCTTCCTTATCCAGAAGTAATCAGCTGCTAGTATTTCTGCTAAGATTGAGATATGCTGTCCACTTTTTTTTCAGTTCTATGCTGGGTTTTGCGTGCTTGAGTTTGTGTGGGTCTTGTGATTGCTGACACAACCTCTGTAGGTTAATATGAGCAGGAACCCAGGAGCTTGTATGATTCTATTCCCATATGGCCATGAATCTCTTCCCCGGCTCTTAAAATATTTCTGCCCTCTCTTCTGCAATGGTTCCTGAGCCCTAGGTGAGTGAAGCTAAATATAGGAGTCCTGTCCAAGGACCCATACTTCACAGACTCCTAATCTCCAGGCTTTGGCCATTTGTAACCTTTTTTGTTCCTGGCCCTCTGCTGCATGAAGGAGCTATATCAGGGAGAGCTGAGAGATTTAGTCATGTCCTTTCCTCCCCATGTTCTATGTTGTATGAGCCTTAGGAATAGAGATTGCACCTCTGGATCCTACTAGTAGCAACTATTTTTAATGAGTCCTAATGAAGCTTACCTTCTAGGTGCCACAAAGATTTTAATACGAGAGACTTTCTTAACTCTCCCCCATAGAATAATGCGAAATATGAAGATGATGAGGTCGTTCTCCAGCCGTAGATTGGAGCCAACTGTTATAGAGGTATTCTCTTGTAAAACTGGTAAAACTGCCTTCTCTCATTGACTAATAGACATAGAAACTGTGAAAAGGATTATTCTCTATTCAGAACCAAATATAATGCTAAAGTCTCCTTAAGCTATGCACTTAAACAAAATATATTACTACAGGAGCTCTGACATCAACAATGGATTATTCTACCAAGGAGATGTTGGCCAGGGGATCCAAGCCCCCACAAAAGGTAAAGGCTCCTTGCCTCCAAACTGGGATATCTGCAGGAAGAGAGGCGATAAGGCCCTGCTGTTGAAGACCTGATATAAACATGGGAAAGATGTATGGAGACCGCACTTGCAAGTATACAGATGGTCTCTGGAATGCCAGAGAGTGTTACCAAAGGCCACTAAACCAATAAAGCAAATATAGGTCTCCTTGAGTCAAGCAAGACTCCTCCGTCAGCACCAGCTACACCTCATCTGCCTGGAAATACTGTGCAGCAGTGGCAGCCATATGTCTGTATATCCCAAATCTAATTGGCTATTAGCTCTCTCCTTGGAGGAATAACCCACGGCTGATGCCACAAGCTTACATCCTCTAATGGTTAGGAGATGTTATAAACCACACGAAGACCCTGTCATACTTAACAGAAGAAAATGTAATTCATGGATTAACATACCATCCAAACATCTGTGTCTATACCAAAGTAACCTACCATAACAATTAGTACTGTTTAAATACCTATATATCTAATTGCGTGTGCTTCATTAGTAGGATCGAAAGGCTATATATTATACTGTTTAAATACCTATATATCTAATTGCATGTGCTTCATTAGTAGGATCGAAAGGTTATGCCTGGACAAGCTGGCAGCCCATGAAAGAAAACAGCCAGAATTGACTAGAGACCAAGACAACAGCTCCAGAGAAAGTAGACTGTTTTGCTTCTCATCCACCTGTGTCCCTTTTCTAAGCCTAGGGAACAATCTGCGGAAGAGGGGGCGCAGTAGAATGTAAAGGCTGCGATTGTGGTGAATGGTGAAACTACAACAATATAGACTGGACACTCATTTGATCAACTTGATTGAACATACAAGCCCCTGCTGCTGGATGGTGGGCCCCATGAGCTGTGTGGGTTTGGGCACAACTGCTTGCAAATTGGTTTTACATGAAGGATGCTTGTACTCACAAATTATCACTTATTGTTAAAAAAATGAAAACAAAACAAAACAAAAAACAGAAAGATGCAGGAAAGTTATGGCAGAATGCATGATCTGGGATGGGTTGGGGTGGGGTGGGGGGAAGGGAAAGGTATATACGCCTGAACTGAATTGGAAAATGATGTATAAAATACACAAAACATCAATAAAAAATGAAAATTGGAAAAAAAAAGGAATAGAGGTTGTAATGTAGATTGTGCCACTTATGCTTGGGCAATTCACGACCATGTCTGTGTATGACCAGTTGTGGTAATCTGTAATAGTCTCAATCTGGTACAAAAGAACTTTCTTTGATGAGTTCTCACTGGAATATTTTCCTGTAAATAAATGGATACATGCCGGGCGTGGTGGTGCACACCTTTAATCCTAGGTCTCAGGAGGCAGAGGCAGGGGGATCTTTGTGAGTTCAAGGCCAGCCTGGTCTACAGTGTGAGTTCCAGGTCAGCTGGGGCTACAGGGAGACCCTGTCTCGAAAAGACCAAATAAATAAATAAATAAATAAATAAATAAATAAATAAATATTTTGCACTTAGAAGGAAATTACATGAGTATAGGAATGTGACAGCCTTGGGGATTTCACTAAGATCTGTGACCTTGCAATCCATGTGTATTTTGCTGTGTTCACAGTATCACATATGAGTTTCCTCCCATTGAGTGGGTTTTGTTTTTAAGTTTGATAACTGCTCATTTTTAAGTTAATTTTTACTGAGCGCATTTCATACAACATTTCTTAATCAAATTTAGACTCATTCCCCCATCCATGCCCATCCCTCGCCACCCCCTGCCCCCCACCAGAGCTCATGGATTCTGTCATACATGTTAAGTCCTGTCTTACATCTTTTTCTGTCTTTTATATCCTTTTCGATGCACAAGTTTACTGTTTTGGTCAGTTCTTTGAATAGGTTTTTCTCTCTCTTTTTCTGTTCCCTTTAATTATATATTATTCCAAAATATGCATATATATACTCCACACATAAATCAAAATTACAAAATCTGAAAATAAACTATAGGTTAATTCCAAAACACATTTAGTGATTCACATTTTAGCAGTAAAGTTACATGCAGGTATAAAGAAGTATAACTTTACATTCTTTTTTTTTTTCAGAATGTGAGTGGGTTTTAAGTCCAATTAGTTAGCCTTTGATTGCCCCCAAGATAAAAGTGACACTACTACACCAATATCATGTGCTGTTCTGGTTGATGATACAGTTATTTGATCTTAAAGCTGGTATTGGACCATGAATTGATGTTCTTCCTTTGCAGCTTGCATAATGCTCTCAAAAGCTACAAGAGCTAGCCTTCAGGGGATGTGCCTTCCAGGTGGTTCCAGTTCCATTGCTCCAAATCCTTTGTCTGTAGTATGCCCTCTTTTTAGCAATAGGATCTTACCTTGAAGTTCTGGTAGGCAATCAAGAACTTAAGCAATAGCCTGCTTTTTTTCAAACTTTTTTGCATTATATTTCACAACTACTTTCACAATATTTTACAATATTTCATTTTCAATCAAATGTTTTTATATAATATCTTTCTGTTTTATATTTTGAATAATTTTTATAGAATTCACATTACATTTTATTTGTTTTCTTTGCGAGAATATGTTAATTATCTGATAAGTGTTTATTGATTGCAAAATATGTCTGTGTACCAGAAACTTGTCCATAAATTGGATTCCACATTCAAATCTGCATCTGTTACACAGACAAAACCATAACTCCTTATGCACAAGTTGTTATCTCTAAAACTCGAAAACATATATATGCAGATCCAGTCTTGATGAACCTTTAACTTTATTCATCTCAGATCTTAGCTCAAAAAACATTTTTAGGTTGAATTACTTATTTCCTTGCTTCTTTATCTTTATTCATCAGAAACAACTACGTTTCTTTGATCTTTTCTCTGCTCTTCATTATCTGGGTCACATTTTTCATCTCTTTGATTTTGCTCTTGCAATACGGGAAATTTTTCAAAATTTTCCATATTTCACTGAATAAAATTAGATCTTGTATGGATTCTCAACCATCTCAAATGTATTTTTAGTTTTTCTGCCGGACTTTACATTTTCTCCCAATCTATCGAGACTTCATTTTCTCCATTCTTTCAGTTTGTCCTCATCTCATTTCAGGAACACCTATTCTAGTGTCAGAAAGCTTTGCCCCTGAATCTTTCTCAACAAACCAAGTTTTATAATTTGAAATTTCTCAGATATTTGACAGTTTCAATTTTAAATTAATTTTGTCTCACTCATAAAAACTAAGAGTTATGTTCATTCACACACATGAGTTACAGGGTAATATTTTCATACATGTTTAAATTGCACTACAATCTTTAAGTCATGAATATCATATTATCTCTTGAAATATATATTATTTATTTTGAAACATTCAATGTACTTTCTTTTATCTTCTCAAGGCAACCTATGACTGTTATCTAGAGCCAATCTGCTGACTCATCACACATCTTGCTCTTAGTGACACATTTTCATTGGGCTTTTCACTTCTCTCCCATACCTACTCTCCCACCCTTTCTGCTCTCAACTTCTTTGAGATGTACTCCCTTGGTTTTACAGGTATTTCAATATAAGCTACTTTTGAAAGCTACACTATCATTTTGTCTCATCCACTAGACCCCCCTCCTTATGTTTGGCCTGCAATGGTGTCTCAATTTATTGTACATTTATTGAGTTAAAATTGGTTTGTATGGCATTCGTTACGTGAAGTCAACATTAGAGTAACTCCTGAATAAAAACAGCCTGACTCTAAGCATCTGTTTTAAAGCCAAGAACAGACTTGAACTGCTGAGACCCTGTCCCTTCAGAATCATCTCAGAACTGTACTCCCAAACAAGAGCTCACTATTTCTTTTATTGAAACAGTATATCCAGCATGAAATGAGCAAGTAAAAATGGACTCTTATCAAACAGGAATTTTGCCCATTCTGATCCCTACTGATCAAGATCACTATGTGCACAATCAGGAACAGATGTTAGCAATTTAGTCCTACCTATTTGCAAAACAAATCGGTTAATTTTCCTACTTCCTGTCTTTGTTTCCAGTGAATATCTGTGTTGTTTGCAGCACTTACTTCAAACACACACACACATACACACACACACACACACACACACACACACACACACACACATACACACACACACCACATTCACACTCATATTATCTTTGGTCAAGGACAAGGGAACAAGGAAGGTTCATGAATGATTAGGCCTTATACACAAATGACAAGAAAAGCACATGGCTCAGTGAGCTTTTCTACGTTATAAACAGTCTAAGTTAAGATGAACTTTCTAGTTGCAAGGTTAAGTAAAAGGCATCTAAATTATGTCCATATTGTAAAAGTCATTCCTATAGGTCTAGATGTGGCATTTCTTTACTATAGAGCAGAGTGATTTTTTTAAATTCTTATCACTTCTATATGTATTTTTCCTTTCAGTTACACCCAAAATCATTTCAAAAATATTTTATTTTTTATTTTAATTTTATGTGTATGAGTGTATTACCTGTGTGTCTGTAAGTACAATCGTGTAGTACAATGCCTTCAGAGGTCAGAACAAGGTATCATATCCCCTGGAACTGGAGTTACAGATAGTTTTTAGCTGGCATGTGGGTGCTGGGAACTAAACCTGTGTCCTCCGCAAGAGCAGCCCATGCTCTTAACTGCTGAGCCAGCTCTCCAGCCCCTACACCTAAAAATGTTTAATATTTGAAGCTGTATAAATTTGCTAATAGAATTTGCAACTTCTCCATATTATACTATTCTGCCTTAGGCTGCTAAACACACTGCATGCACTTTTCTTTGCAAGGTTCAGGACAAAACTATTTTGAAGTTTTATCTTGTTCTCTCAGAAGCAATTCCTTAGGAAACTAACAACATGCCACTGTATTTCTACACTGAGAGGGGGGAATGGATATAAATACATAATGAAAGCGTTGGAGGTACAGATATACCAACAGTGTAGCTTGAGATGATCTAGAAGGTATCTTGAATGGGTTTTGGGAAAGCACAATATGAGGCAAAGTTTTTCTTTATATTTTGAGTCTGAGGATGTTCTATCCAGTATGTTATCCAAAGTGTTATTTGTATTTGTTGCTCTTAGCTTGTATCCACTGCTGAAAATTCTCCACAAACTGCAGCACGTCTTATTTTTCATGTACCTCTCCGTGTCCTCTCTCTTCTCCCAGTGATCTCTGTCTCTCTCTATCTGTTTCTCTGTCTCTGAATCTCTCAATTTTGAGTAATTCATGATACCATGTGGGTCTTTTTCTGTTTGGGTTGGATGATAAGTTAAAAAAATCCAACATTTAGAATTGCATCATCTTTATCATTTTTAAATTGTTTTCCCAGGAATCTTCTTCATCATGTCACTTTTTCTTCCTGGATCAAATTTAGTAGATTCTCTAGGGTTCTCATCTGTCCACTCTTTCTTAAAAGTTCACATACAATCTAATTTCAAGATGATATATAATTAATTACCCAGGAAAGAACATTTTATGCTTTTTTTCATACTGAGATAAATCATTTGAAAAATTCTTCAGTATGCACTCCCAGACTGTTAAGAGAGTCTACATTTGGCTTATTAGTCAGGTGTTTATACATCTCTTTGCTCCAGACAGCCCAGCTTATGCTTGGTGTTGGCATAGTTATTAATAATGCTGATTTCATTCTCTGAAGTTCCCTAGTTTGCATTCTTAACTACATCATCCCCCAATATAAGACTATGAGAGATGATTTGAATGAGTCATATAAGCATAATGGCCTTGCCAAACTTCTTTAATATCTTGACATAATTTTAATGTGATTAAACTTGAATAGCTGAAGGCTATAGCTAATTAAATTCAGTTGCAATTCATTCACTAAAATGACAAAAGACACCCTGAATGGGTCCCCATTCCACCTACAATGTTAAAAGTAGAGTGCTAAGTCCTAATTTTATCAAATTATTTTATGTATGATAATAAGTTAATTTTTTCTTTGATTATAAAATCTTAGATGGGCCCCTGTAGTCCAGAGAGAGTACTTCATATAATGTAGCTGTCCCAACAGGAGGCTGTCTCTGGTGTGCCTCATTGCTTGCCTCACTGGTCACCTAAGTATCTATATTAATGTGTGGAAGCTATTGTACTTCTCAAACCTTACCACCATGGCACACAATAATGAATGGATTTTTCCATTTTTTATTGTTGGACAGTTTTGCCTCATTCATAGAATGAATTTTAGTCATTTTCATCCCTCATCCCAATTCTTTCTCATTACTCCCCCTCTCGTATCTGGACCCTTCTCCTCCTACTTTCATGCTTTGTGTGTGTGTGGTCCACTGAGTTTAATTAGAGTCATTTGCCCAAGAATGTATGGGAAGCAGTTCTGTAGAGCAAGGCCAGTTTCTCTGTGGGCACATCATGGAAAAAAAGGAATTTTTTAAAGTGAGGATAAATAGTGCTTCTGAAAACTGTGAACCCAAAGTGTCAGCAGAATTAAGTCCAATGCCCATTTTTTCTGATTATTAAGTTGTATCTTTGGAAAAGCTATTTGACTTCCCTTATCCTCACTTTTTAAGAAAAGAGTAAAAGTGCCAATATCTTGAAGTTTCTTTGAATGTAAGAGAAGAAATGTAAATAAGCTAAACCAATTATAACATAATCCTTTTGTAAAGCCCCAATGTTAATAAGGGAAATTTAAAGAAAAGATAAAATATTTTGTTTTCTTGGAGAGTATTTTAATGAATTTATTTGATTTATTTAATGGATTTATCTTTAGATTATTTTTGCATTTGTAATAAAAACTAAATAGAAGGTAGGGTGTTTCCTACTCACTACCCTATGCAAAAATCTTCCCCTCATCAGGATTCTTCAGCAGAACAGAACATATCTTATGATTGTATGGAATCTACATTGACTCACCTTGATCACATAAAGTTTATACATTAATGTATACCCATAAAAGTGTATATACATGGGGACTGGTAAATACACAGTGACATGCATTCACCACTATAGTCTCATAAAGGAACCTCTGTACTCCACCACTATAGTCATCCTTGCTTAACCCCTTAAAAAACACTTTTTCCTATTTCCATAGTTTGCCTTAACCAGAATGTTATAAAGTTTGTCATGTAGTATGCAGATTTTTCAGACGTCATTTAATATATTTTAATATATTTTCCCAGTTTCTCTTGTAGCACTAAGTAATAATATGCCAATTTCTAATTGTGTCAGATTCTACCAATCTATTCATCTAACAAAGGATATATCAGTTGTTTTCAAGTTTTGGCAAATATGAAAAAATTACTATATACATCCATGTGTAGGTTTTTGAGTGGACATAGGCGTCAGCTCTTTTTTTTTCAAGTCTTTGAAATGTATGTTTTAATTATGGCTCTCCATATGCTACACAATTTTGGAGAGGTGAGAATATGCCACGAAGAAAATCAACACATCATCAATTTAAATACAAGACAGTTACAATATACTTATAATCACAAACATGTAATGATGTAACTAGTGATGAATTCCGAATTTGAAATATTATGTTTATGGACACATGTAAGAACAGTATTGAGACCCAGAAGAATTTACAAACTTTGTGAAGTCAATCATACATTCTGAGCTCTATTTGTTCAGAGCTATCCAAGTACAAAGAGGCAAAGTATGTTTATGTTTGGATAAGTAGCATCAAAAACACCACCAAAAAACACTGCTCTTGTAGGTAAATACCAAGCAGCTTGATGCTGGATCATAAGTGACACTATGTTACTTTGTGAGCAACTACTTGGAATCATCCACAGTGGCTCTCTCTTTGGTATCCTTGCCAGCAGTGAATGACTGTCCTCCTTGCAGTGCTTCCTTATAGGGCTTGGTGCTCTCAATGCTCTGCCTATCAGGCTTCCTGGCATGGATGCAGAGATGCCTCACTGCTGTAATTTCCATTCCCCTAATGATAAACACTGTGAGGCAATTTTCACATGCTAATTTGCCATCTGTATACCATCTTTGGTAAGATATGTGTGGAGTTTCTTGGCTCACTTAAGTTTTCTAATTAAACTTATTTTTAATCAGTACATACAATATGAAAACTCTACATGTTAATGGACACCACGTGATGCTTGAAAACATATATTCATTGTGTAGTACTCAGATCTGGCTAAATATATCTATTTCTTTAATCACTTATCTCTCTCTATATATATATACATATATATTATGTGTGTGTATTTAAATCAAATATATTTTCCCTAAAAAGCCAAAAACAGAAACTTTGAGAGGACATCTTGAATGAAACGTAAAGAATCAAGTGAAGGAAGTAGTCACTAAAATGGAAAAAGGGAAAGAGAAAAGAGGGAGTTTGAATGGGAGAAACAAGAAAGCCAGAAGTCAGATATTTGAGCAATTCTTCAAAAAAGTATCATAAGCATCCATGTGCAAATAAAAAACTAAAGTTGAGTTGATTTACATTTTAGGATCAATCTTGTAATTTGAATTATTGAAATATTAAGTCTAATATTGAAATATTAAGTTTTATATACATAATAAGGTAATATATTATATCAGAATAATAATAACTACTATAATAATCATTATCTCATTTAATATTTGTAACAGCCATATAAGATTATTGAATTTACTCATATATGAATAAATTTGGAGCTTGGAAAGTATATGATAGTCACCAGAATCACAGAGGACAGTTGCAAACTGTGTTGAAACCTTGTGTTAAATCAAGTATCCAGGCGAACTTTCTACAATGATAAATATAACCTCAGTTTGTAATACTTCAGAGTCACAAGCCACATGTGGATACTGAGACTTGAAATGTGCTTAATGCAACTGAAGAAGATTAATATTCAGTGGAATAAAGTATAAATAAATATTTAATATTTATAAAGAAATATTTAATTAGTCAATTAAATACTTAATGGAATTAAATACTAATCATTTGAAATTTAAATAGTGGGCTGGGGATGGCTTAGTGGTTGAGAGCACTTGCTGTCCCTGCAAAGAACCTGGGCCTAGTTTCCAGCACCACATGGTAGCACACAACTGTCTGCAATTCCCATTCCAGGGAATCCATTGCCCTCTTCTGGCTTTCATGGACATCAGGCATTCATGTGATATACATACATGTAAATAAAACACTCATACACATAAATATTTTCAGGATAAATCTTAAGTTTCTGTGGCTCTTTGACATGCTGACATCATTGCAGTAGGTTCATCTGAACGAGGTCCCAGGAGCCTGTAAGACTCTGTTTCCGTACGGCTGTGCACTTTACTTCGTCCCCTGGCTCTTACAGTCTTTTCTCCCCCTCTTCTGAAATGATCATTGAGCTCTGGGTGGGTGAAGTTTAATGCAGGAGGCCTGTCCAGGGACCCACACCCTGCAGACTTCTATTCTCTATTCTCTGGCCATCTGTGGGCTTTTGTGTTTATTGCCCTTTGTTGCATGAGGGCACTTCATTGATGAAAATTGCATTAGTATTCTCTCTACCCTGTTCCACTATGTTCCATGAGCCTTATATGTCACTTAGTGTTGGCATTTCACACACACTTATATAAACCCAGCATAGAACTGGGGAAAAGAGCAGAAAACCCCATTCTTAGGCAAAGAACTGTTGGTAGCGATTACTACTGGGTCAGGGAGAGTAGATCTTCTTCAAGTGGAAGACTCTAGATAGGCTAAATAGACCCCAGTGGATGAACTTGAACTGAGTGAAATCTGGGTTCCCTAACTTGACTCCACAGGCCTTAACATATATGACAGCATATGTGAAATCTAGTGGGGTTGGCTATGGGGGGGGGTTCTAGATGAGAGAGGGGGTATAATGGTGGTTAAAATGTTTGGATATGAAATGCACACAAATTCAATTAAAAATAAATAAAATATTTTAAAAGATTAAAAATAAAGATATGGACTACAGATGCCAAGTAGTCTCTTGAACAACAATAAATAAATAAATAAATAAATAAATAAATAAATAAATAAACCAGTTTTGCCCAGACTCTGTCTACAGGATACATGGTGTTTTAGGACTTAGTAAAAGTAAATAAGTACATATTGGACAACATTGGTTTGAAGGCTGATAAAAACGGTAATGCATCTGAGTTAATTGGTGATATAAATTGCTGTTGTCCACATTAGCTTTAACTAAAATCTGTATAACAATTACTTTGGGATTGGTATAAACAAATGTTCTCTATAATTTTGCTGTCATATAGTATCACCTGGTAGCAATCTCTTTCACCTATAGGATGATTTAACTCAAAAATAAACTTTGTTTCCCAAGTTAATCACATACAGTAACCCAAAACAGCATGGGTGAACTTGATGAAATCTGTGCCTTGATTCCACCCTATAGGTATGTATAAAACAACTGCTTTTTTGAGACTCATGGGTCAAAAATAAAAACCTTAAATAAAAAAGGGGGATATAGATAGATATGAAAACTTTTTGTCAAAAAACCTTGCAACCCAAATCTTAAAACTAACTATGGGAAAGGATTTGTATGTTCCAACAGGCCAGAGTATCACCAACTTAATGGCTGAGAAAGAAAATGCAGCTTTGCAGTGAGTAGGATGTACCAGAAAGTGCCAGCAGAAGGATTGACTCCTCTGGGCATTGAAGGGAAGAAATGCCTCAGATTGCTGCAGACATCAGGCCCCTCTGTGGATCCTACTAGTAACAACTATTTTTAATGATTCCTAACGAAGCTTACCTTCTAGGTGCCGCAAAGGTTTTAATACAAGAGACTTTCTTAACTCCCCCCCATAGAATAAGGAGAAATATGATGATGATGAGGTCGTTCTCCAGCTGTAGATTGGAGCCAGCTGTTATAGAGGTATTCTCTTGTAAAATCAGTAAAACTGCCTTCTTTAATTGACTAATGGACATAGAAACTGTGAAAAGGATTATTCTCTATTCAGAACCAAATATAATGCTAAAGTCTCCTTAAGCTATGCACTTAAACAAAATATATTAATACAGGAGCTCTGACATCAACAATGGATTATTCTACCAAGGAGATGTTGGCCAGGGGATCCAAGCCCCCACAAAAGGTAAAGGCTCCTTGCCTCCAAACTGGGATATCTGCAGGAAGAGAGGCGATAAGGCCCTGCTGTTGAAGACCTGATATAAACATGGGAAAGATGTATGGAGACCGCACTTGCAAGTATACAGATGGTCTCTGGAATGCCAGAGAGTGTTACCAAAGGCCACTAAACCAATAAAGCAAATATAGGTCTCCTTGAGTCAAGCAAGACTCCTCCGTCAGCACCAGCTACACCTCATCTGCCTGGAAATACTGTGCAGCAGTGGCAGCCATATGTCTGTATATCCCAAATCTAATTGGCTATTAGCTCTCTCCTTGGAGGAATAACCCACGGCTGATGCCACAAGCTTACATCCTCTAATGGTTAGGAGATGTTATAAACCACACGAAGACCCTGCCATACTTAACAGAAGAAAATGTAATTCATGAATTAACATACCATCCAAACATCTGTGTCTATACCAAAGTAACCTACCATAACAATTAGTACTGTTTAAATACCTATATATCTAATTGCGTGTGCTTCATTAGTAGGATCGAAAGGCTATATATTATACTGTTTAAATACCTATATATCTAATTGCATGTGCTTCATTAGTAGGATCGAAAGGTTATGCCTGGACAAGCTGGCAGCCCATGAAAGAAAACAGCCAGAATTGACTAGAGACCAAGACAACAGCTCCAGAGAAAGTAGACTGTTTTGCTTCTCATCCACCTGTGCCCCTTTTCTAAGCCTAGGGAACAATCTGCGGAAGAGGGGGCGTGGTAGAATGTAAGGGCTGCGATTGGGGTGAATGGTGAAACTACAACAATATAGACTGGACACTCATTTGATCAACTTGATTGAACATACAAGCCCCCCCTGCTGGATGGTGGGACCCATGAGCTGTGTGGGTTTGGGCACAACTGCTTGCAAATTGGTTTTACATGAAGGATGCTTGTACTCACAAATTATCACTTATTGTTAAAAAAATGTAAACAAAACAAAAAAAAAGCAGAGAAAGATGCAGAAAACTTACAGCAGAATGCATGATCTGGGATGGGTAGGGGTGGGGTGGGGGGAAGGGAAGGGGATATATGCCTGAACTGAATTGGAAAATGATGTATGAAATACACAAAACATCAATAAAAAAAAGAAAGAAAATAGAAATAAATAAATAAATAAATCTTAATAAAATTCAAATGGATCAAATGGCCGCATGGTCCTAACATGGACCATAGATAGTATTTAGTACAACTTGAAATAGATTACCTTGGATTTGGGTAATGCAAAATTTTGTGTGATATTCTGAAAGATTTCACAAACTTTTTCTTAGCCTTAACAAATTGAAATATCACTACCTAACTAATTTTTAAATGAAAACCAATACTGCATGTGGAAAAATTATGTGATAATTTTTATTACTAAATAATATGATAGTTTACTTGTACCTTGAATTAAATAGTTTATTTAAAAGGCACTTTTCTCAAGTGAAAGGGAAATTCCTTTATTTGTGCCAGCTAGACATGGACTGAACACCATACTAGAGAAGTTAGAGAAGAGATGAAAGCCAGGGTATCTGGGTACTTAGAATGAGTTACATGTAGACAGTGCAGATGAAAGGGCAATGGGAGCTGTCTTCTCCTGCCTGTCACCAGTCAGTATGGCAGGCTATGCTGAGAAAGCAGGGTAGTGGCAATGGGGAATTTAATAGAATTCTCTCAAGAGCATGTAAGGTGACTCTTTTCCCTGCATGCTCTCCTTCATGCCAAATAATTTAAAGCTAATAATAATGGGCAGGAATCTTATATAGTGTCTTTTCTTTTTCCTCTTTACAAAGCCTTCTCACCTCTCTCTTCTCCTTGCCTTCTTCAACCACGAGATAATTCCCTGCCCTTAAACAAACATTGCAGTGGGCATTCACTTTGTGTCTGACACCTTGAAAAGCAACTAAAGTTTTACCTAACCAAGAACAGTTTGTGAATTAAAAACAATGTTTTAGTGCTGGGCCTTGAGTTACTCTACTATAATTCCAGCCTGTAAGACTGAAGCCCAAGGAGATCCCAAGTTCTAGGCCAGCCTGTGCCACACGGGGAGACCTTTCATCTGAAAAAAAAGTTTTCCCCACAAAGAACTCAAGTTAATTATTCTATTACAATGGAATAAATTGGAAGTTTTTCCTCCCTGTTTAATTTTCATATTCTTCACTCTTAAATGAATAAAAGTATTTTAACAGTGCAACAATTAAAGGGCTTTATGCCTCCACTTCCTCTTTTGTAACAGATATTTCTTAGACTTTCTTGGGAAGCTCTGAGTTTGTTGTGATAGTGATTGCAGAAGGGAGTTTGACTGACTGCACATGTGTGAGAGTCATGCATACATTATGCAGGACAAAACTCAGCAGCATGCTCTCAGAGACAAACTTCTGAAAAGACTGGTTGACTCAGGCCCCACCTATACAGAGCTCAGTTCCTAAAAATAGGTGCTAAGTTGCATCCTTTAGACACAGGGCTAAAATAAATTCAGCAGTCCCGTCCACTTGCTTCATTGACCCTTCTGTGGAGCAGGCCTCCACTCTGCTGGCTGTATTCAGGGGACTGGGAAATGTGCTGTACTTGAAACAAGGGAGGAACTACACAGGGAAGAATTGCAAATCTGTAAGACATTGGCACGAAGTTGAGGTGGAAGTCTGTTGCAAAAGGTATGTGTCATTGATGTGTGTTTCCAAAGTTATAAAACATTCCTTTAATTGTTAAAACTGGGTGATGACCAAAAGTCAAATTGTCATCATTACCAAAATTTTTCATTTGGGTTTTGTTCTTATGACTATATTTAGCATGCTTAAGACTATAAAAACTAGGACAATACAATAGTTTCTTTTTTTTCTTTTTTTTTGGTCTTTTCGAGACAGGGTCTCCTTGTAGCCCCAGCTGTCCTGGAACTCACTCTGTAGACCAGGCTGGCCTTGAACTCACAAAGATCCGCCTGCCTCTGCCTCCCAAGTGCTAGGATTAAAGGCATGCGCCACCACGCCCAGCAATAGTTTCTTTTTAAGAAATTAATTTTTGTATTTAACATTGTAGAGCAGTGAGTTCAGGTTAATAAATAGTTGGGAGATAAAACTATACTACAATTTATAGCTAAAAGGGAAATTGGAAAAATATTTTGTCTTTTTTGACCACAATATTGAATAAACACATTAAAATAAATAATTGTAGTTCCTGGAATCTGGTGAGGAAAAAGATATTTTCAAAATATTTTCAACTGTTGCAGCTTGCTCAGTCAGAGAAATGTATGGAAATTATTCCTTTCCAGGCTTAGTTTGACATTTTTAATTTTTTCTCTAGCCACGGGTTTATGTCCTTTGGGAGTTTCACTGCAGTAAAGATTAAAGAATCAGGTTCTTACATGTTTCTCGGAATTAAGAAAAGCACTACTGGTTGGATCTGCCAGCCCTAATTACGATAACTACAAACGTAAACAGAAGAGTCTAAGATTGTTCTTTGAAGGTATCATGCCCTATATACTATTTCAAATGGATTTTTCTGCCTTCAATTGCCTGTGAACACCTTAATTTGTTCCTGGTGTGCGGTAAATGTTTAGATGTTAAAACACTGAAGTGATTTGGGCATGCCATTATAACAGGATCTCTAAGACGCCATTGAAAAACAAGGACACTTTAAGATTGCATAATGCAGGGTTTAAATTTAGCCAGCTGATGCTGAACTGAAAGATATTTTATTTTTACCAGAGCTCTATTTGGTCACTGGCAAGCTGTAGGTTGTTTGAATTATTTTAAAATTTTATGCTAAAGTGCCAAGGACAAACTAAAATATTTACCTCAGCTACACTCAGAGCTATGGATTTTTAAATTAAAGAGAACCTGTTGAGAGTTTTAGAAGACATCATTAGTGAGTGGCAAAAATATTGGGGCAGAAATTAGAAAGTCTGAATTTTATGCTTCAGTACTTCTCTACTTCTCTGGTTGTGAATATTTTCTCTTCTTCCTATCAACATATCAACTAAAGGCAAGATCCATTTTAAAATGTCATTCAGCATTTCAGATGTCTGCAATGTGGCAAGGTGCCAGGTGCCTAGGGAACATGCAGTCTGGAGTGTGGACACAGGGCTGCCTCTTCCCACCCATATTGGGCGTCTTTAAGGCAAAACTTTCCTTAGGCTTTTGAAAAATGAAAGTTGACATTCTTTAAGGATCACAGGATGCTTTACTTCAGAATAGTTCCTGCAAATTCGTCAGTGCAGGCCTCCGGGCTAATGGGATTACAGAGGAGCAGAGTGTTCCCTTTCTTCAGGTCAGCTTTTGGGGGGAAATCCCACCAAGTTCATAGATAATTTACCATTGTTTACAGGTTTTAACCTGTTATTTAATCAGTTCCAGAATTTTAACTCTCCCTCTTTATTTTCTACAATTGAAAAACTGCCCCACATCAGAATTTTTCCCTACCTGAAAACTGTTACACATGGTGAAATTATTTTAGGTCTGAGATTGATATTCTCATTTCCTCCTTCTCCTCTCTCATACACACACACACACACACACACACACACACACACACACATACACACGCTCATATACACAGAAAAAAAAATAGAGAGTCACTAATTTAGGTCTTAAAAGACACCATTCATTCAATAAGGCCTGCTTGATAGTGAAGAGTCATGTAATTTATGAACCAAGGTTGACACTTAATAAGTGCCTGGTGATGTAGCTCCAGGATTTTTGATTGAACAATCTGTGGGAGATAGAACTTAATGGTAATTATTGAGTTCTTTTTTATTTGCACCCCATCCAGTCTTCTGAAAGTATTCAGGTTATGCTTTGAAATTCAATTAAAGTATAATTTGCTCTTTCCTGTTTCTGAAAAAGGAAAGAAAAAACTGCTGGTTCATTCAAATCAAAGTTTCTTCCCTTAGAGAATGATCAGTAAAGGCAGCCTTCTCAAATTCAGGAAAGCCTTTTTAGAACACTAATTTATTCCAAGTAGGTACATGGTCTTTGTATGATTGTATGTGATATTGTAGTGTCTGTTTCCTGGCACTACTTCTAACACTGAATGTATATTTTCCAACAACAAGCAGTTCTCCAATTCTGTAATAACAACTGAGTGTCCTACCACTAAACACATTTATAGCACTAGTGCTTTGACTTAGCTAAGACCCCAGGAGATATAGACTAAGTCATACACGATTAACCAGATACCACCTAACCTGGAGAGCCTAAGCTTCTGGCACATTATCTTAGCTGACTACTGATGGAGAGGATGCCACAGTATTAGTCATTGAATGACTCACAGAACTTAGGAGAGTGTTGTGCATACTACCTCTGCTATGTTATACAAAGTACACTTCCACTAAAGCAACATGGAAGAGATGCACAGAGCAAAGTATGGAGGGTAATGTGAAACACAGAGCCAGAGTGACTTATATAGGCCAGTTTGGAGACCAAGAGATCATTACAATAAAATGGCTTACTGGGATGGTTCAGGAGTCAGCCAGAAAACACTAGGTTCTAGGACAAGTTCCTCAGCTACCAGCAGCAAAAGGAGAGGAAGTTGCAAAAATGCCCACAGAAGGTAGACTGAAGAACATTTTTAGAGCAAAGTCTTACAGACATCTGGGATGTTCATACTGACCAGACTGAACACTGGTGTTGGGGACAGGACAAGTCCTAAAGAAGTACTGCTTTATTCCAGATTGGTTGGGGATAGTAAGTAGCGTGGATAAGCTCCAGAGTGCTGCCACCTGGGGCCTGGAGTTTAATTGGAGTCCAATTTTCCCATCTGTGTGGGAATGTGGAATAATCATTATTGGTGAGGTGTGCAACTGTTAACCGATTAACTATCCTTGTCTTTACTATCCTCCATTCTTTGCAACTAAACTTAAAACATTTCAGATATTTTTCTATTATTGTCACAAACCCCACAGATCCTTCACTTAGGGATTTTTATTATAGAGCTAAATTTGCACCCTCTCTCGCCTACTCAGAGGTAGGAAGGAGATCAGAAAACACTAACTTTCTTATCCCTTGGTTGGTTTTCCAGGCAGTCTGTTTCCATTCTGAAGCTAGGTCCCACTCTCCAAACACTACTTATTCATATACTCGTTTTATACATTCCCCTAAGTGTATAAAATCATCATCTCTGAGACTTCAGTGGTTTTCTTACCCAGAACTAAGAACAGGAAACAAGTATTTGTTTCATAATATGATATATGTTCACAATGTGGTCTTTAAAATGTCACCTATAAACTACAGATTGAAAAAAAAACCTCCTTTCTACTCATTTGCCTCATCATTGGAATCCACCTTTTGTGAATTTAATTCACCAGAGTCCTTTTCCATTTGTATCAGTAAATGCATAAACAAAAACAATTAGTCAGTAAAAAAAAGCGAAAAATTTACTTCCTTAAAATCAGCAAATTCAACCCTTTGTGTTACTTTAGATTCACCAAACGACAGTGAATTCATGTTGAATGATGCTTGGGAGTTTGGGAACCTCAAATGTGGCATCCAAATTCCTGCCATCATCATCATATTTCTTAAAATACTGCCAAAGTTAATAGGAATATGTTATGTTGATAACACAAAAAATATCTTAAAGTTCTACATTACGAAGCAGAGACCCTGGAACTAGTTACCCACATAACATTTCAGGACAGAAACCAAAAAGTCTTGACTTAGTTTGATCTGGGGGCTGCTTTTCTTCTGGGAGTCTGTGGTACAACATCAGCCCCACCCCACCATAGCCCTCATAACCTGGGGTACATTGCACAGCACCCTCCTGATAAATGCTTATTATTTTAGACAGAACTAGCCTTTGGTTGGTTTCATTTTGCATTTCATGCTACTGTTAAAATTAGGGAAACTTATCTAAAAGATAATAAACTTTGAAATACTGAAATAACACTAGTCACCTTCTCTCACCACAATGCCAGTCCTAGAATATTCCCAAGGATTTGGAAATTAAGCAACCTAAAATCATTCCTAATTCGAGGAACTAGCATAATATTTCAAAATACTTTGAACTACCAGAAAATAAAATCATGACAAATCAAATTTGATTGGATGTGGCTAAATCAATGTTTTGAGAGCTCTACTAGTTTTCAAGATATAAAAAGTGAAAAATCAAAACCTTTTATAAAAAAAAGTGGAAAGGAAAAGCATAAAAGATAAAAGAAGATCAGCAAAAATAAAAACGGGGATTATGCCAGTGTGGTGGTGCACGCCTTTAATCCTAGCACTTGGGAGGCAGAGGCACGTGGAATCTCTGTGAGTTCGAGGCCAGCCTGGTCTACAGAGTGAGTTCCAGGACAGCCAGAGCTACAGGGAGACCCTGTCTCAAAAAGAACAAAAAAAAAATGGGGATTATAAGATAAAAACAAAGAAATGAGTTATTTTTTGGAAAAATTATAAAATCCTAGCAGTATTCAATAAGACAATAGAGAAAAAATGTTTCTGATATTGCAGGATAAGGAATAAAAAGAAAGATGTTGTTACTAATCCTTCAACTGTTATAAGGATAAATAAGGAGATATTATGGAACTTTGGGTTAAATTTGATAACTTGGTTTAAAAGAATAAATTCCTGGGGCTGGAGAGATGGCTCAGTGGTCCACTGCTCTTGCAGAGAACCTGGGTTAAGTTTCCAGCACCCACAAGTTGGCTAACAACTGTCCATAACTCCAGTTCCAGAAGATCCAATGCCCTCTTCTGACCTCCTACTGCATGATATACATGTGCAACTACATACATGCAGGCATTCTAGTCATACATAAAAAATAATAAAAATAAAACATTAAAAATAAAAGAACAAATTCCTGTCAAATCACAACTCAAAATTACAAAAAAGAAATAAAACCTATAACTATTAGAACTAATGAAAATGAATTTAATAAGGCCAATGAGTACAATATCAGTAAAATCAATTTTTTCTGTGTACTTGTATCAAGTAGGAAATGAAATGGGAAAGCAAATCTCTGACAGAAAGGCCACAATAATCACATGCCTAGGACCGAATTCATGAAATGTGGAAAAGTCTACACTGAGGATGAAACATTTTTCATATATCATTGTTATTGCACTGTTGTACATTTGATACACTCCTTTTTAATTATTTATTTTCTATGTGTATGAATGTACTGTCTGCATGTAGGTTTGTGCACCCGTATCGTGCAATGCCGCGGAGATCAGAAGAGGGTTTCGGATTCCCCTGGAACTGGAGTGCTCCTGGAATTGGAGTTACAGACAGTTCTTGGCAGCCATGTGGGTGCTGGGGATCGAACCCGGGTCCTCTGCAAGAGCAGTCGGCGCTCTTAACCTCTAGGCTATCTCTCCAGCCCCGTTTGATACACTTCTTAATCAAATTTAGACCCCTTCCCCCATTCATGTCATTCCCTCAAACTTCCCCACCCCAGCCAGACCTCATGCATTCTGCCATACATCCTAATTCCTATACAGTCAAGCAACTGTACCCAGATATCCCTCAGTGCAAATGCACCCACTGAAGTCTAGTTGGCCTATCTAGGGATCTTAAGGAAGGTCTACTCCTCTTCATCTAGTAGTAATCAGTCTCCAACAGTTACCAGGTTAGAGCTGACCTGCCTCCCATTCCCCTCACTCCACACTCGGCCCTCTATCTGATTGAGTTGGCGTCAGTCTTGTGCTTGATGCCACCATTGCCACATTGGTCCATGGACATAGGAAAACAGAGGCTTTCAGAACACTGGAAGCTAGCAGGTGTCAACTTAGATTTCACTTTTACTAAGCATTTGTGTCTTTTCCAAAGATGAGGTCTCTCCTCTCAGCCCCCAAGGTTTTTACTTTTGAAGCTTATTTTTCACTGCTCTTCAGCAAGCCATCCAGTCAATCTTTGCCTTTCATGTCTTTTTTTTTGGGGGGGGTCTTTTCGAGACAGGGTCTCCCTGTAGCCCCGGCTGTCCTGGAACTCACAAAGATCTGCCTGCCTCTGCCTCCCAAGTGCTAGCATTAAAGGCATGCACCACCATTAAAGGCAGGCTGCCTTTCATGTTTTTCTAATTGTACACAGGTTATTTCTGTGTTGTCAAGATGTGTCTCATTGTTCAAAAGTAATTGCCAAAGTACTTCAGATATACATATATGTTAAAATTAATAGAATAAATAGTCTATTTGGAGCAGTTTCTCTATTACTCAAATATCCAATGGCACCGCCCAAAATCTGAATATATCAGCACAGATGTTTTCTATATGGTAATTACTACCACTTATAATAATCACATGTTTAATGTGCTTAAGAGCAAGTTTGATAAGTGACTTCCAGTCACATGCTTGATTTTTTTCATGACTTCATTTAAGGTAAGCTAAATATAAAATATTGTTCAAGTAGCAATGGTTATTTCAGCCTTTAATTTATAAGACTTTAACTGTATTGAATGAGATACACATAGACATCATATCATAAAATCTGTGAACACTGAATTCTGATAACCAAAGTCACATTTAAACCACTTAATGGTTTAAACTTTGTGGGTAATTTATCAACTTCTCTGTTGGGTTTCGTGCATTTAAGTCAACACTGTCATAATAAGAATTCAGATTTATGTTTACAATCTAGTAAGCCATTTACACAAATAATTAGAAGCTTGTAAATAATTATAGTAATTAATTGTACCAAGGAAACTGTAAAAAATAATTAGAAGTTAAGGCTTATCTATTGATTTGTCTGTTTTGTGTTCTGGAATTTTTATTTGAGATTTAGGAAGTCAAGAGATAGTATCAGAATACAGTGAGTCTGTTCCCATGATTAAAGGTGATAAGTTTTGTTTAGCTCTACTGCATCTGTTTCTGTTGTACACAGAAGCATTTCCCTGCACACCAAATAGCAACAGCTTCTCTACTAGGGTCAAAGTCACAGCAGCCTCCTTTGGAACAGAGAAGACAGGGCAACAGATGATAAAGGAAAGCTACTAGCAGCAGTCAAAGACATGGGTAGCTACTACAATGATCTGGACCTTCCCAAGGCATTCAGACCAGAAGCAGACCTTCATTAGAGCCATAATTTCTTTAGTAGGAAATATGCTATTCCTGTGAGTCCTGCAGAACTCAGAAGGATTTATTTTTAGGGATAGAATTGTACAAGTGCATATCCGCTTTCAGTCACTAACCTGTTCTGAGATGGAAGTAATTTCAAGATTCGTCATTCCTCCATCATCCAGAGATACACAATAGCTGAGCTTCAGCTCTATAAAATTTTAGAGAACTGAAATTTGCAAGGCATTTGTATGTATCTATCACACACCCACTATTTCTTAAAAGATCTAATCCACCCATGGCGATTTTCAATTCAGAACTACTATTTCTGGTTTCTAATACTCAGCCTTCTAAATACAAGCAATAAATTATCTCTGAAACCTCATTTTTTACCAGTTTCCTTTACTTCATAATTTCAAGCTACCTGGACACAGCATCTTGACCCTGCTTAATGCTATTATAAGTGTTTCTCTCACTTAAGCTCAATTATCCTCAAACATGCACATAGCTCATGTGGTTTATGTATATGTAAATATTCTTTTCTGTAAAGCACAATGCTACATATATTTTGTATTATTCACTATATATTTTATTTTCTTGATAAAAAATTAGCCTTTTAAAGAATGATGGGTAGTCCTCAAACAACAACCAATATATATCATCTATAATGATGCTTCATTTAATCTTTTGGGTGATATTAAGGAGAAAGTCTAACATATATTTTCATAAATGTTTGTACTGAGAAAGATTAAAGTTAAATCTTAATAACAGCAAAAGGATTCCTATGGAATTATTATTTTAAAGATAGATATGTAAGATAAATTCCAAGACTTTATACCTAAAACTTTATTGCTGATAAAACTTTTATATTTTTATCGATCCTTGAAATTGTAAAATGTCTATAGATTATGTATTGTTCTCTCTCACTCTCTCTCTCCTTCTTTCCTTCTCCCTCCATTTCTTTGTAAAAATTCACATTTGGTGAGATACCTCTAGAATATGTTATTCGATTCCAGAACTATAACCATCTTTGATACGTATGAAGTCACTTCGGATGACCAGGTCACATAAACTTCATCTCTTAGAGTGAGTCAAAGGTTTTCATGAGCCCCACATAGCATTGCTTTGACAAAGCAGAAATCCTGACATGTTATCTTCGTATGTTAAACAGATTTTAGCACCAGCTGCTTGGGTTTGAATTCTGGCTCTTACACTGACTTACTTGTTGATGTTGAGCAAATTAACATCTTCACCTCATTACCTAGCCTGATAATAGAGATGTTAATAATATTTTTCTCATGGCTATATCTATATTTTAAATGACTACAACATTAGCATCTGGCATATATAAGTAGTGTATAAGCTCCAGTTGTTAACATTATCATTATTATTCAGTGGGTAAAGGTCGTGTAAGATAGTAATAATTGTCAGTCTATTCCTAGGGAGCAAGATAAGAATAGAAAAGTAGTCAGTTACTCTGTATGCTGAATGTTTGAAGTAGCAACACATCAAAAACTGTTTAAAAAAGAAATTGTCTATCTGATTGAATAGGTTGTTCAGTTGTTAAAGGCATCCTTACCTTTCCCAGATACACTCTTCAGTTCAAATTAAATTTCAGTGCTCCCTAGAGTTGTAGAAAGCTATTAAAGGCCCTCTTTCTACTATAATTATCCCAGCACTTTAAATGAAAAACCTTTCTATTGTTCTTGGTGTCAGCATCACATTACTTCAAGAAGCTAAACTCTTCACCACCATCAACCCCGACGACTCCAATCTTTTATCTGACAGAGCTACCCACAACCACATTTTAGACCTTGTCACTACTTTGACCTAGTTCTTGAGCCCAGTTATCAGACCAGGGTTTATATCTTACGATGTGTTTCAGTCTTCCATCACAGTGGAAACTGATCTTTACCCTCAGCACACACTCCACATTCTCTGACTGCCCTCCCATTCCACTTCCTGCCCTCCTTGCCTTCCCTTCTCTATATCTGATCCACTCACAGTGAGTAGTAGGGTGTGTGGGGCAGCAATCTTGGACTCAGATATAACTTGATCATGTGCAGATTACCAGTCTTCTTAGCACACTAGGCAGAGCAAAGGATACAAGACACTCCCTAATTTCGGCTAGCACAAGCTCAGGAGTCAGAAGTCAGCGTGCTTGTCAGCATGCCCCTTTTCTGAATATGCCCCACGAATTGGGATGAACTCTCATGGGGTGGAGGTCTAAGACTGGCCACTGGGAGGTGATGTCACGCAATGTAGGGGTCGCCCATCCCCTACATATATAAGCTGCTTGTTGCATAGAATAAATGTGTTTGCACACTCTAATTTGGTCCTCAGGATGTTACTGGAGTAACTCCATCCCCTACCCTCTTTAGCCTGTTCAACAGAGGGGTCAGTGGCCCCACAAGGATGCAAGGAGACTTCTCACAAAGGAAGAAAACACTGTTAGACAGAGCTGGAATCAGACCATTTACTTTGAGAATCAATAGTAGATGAAATAAAGCAAAATATAGACAACCACCATAAAATGATGCAGTGTATCAGATGTGAGGCAAGGGAAGCAGAGACGGGAAAAATCATGAAAGCAGACTGGGTGGAGGGTATGTTAGTGTACACCTGTGCTGCCAGGCGTTAGAAGGCTGAGACAGGTGGATCACTGAAAGTTCAAGGCCAGTCTAGGCTACAAAGGGTTCCAGGCCTGGGTCCAGAGTGAGATGTGATGAAGGGGGAAGTTGAATGGGGTAAATTTAGGGGTGGATATGATCAAGACACATTCTATACAGTATAAAAATTTTAAAGGGTAAGTTAAAAAAAATTAAAATAACCAAATTCAAAAAGGAAGTAGGGGTTCAAGACATGGTGGAATGTGGAATCATTTGCTAATGACACGTTTTGTTTTTAGTAGATTTTACTGACCTTTGTGCATTTCATACAGAACATCATAATCATCTTTATATCCCCTTCCCAATTGGCACCCTCCCATATTCCCCTTACTGGACTTCGTACAGTCTGTCATTTGTGTTAAGGCCTATCTTGTTAAGTTAGTATCCCTAGGCATCCCTCAGAGCAAGTTCATCCACTGGGCTCTAGTCAGCCTATCTAGAGTCCCCCCTCCCCCATTTAAGAATATCAGGTCTTCTTCACCCAGCAGTAAATCAGCTGCTAATAATTCTTCAACTAAGATTGGGGCCTGTGGTTTGTCTCCACAGTTCTGTGCTGGGTTTTGGTGTGCATGGGTCTTTTGCATGTTGGCATCATTATGGTAGGATCCTGCGAGCAAGGTCCCAGGAGCCTGTGGGAGTTTATTTCCATATGGTCATGCACCTCCTCCTCATCTCTTAGAATCTCTCTGGCCATTCTTCCCCAATGGTCCCTGAGTTCTGGGTGGGTGGAGTTTACTACAGAAGTCCTGTCCAAGAACCCACACTCTATAGGCCTTTATTCTCTACACTTTGGACATTTGTGATCTTTTGTGTTCTTTGACCTCTGTTGTATGAGGAACACTCATCTATGAGAATTGAGAGATAGATTAGTGTTCTCTTTACTTCTTGTATGTTTCTGTGAGCCTTAGGTGTAGATTAAGCATATAGTACCTTTACATGAATCCATGTGTATAGCTGAAGGCTATATAACAAGAAACAGTACCAGACAAGAGAAATTTTTCTTTGAGTCCTTGGCCAGGGCAGTCCAAGAGAATCCCCAAATTACACAGACTATTCCCACAGCCCTTGATGGCCTCACAGAACTTGAAGATAAGTATCCATTGCTGAAGACAGGACATACATTGAACCAGTGATTTGGAGCCATGGGGCTGGAGCTAACCTGGAAGCCCCTTCCTCTGATGGCCAGCTCTCATAGTTCTGAAGAACACAACACAAGCTGCTAAGGGAAAGCATCAAGTATGCCAGTCACCACTCATCAGAGAAGCTTGGAGAAGATGGAGATTATTACAGAGTTTGGCAACTGTTTATACACAAAGATTATCTGTGAATTGCCCAAACCTAAGTGGCACATCTACAAAGCACATACTTCTTAATGAAGGCCAAGACCAACTCAGAAGTCTTAGAAGTTGCATTACTCTTGATTTCAGGAGTTGTGAGAGCTGAAGGAGCCATACAAAATCATGGGTCTGCTGTCAGCTTTCACAGGAGATCTTGCATTCTCCTAGTCTTCAGTGGCTTTACATTTTGGGCTATGTCTATCTCACAGTAACACAAGTCAATTGTTTCCCATAATCTACTATTTATACTCTGATTTTCATGCTTGTCTGTGTGTGTGTGTGTGTGTACATTCATTAGATAATGGCTAATGGGTTTACCACATATACGAATTATTCAGCAATAATTTTACTCATATATTGTGCAGTCTTCATTACATTATATCATTATTCCTGTAAATTCCAGATATTCTTTATTTTAATACACAACTACACAATTAGAAGCTTCAGAACAGAAAAAGTTTAAAGTGATTAAGAAAAGAAGAAAAGTAAATATTTTGGCAACATATGATTAAGGCTTAGCTACTATCAGTGTGTGTTGATTAGAGAGCTAGGGAAGGTTGGAACTCTCAGATACTGTACATGTTTGGGGCTCAGGTTTGCTCTCCTTGGCCACAATACAACTCAATGTGCACTGGGACAACCAAAAAATAAAAATGAAGAACACTTACAGAGTAAGGAAGATGCTGCTTCTGATTATATGTTCCTGATTATATGTTCCTGCAACAAAGAATGTGTGTGTGTGTGTGTGTGTAAGCATGCACATTTCTGTCTGTATTAAATTCAGTAGGCTAAAGAGCTTCCTGGACTGAAAGGTGATGAAGACATGAGTGTACTTGGAAGTTGTTACTTAGAACACTTTTTTGGTATTTCTTTATTTTTTATTTTTTATTGATGTTTTGTATATTTCATATATCATTTTTCAATTCAGTTCAGGCATATTCCCCTTTCCCTTCCCCCCACCCTACCCCACCCCATCCCAGATCATGCATTCTGCCATAACTGTCCTGCATCTTTCTCTCGATCTTTTTTTTTTGTGTGTTTAGAAATTCACGTTTTCCTTCATTAATTTTATATTACTCTAAAATTTGGATACATACTCTCTACCCTAATACAGTAATTACAGAGTCTGAAAATATTTGGTGGGTGGATTCTAGAGCCCATTGAGAGATTCACATTATAACAACATAGTTACTTTCAGATAAACAGAAATATAACCATAATGTCATTCAGCCTGCTTTTCGTCTGGGAGATTTTGTGTTAGCATCCACAAATGAGGCAAACCATTCTCCATGTGTCTTTCTGGGACTGTTACTTCACTCAGCATAATGGCTTCGAGCTCTATCCATTTACCTGCAAAGTTCATAATGCCATCTTTCTTTACCGCTGAATAGTACTCCATTGTGTAGCTGTACCATATTTTTGTCATCCAGTTGTCTGTTGAGGAGCATTTGGGTTGGTTCCAGCTCTTCACTATTGTGAAGAGAGCTGCAATAAACATGGATGTGCATGTATCTTTGCAGTAGGATGAGTCTTTGGGTTATATACCCAGGAATGGTATGACTGGGTCAGGTGGCAGGTTCATTTTGAGTCTTTTAAGGGTTCTCCACACTGCTTTCCACAGTGGTTGTCCAAGTTTATATTCCCACCATCAGTGGATGAGTGTTCCCCTTTCCCCACAACCCTTCCAGCATCTGTTGTCTTTTGTTTTCTTGACCTTAGCTAGCAGTACTGGAGTGAGATGATATCTGAGAGTACTTTTAATTTGCATTTCTTTAGTTATTAACGATATTGAACACTTTTTAAGGTGTTTCTCAGCCATCTTTAATTTCTCACTGGCGAAGACTCTGTTCAGCTCTTTACTCCATTTTTTGGGGGGAGAATCAAAATTTGGACATAGATACTTGCAAATTGGTTTTACATGAATGTTACTTACATTCATTGCTTATGCTTAATAATTTCAAAAAAAAAATGCACCAATTACCTAATTGAGTAACGTCAATGTTATATGAAAACAACTGTGCTATTATGTTGTAAAATCCCTTAAAAAAAATAAACGAAGTGTGGTGGTTTGAATGAGTGTCCCCCATAGGCTGTAAGTATTCAGACATTTGTCTCCAGTTGGTGGCACTGTTTTTGGAGGTCTTAGAAGGTGTGGCCGTGCTGGAGGAAGTGTGTTGTTGGGGGCAGGCTTAGTGAGTTTTAACAAGCCTCATGGTCTACAGTTGCTCTCTCTGCTTCCTGTGCTCTTTGCGAGATGTGACCCTCGGTTCACTGCTCCAGTCTCCAGCCGCCATGCCTCCCGCCACAATGGATTCTAATTCCCTGGAACCGTCAATCATAAGCTCAAATAAACTCTTCCTTTTATAAGTTCCTTGGTCATGGTGTTTTATCACAGCAACAGAAAAGTGACTAATACACGACGGGGAAAAAAAAAAACAAAAGACAAAAATAAGCTGGAGTAAAGTGCTGAACAGAGTTTTTTGTTGTGTTAGTTGTTTTTTTTTTTTTTTTTTTTTTTTTTTTTTTTTGGTATTTTTGAGACAGGGTCTCCCTTTAGTCCCAGCTAGCCTAGAGCTCACTCTGTAGACCAGGCTGGCCTTGAACTCACAGAGATCTGCCTGGGTCTGCCTCCTGATTGCTAGGATTAAAGGCATGCACCACCACACCCTGCTACTTAGAACTTTTCTTTTTTTCTTTTTTATTTAACAGACTTTTCACTTTATTGAGACAGGGTCTCCCTATAGCCTCAGCTGGACTTGATACCCCACCACACCAGGCTCACTTTATTTTTTTTTTCATAAAAAAAGCTCTATGTAGTGGCCACAGCTGGAGCCTTGGTTCTCTGTACTGAGACTCTGGTCAGTGGATTTCTGATAGGGAGACTTTGTGAAGGCTGTCTCTTTCCAAAGGTCAGGAGTCAGGTAGCTGTAGGTCTTAGAGACGGCATCAAATATAGCCTTGGCAAAATTGCCGAGGGTGGCAGTGCAGCCCCTGGCTGATGTGTAGCAGTCATCAATACCAGCCATCATCAACAACTTCTTGGGAACAGGAGCAGAGACAATGCCAGTACCTCTGGGGGTAGGGATGAGGCGCACCAGTACAGAGCCACAGCGGGCTGTCACCTTGCATGGGACGGTGTGGGCCTTGCCAATCTTGTTTCCCCAGTACAATGGAAAGCTTGGCCAAGATGACGGCCCCTCGAATTGCAGTGGCGACCTCCTTGGAGCATTTAACATCCAGACCAACATCACTGTTGTAGTCCCCAATGGTGACAAAAGCCTTGAACCTCATCCGTTGGCCAGCCCGGGTCTGCTTCTGCATTGGCATGATCTTTAACACCTCATCCTTAAGGGATGCTCCCAGGAAGAAGTCAATAATCTCAGGTTCCTTAATAGGTAGTGAGAACAGGTAGATCTCCTCCAGGGATTTGATCTTCATGTCCTGGTCCAGGTTGCCCAGTTTGGTGACTGAGATCCACTCCTTGTCTTCAGCTTTGCCTCCACGAGCCCCGAGGCCCAACCGCAGCCCCACCGCAGCCCCACCGCGACCCTGGCCACTGCCTGACCACGGGCCCAGAGACCACTATCAAATCCTCAAGGGAAGCCACCACGGCCTCCCAAGCCTGGGCCCCCAGGTCCTCCAGGCCGTTCCAAGGATGAAGAGAACACTTTTCTAATAACATTCTGCAGCTATATTTAATGAGAAAAATTCTGGCAGCAATTAATTTGGGCAGAAATCCCAAAATTGACTGGTTTTATTTTCTCAGCAAACGTTTTTTGCAGTTTTAATTTTCACCTCCTCGTGTGGTTTATTCATTTTCCCCATGCTCCTGCATTGAGCATTTTCCGTGATGAGCTGGATTTCATTGTGGGAGACTGGCAGATTCCCAGGCAAGCTATATAGTCATACTTTCTCCTTAGACCCTTTAACTCAACTTTCACATACATTCTCTGAGTTTCTTAATAATTTCTGTTACATAATTTAAAACTTATTATGTGTTCTTTAAAAGAGAAGAGAGAAGCAACGTGAACCATTAAATGTAGCTATTGGATTTGGCAACATTACTTCAAGGCAAAGTTGTTAAAAAGTGCTGAGTGATGCCCACTGTGTATGTCATGTTAAATGTTAAATATTTGTGAAGCTGGTCATTTTAATATAAAACAACATGTTTCTTCTTGGGAACCTGGGAGTTTTAGTTTCAGGGAATAATACAAATCTAATAAACAGTTCTGCAAAAATTTTGAAAAGATCTGCTACTGTTAGGAAATCACATGCTTCTGCTGCTTAGAAATAGCTTGTACTTTTTCCATCCACATGTGAAGGCCTGTAAAAAGCTTGCCTGTTCGTAAAAGTATACATTCTATCATTCTTCAAACAGATGAACTTGAGATTCTTGATATGAAATCAAAATAGGTAATGGTTAATCTACAGATTCATTGGTTAAGGGCTAGAAGCTGATGCTGAGTTATTGGAAAGTAGTAATAATTAAATTATAGCCATGTAGTTGTAACAGTTTTTTTAAAGTAACTTTGAAAACAGATTAAAAGATGCTTACCTTTATAGTTTGAGTCAAGGCTTTTAGTGTAGAAAGCAATAAATATTGGGAAAGTTACACAAACTTGTAAACTGTGAAGACTCCACATTATGGAATTGTAGAACAAATTTCAATATATCTTTTACTGCTTTTTAAATTTGCTTATTCTTCACTTGTGATCTTTTCCTCCCATAACTTTCCACTACTGCACTTGAGTTTAAATAACACGAATCTACAAAAACTTCTACTTGTAAGGGTTAATTAAATTCTTTGTGGTTCCTGGATGTTACTATTTTAATATGCATGGGAAAGAGCAGAATAACATTTAAAGACTGATTTTTAAATTTTCACCTTTTGAATAAAGGAGTGAAAGAGGCCTCATAAACATAGTTTCTCCAGTTACAGTGCACTTACAGAATTAGGTTTTGAATCTGAGGATAAAGAAACAATTGAGGGGCTGGAGAGATGGCCTAGTGGTTAGGAGCGCCAATGCTCTTGCAGAGGACCCGAGTTCGATCCCCAGCACCCACATGGCAGCCGAGAGCCCTCTGAAATTCCAGTTCCAGGAGAACTCCAGTTCCAGGGGAATCGACACCCTCTTCTGACCTCCGCAGCATTGCATGACACGGGTGCACAAACTTGCATGCAGACAGTACATTCATACACATACAGAAATAAATAAAATTTAAAAAAAAAAGAAACAATTGAGAATGTTCCCTGCCTTTTGAGACAAGGTCTTTATGTAGCCCTAGATGCCCTGGAACTCATTTTGGCCTTGATCTCAGAGATCTGCCTGCCTCTGCCTCCTGAGTACTGGGACTAAAGGCATGTGACACCATGCCTGGCTGAAGAATGCCACATTTTAAAGGATAAATGACTAAATAGATTAAGGAATGATGATACTAACTATGCACTCCATGGGTATCTTAAGGAGGAAAGACTATTAAATTTCTTCTGTGCTTTGGACTGTTTCTCATACCACTTTATCATCAGGAATCTGACAGCATAGCTTTCTGTTGAAATTATATACTGTAGTAATATGAAAAAGGGTGTTTAGATCATATGAATAATGACAGGGAAGAATCATTCAGCTCTGATTAATTCAAAGTTTGGCTGCAATCAAATTATTATACCTTTAATTTATGAATATTCTTGCTTTAAATTTTAAAAATATCTTGCTTATATTGTCTAATGTCTATTCCACTTAGGACAGTAACCAGAAAACAACCTTGCACACATTAGAACTGGAGGCCAATTATCTCTTATTAAGGAATGTATTACAAGAAGCTACAGCTTTGCTAAGAAATGTAATATCCTGCAAGGGATTCTTTGTATTTCTGCTTGCCATTAGTTATTTTATCGTCCTATTTAAGATGAATTGATTAAAGCCACACTGCTTGGAATGGGTTCGAGACTTTGTGCAGAATTTTCCTAAGTACAGCACTGCTTTGAAAGAGTGAACTGGCTTCCAGAAGAGTGAAGCAATATTACGTTATTTAAATATTTTTAGGTTTTTTTTTTCTGATTGCTTAGCTTTTCCAAATGGTGCTTAATACCAGAAAGTATGTGGAATCAGTAATTTTCCCTGCTTTGACTGAGACTATCAATCACTAAGTTCAAAAGAAAAAAACATCAAAGTACATTGCAGTTTGACAGAGAAAATATTTTAAGTTAAAACTTACAATCATTAAAAATTTTGCTCAAATTAATGGATTGAATTTATCTCAGACAAAATTGAATTGATTGAAATACATTTTACTTTTCAAAGAAGAAGTATTATTAGCTGAAGAAAAGGCACCACAGCATCAATATCTAAGTTAATGAGATTTATAATTTGGTGATTTGGGACTTCTTTTAATACATTTCAACAAAATAAATTTCAGACTCTAGTCTTAATAAAGAGGAGAAAGTTAGGAAAATGGTAAAGAATTGGAAATTTCCTAAAAATGATGGCCAGGTTTTTGCTGATTCAATAACATGTTCAGCACAAAATAATTTAAGGTACTAGACAGTAAATAATTACCAGAAAGATGATATTCCAAGCTGCAAGGCTATTTCTGTTACATAATAGCTGTTTGTTTTTGATATGTCAAATACTATAATGTCAATTTGATTGGCTTGAGAAGCACTGGATGAGTAAAATATTACTCTCAGTTCTGTGATAATGCTTCCAGAAACAATGATATCATGAGGGCTCTGATTTAATGATGGGTAACTCCCTTGATGGAGTCTTAGTGTTACTGGGGATGCTAAAATGTAGGAAGTAGAGACTAACTAGAGGAAGTAGTTCACTGTAGAAATGTCACTGGGAGCTAGAGGACGTAGTTCACTGTAGAAATGTCACTGGGAGCTAGAGGACGTAGTTCACTGTAGAAATGTCACTGGGAGCTAGAGGACGCAGTTCACTGTAGAAATGTCACTGGGAGCTAGAGGACGCAGTTCACTGTAGAAATGTCACTGGGAGCTAGAGGACGCAGTTCACTGTAGAAAGGTCACTGGCAGCTAGAGGACACAGTTCACTGTAGAAAGGTCACTGGCAGCTATGTCTTGCCCTGACCCTTTCCTGTTTACTTTTTTTTTCTTTCTGGTTGTCGTGATGTGAACTACTCCATTGTACAATGCCTTCCTACCATGATAGACTGACACCTCTGAAACTATGAGGAAATAATTTGCCTTATCAAGCTATTCTGTAATTTGACCACAGGAATAAAAGTATTTATTGCAAATACTACTAGCACTCTCAAAACTTACCAGAATAGTCCAGTTAGTTTGAGATAACGCTATATGGAATTTTCCAAAGCCCATGACTGGTGAAAATTGATTAATTTAAGAAAAGACAGATTTTAATTAATATATACAGGTCATTCCTATCTATAAATCACCTGTTCATAAGTACAGGAGTCAATTGCTTTATATTCTGGATACCCTAAGGGAATTTGGGGTACAGATGGATTTTTTTTATATTTTATTGAAGTTTTGTGTGTTTCATACATCATTTCTCAGTCCAATTTAAGCTCATTCCCCTTTCCATGCCCCCCACCCAACCCGAGTTCATGCATTCTTCCATAAACAATATTTTGGAGTCATGAAATTTTTATTTTAATCATAAATCATCATTTTCCCTGATCTCTTCATTGCTGAGGCAAACACAGCTATTTCCTGTTTCTCAAAACTCCATTTCCACCCTTGGGATACAGAAAGAAGATGAATGCCTTCCCAGAAGATAGAGAGACACAAATAAAGGCAGATTTGGAGAGCTGACACTCACAGAAACACATTAGAGGAAGAGAAATGAAGAAGCAATAACAGCAGTATATTCAGAAACAAAGTGAGGAAGAAAAAGAAACTACATCAAAAGCCATCAATTAAATAAGAAATAGGATAATGCAGAATGATAGGAATTCTTGGATTTTCTTGAACAGAGACTTGAGGAAGAGCAAGACAGAAATAAAGTATTGAAATAGGAACATGCATAAGTCAGAAGAAACTCATATACAAACTAATCAGATATATCAATTCTTTGATTTGGAAATCCTATGGGAAGAGGAACAGGATGTACTGCTTAAAGGAATGGAAACTTGAGCTACTTTTTTCTACTTATGAATTTTGAAATTGGAAAAATGCCATAACTTTTCTTATTTCCATGCCATCAATCTATGAATATGCAACTGCGTAATATTAACTAGGGTATGTAATAATGCTTGGACAATTTGAAGATAGCAAAAGCATCTAGTTTGCTCTAAGAAAGGTACCCTGTGCAGCTTTCCTTTTACAAGATTTCATTTACTCTCCACAGGCAGCCATCTAGGTTCCATTATTTAGTAAAGAATCACGAAGTTTAAAGACATTAAGAAATTTATCTGAAGTCAAACAATAAGTGCCCGAGGCAAAGTAGAAGTTACAAATTGTGGATCCAAATTTCATGCTTAGTCTCCTAAGACTGTGCCTTTTCAAAATAAGGGGTCCAAGACAAAGGCTGATAGAAATACATTTACAAACGTTCCCTGAAGGAATGTGCTTGCTGGTGGAAGGTGAGAGGAGTGGGAGGAGAAGAGGGTCCCTAAGTAATCAAATCGGAAATATATATATATTATATCCTGTACATGATAATCTAATATCTATATATCTCTATCTATCTATCTATCTATCTATCTATCTATCTATCTATCTATCCTGTATATATGAGAAAAGATCCTAAGATTTCACCATGGAACCTACAGTTCAAACTTGGAAATTCTCCTGGTTGAACCTACCTTGCACTGGAATTTAATGTGTTCCATGATGACTGACTTACAAGTATAATTTCTAAATATTAGGACCCATTATCTAGACTAATTGGAGCAAATTTGTAGAAACATTGAGACACTATTATGCTACATATATTTCAATTTCTTCCACAAATTGGGTTGATTCATTTGCTGGTAAATATGTGCAGTATAGGACAGTAAGTTCCTCAATATACCCTGAGTAGAGATGGCTTGATGACGAATGACTTCAGACAGGCTAGCTTCCTCAGCAGGGCTAGCCACCTGTTGAACTTCTAGTTTTGGAGACAAGGTCAGATCAACATTTCTCAGGCAGGACACCCTACTTCTTGATGATTTCTCTAGTGTTTTTTATTTTTATTTTTATTTTTTTGTTTGTTCTTTTTGTTTTCTTTTTCACTGATGTTTTATGTATTTCATACATCATTTTTCATTTCTGTTCAAGCATATTCCCCTGTCCCTTCCCCCCACCCCACACCAAACCATCCCAGATCATGTACTCTATCATAACTGTCCTGCATCTTTCTCTCAGTCTTTTTTTATGCTTAGGAATTCACATTTTCCTCCGTTAATTTCATAGTGTTTTTCTTCCCGTCTATTTCCAAGAGGAGCATAACTAAAAAAAAAAAAAAAATGGTTATTAATTTGTCCCCACAGCACTGACTGGCCAATGGTTGACTTCCCTGTTAGAATACAGTATCACATCCCCTCAGTGATGGGAGAGGACAGACTTGAACTGGAGGTGGGGGGAATGAGACGTCCTTCTACCTCTTGTGCCAGGAGCAGAATAAATCACTAGGAAATGAAGGCCGTGGCCTTGCTCGGCATTTTCTGCTCTTGAGGTAAAGTTCATTCCCTTCTCTGCTGCATCTATAACTAACCATTTGTCAATGTGATCGCTGTAATGACCGAAGCAATATAGTTTAACAATCTACTTTGATTTCTAATTCTCAGCTCAAGCTTATAAGAATGAAAAACAGAGCCATTTAGATATGTTGAAATTAAAGGATTTGGTTTCCTTTTGATCTATCTTAGATTACACTGACATTAACATCTAGAAAGGATTTGTGTACAGATACTTAGGAACAGGTAAGGAGTCATACCCTTAATTTAAAATGTATTTGGGGATATAAACTTTAGATTTTAGGGGAAGATATTGACATAAGAGAATGTAAAGGATTAAACAAAAGAATGTGCTGACATTCATGTAGGTTCAGCCACTTTTTATTTGACCCTTTGTGTGCATATGTATATATGTATGGTGTTTGTGTGTGTGTGACTGCATGTTTTTATGTGTGTGCTCATGTGTTTATGGGTGCATGCATTTATGTGCCAGAGGTGACCATCAATTCGTTTATTGTTGTGCTTTATGTGTGTTAGAAATTCTTGCCCATTTTTTTTTCTACATTAGGTTTTTGTCTTGTTTGAGTTTGCATGGGTCTTGTGCATGCTGTCATCATTGATGTAATTTCCTAAGAACAAGTTCCTGGCCACCTAGAAAACTGTTTCCATGTGGCCATCGATCACTCCTGGCTTTTACAAATTTTCTGCACCTTATTCCACAATAGCTCCCGAGTCTTGGGTGGCTGAGGTTTAATATAGGAGTCCTATACAGGGACACGCAGTCTGTGGTATCTTGTTCTCTAAATTTTGGCCAGCTGTGACTTTTGTTTTGTTTTGTTTGTTTGTTTGTTTGTTGAGTTATATATTTATTTATTTATTTATTTATTTATTTATTTATTTATTTATTTTTGGTCTTTTTGAAACAGGGTCTCACTTTTGTCCCAGCTGGTGGCCTGGAGCTCACTATGTAGACCAGGCTGACCTTGAGATTAAAGGTGTGGGCCACCATGCCTGGCCAGTTGTGACTTTTTGTGTTAATTGCCCTTTATTGCATGAGGAAGTTTTGCTGGTGAGAGCTGAGACATGACTTACTATTCTCTCTACCTCCTGTTTCACTATTCTGAGGGTCGTATGCATAGAAGTTCCATTATAGATGTATCACTTAGGGCTGTACATCACAAAGACACTTATTCTCTGTAATTTACCAGTTGTAGAACTCTGTAATAGTCTCCATCTGTTGAAAAAGGAAGTTTCTTTGATGAGTGGTGACAGGTACACTTGTCTGTAAATGTAAGGATATGTATTTAGCATATAGAAAGAAATTAGATTTGTCTAAGGATGTGACAGTTGTAGTGTTTTTCTCTAGGATCTATGATCTCTCCAGACATATATATTTGGCTAGATTTATAGAACACACATAAGTTCCTTCCCATTCAGCAGGTTTCAAGTCTAATTAGATAGCTGTTGATTATCTCCAAGATAAAAATGCCACTATTGCACTGACAGAGATAGTTTTCTGTGCTGGCCATCATCATGGTTATTAGGCTTTAATGCTGGGGTTCTATCATTTATTGATTTTTTCCCTTAGTAGCTTGCATAGTGCCCTCTGAAACTTACTGAAACCCAGAACTTACTGGTTGCTAGGCTGGCTTGCTTGTGAGCTCCAAGGATACACATGCCTCTGCCCACTCAGGGCTAGATTTACAGATGTGCACTACTATGCCAAGCTTTAAAAATATTTTAACTTAGCCCTTAAGAATTTCATACATGTATGCAAAGAGCTTTAATCAAATAGAATCCCCACTCCCTCCCCTTCCGCTCTTACTAGAGCCACCCCACCTTGGCTCACTCCAAAATTTATGTACTATTAAAAGAAACTTCATCCCACTAAGTCCAGTTAGTGTGACTAATATGCGCATGGGTGTAGGACCATCTACTGGAATATGGTTGATGTACAAGGGACCACATCCAAGAAGAAAACTCTGCCAGCAGCCATCAACTGTCAATAGCTCTTCAGCTACGAGTAGTTTACATGAACCCATCCTCTATCCATGCTAGAATTTTGAAAGTTTTGATCCTGTGTAGGTCTCGTGCAGTTAAACCCAGTGATTTTAAGTTCTGGTTTGCAACAGGCCAAAGTCACCATGAGTTCCTGTATGCACTAGGCCAAAATCACTATGAGTTCCTATATGCAACAGGCCAAAATCACTGTGAGTTCCTGTATGCAACAGGCCAAAATCACTGTGAGTTCCTGTATGCACTAGGCCAAAATCACTATGAGTTCCTATATGCAACAGGCCAAAATCACTGTGAGTTCCTGTATGCAACAGGCCAAAGTCATTGTGAGCTCCTGTATGCAACAGGCCAAAGTCATTGTGAGTTCCTGTATGCAACAAGTCAAAATCACTGTGAGTTCCTGTATGCAATAAGCCAAAATCACTGTGAGTTCCTGTATGCAATAGGCCAAAGTCATTGTGAGTTCCTCTATGCAACAGGCCAAAGTCATTGTGAGTTCCTGTATGCAACAGGCCAAAGTCATTGTGAGTTCATGTATGCAACAGGCCAAAATCACTGTGAGTTCCTGTATGCAATAAGCCAAAATCACTGTGAGTTCCTGTATGCAACAGGCCAAAATCACTGTGAGTTCCTGTAGGCAACAGGCCAAAGTCATTGTGAGTTCCTCTATGCAACAGGCCAAAGTCATTGTGAGTTCCTGTATGCAACAGGCCAAAGTCACTATGAGTTCCTGTATTCATCAGGACAAAATCACTGTGAGATCCTGTGTGTAACAGGCCAAAGTCACAATGAGTTGCTGTATGCAACAGGCCAAAATCATTGTGAGTTCCTGTATGCAACAGGTCAAAGTCACTGTGAGTTCATGTATGTAACAGGCCAAAGTCACTATGAGTTCCTGTATGCAACAGGTCAAAGTCATTGTGAGTTCCTGTATGCAATAGGCCAAAATCACTGTGAGTTCATGTATGTAACAGGCCAAAGTCACTATGAGTTCCTGTATGCAACAGGTCAAAGAAAGTCATTGTGAGTTCCTGTATGCAACAGGTCAAAGTCACTGTGAGTTCCTGTATGCAACAGGCCAAAGTTACTGTGAGTTCCTGTAATTTTACTAGTGAAATGGCCAACAGGAGGCTGTGCTAAAAAAATATGTACCATCTACAGGCATTTAACGGTTTAATTTATTTGGCCATTTCATTGAAACTTAAATCATTTCATTCAATTATTGATTTTTTTACAGGCCAACTCTCCAAGCTAAGCAATTAATTAAAAATATTTAATGGTAGGGGCTGCAGAGATGGCCTAGTGGTTAAGAGCGCCGACCGCTCTTACAGAGGACCTGGGTTCGATCCCCAGCACCCACATGGCGGCTGAGAACCGTCTGAAACTCCAATTCCAGGAAAACTCCAGCTCCAGGGGAATCCGACACCCTCTTCTGACCTCCGCGGCATTGCACCACACGGGTGCACAAACTTGCATGCAGAAAGTACATTCATACACATACAGAAATAAATAAAAACTAAATAAATAAAAATAAAAAAAATAAAAAAAATATTTAATGGTAGTATGATTAAATTTTCAAAAATGTCAATGCTAGCAATATTTTCATTCTAAGATGATCAAATTTCCGATTAAATTCTGTTCATTCACAACTGCTTTACTACCAGAACTCATTCACATGAGGTCATGGGAACTAGAAACAAAATGCATATCACAATTCTATAGAGCATGCTATTGCTACAACTAAGCAGGTCAGTTCTGCTACTTAGGTTATAAATGTAAATGGACATTTGACCCAAGTTGTATGTGTGTGTGTGTGTGTGTGTGTGTGTATGTGTATGTGTGTGTGTGTGTATGTGTATGTGTGTGTGTGTGTGTGTGTATGTGTGTGTGTGTGTGTGTGTAGTGTCCTACCGCCATTGTCTCAGATCACCACAACACAGCAGCACAGACTCCTTATATTACAGATGTAGGGTCCTGCATCCAAAAGGGTTTCCTTGCCCTGGAATTAAGGCACTATTTAGGCCAGATTTTTCTAGAAACTTCAGGAGAGAAATTTCTTCTTGAATTTTCTAGCTTCCAGAAGTTAGGAGCTACTAAAAGTACATCCATCTTCTAAGTCAGGAGGTCAAAATCAATCTCTCTCTCCCTCCCTCCCTTCTTCCCTTCTGTACTTACTCTAACTCTGCTATACTTCCTGTCTTTCTCTTTCACATATGAGAACTTTGGGGATTATAGTGTATACTCCTGGAGAATCCAGCAGAATCCTCCATACTGAGATCCTTAGCTTCAAGGCATCTGCCATTCTTTTTTCCATGTGGGGTTAGGCTCTGGGTTCTGGGTATAAGCAACTTTGGGGAAACTACTTTTCTGTCTACCATAGGCTGACTCTTGACTTCTTCCACTCCTGGACAACTTTTCCTGTACCTGGCAAACAAGAAGAGTGTCAGTGAACAAAGAGTTAATAAGCAATTGGGAGCTAATTCTGTGCATAATTAGAGATAGGACTTTAAATAAAAGCTCAGTGCAACAATTGGATGTGTGGGTGGATTTGGGAGGTGGCAAGTGTTGAAGAAATGACAATGTATGTGAAGGAAATAAGATGACAGGGTGGTGAATGTAAGAGATAATCTGTTCCCAAGCTAGAAGAAAACTACAAGCTAGCTTTTGTGCTGCTGTGGCATACACTTCCACTCATTTTATTAGTTTGCCACCCTCGCCATGGGTTTTAAAAATGTGGATTAATGTATACTTGTTCTTTCATTTTATTCTCTATTTATTGGTTTCATAATATTCAAATAAGGATAAGAATATATAAAACTCAAATTGATTACAAATTTGGTTTGACAGCAGCATTTTGAATGGTCACAGGGATGATTTTTTTCTTGTTAGCTGAGCGTTATGCAAATATTAAGAATTATAGAAAATTTATTCAGGCTAATGGCACTGAGCCCATGATGTGTCTATTGGAATCATATTCTGCATGGGAATCTAAACTGGTTATAGGTCATATATTCAGGATGGAATTTAGCACATCACTTTCCAAATTCAATTCTAAATCAATTTTCCAAGTACTAAACAGTTGATTTCTTTATGACACATCCAGAATAAAATAGCAAGGCTATTGCTATATCACTGAAAGAGGCTTGCTTTCTGGAAAATGACATCTAAAACTGCCTTGGCCTTGGGACTTCCTCCGGGACCTCTGTTCACATATGGCCCACTTCTGATGACTAAATCAAGGTTCAGGTATGGATTTCACAGACTTATCAGAGAAAAATAGTTAAAGTCATATTTTTCTTCTAACCAGTTTAGCTTGGCACTGAATCTTGGAATTTCTTTTGAGTCATAATTACAGAGCATTAGCTATGCGGAAATTTTTAATGTATTTTTTCATATCTACAGTATGAATCACTTCACAACAGAAAGACAACCTTGTCTAAATTTTCCTTCAAGTACTGTCTGAGGAGAGTGATTGGTTGGCTTTTTCCTGGGTACTTGTGCTTCCTGACAGGTGGCAGGGATTATGGCTAAGCCACAGAACTCAATAGGGAGTGCTCAGCTACTCTTCCAGCTCTGCCACTCACCAGCCGAGTGACCAGGAGAAGTTTATAACCTTTTTATCTTTGTTTTCTTATCTGAAAAAGAAGACAAATATGTACAATTAGTCCCTACCTCACAGCATGATGAGAGCATTATATGAATTAATGCCAAAGACACAAAGTACTTTGTGCAGATTTGTTGTTTTACATTTGCAATCATTCTTTCAAGTTCTTCATCCATATTTTCATGACGTTAGAGTTTTTCTGACTGCTTGGTGTTCATTATTGAAATTTAATACTTAAACCCAGGGGTTAGAATTGTCTATTTCTAGTTTTCTTCATCAAACTTTATTTAAAGTATATTACCTTGAATTGTTAATGTTTAGAATAACAAATCTAGTTTTCATTTCTGCTATAAACATTGTATAAATATTTGAGTTATTTTGATGTCTTATTTAGACATCCATTGAAATCATTTTATGAACCACTCTATTGTTCTATAGAGTTTCACCACCTTAAAATATATTTAACTCTTCAACATCTACTCTACTTTCAATAAGCCATGAGGTGATGATCTCTTTTATTATGTCTTTTCTAATTTTTTATTAATATTTTGTATATTTCAGACATCATTTTTCAAATCAGTTCAGGTATATTCCCCTTTCCCTTCCCCCCACCCCAGCCCACCCTACCCCAGATCATGCATTCTGCCCTAACTTTCCTGCATCTTGATCTCTTAATGTCTTCCTCAAAATCACCACCCACTGTCCCTTCAGAATTTCTCAGTGTTGCTGTTCTTTCTATATCTTTCTCATTCATATACATGGCTGGCTTCATGATTCACTACAGGTGTTCCTCTTCTCTGATGCTGTCACTGGCAGGGCCCCACAGACATATCAGATGGGTTATGCACTCCCCTACAGGCGCCCGACTCATTTTGTACAAGCCCACCACTGTGTTGGGCTATAAATGCCTCTCATCAAGGAAAAGTTTAGATGATTGTGGAGATGTCATATCCTTTTTATAGATACATTAAAATGAACATTCTTAATTGTATAACTGAAATAATGTATTTTTGAAATTTCCTCTGACAAAGATGGGAGGAGACACACTAAAGACAACTCTCCATAGGATTTGTTTATCTCTTGTGGCCAATGGTCTTTTGTGCTTCTGTAATAATAGGCATGAGGTCTCCATATATTAGATGGATTGTGTTTTTATCAACAGATGGACATCTATCTCATTTTCTCATTTAGTACAATTTGTTCTCATAGATATTTTGCCTGCAAAGAATATAGTCAAGACAGTTGTTCTTTATTTGTGTTTGCTTAATATTTATTTTGCCCATCATTTTCTTTCTAGGTTGTTGCAGACTTAAGGTTTCCTTGTTGCAGTATCTTCTGAAAATATTTATTTATCTTTGACTTTCAGTGTATATTTATTCAATAATTACTTTGATAACTAATGCATTGTTTTAGGACAACCTTCATATGGAAATATTATATTTTAAGTACCTTTGTGAACTTATGACTGGTTGTTGTTGTTATTGTTGTTATTACATGGCGAGTGTATGACAATTTGTTTCCTTTTCTCATGGTTAACAATTTAGATTCATTAGATTCATACAGACTTTGGTTCACAGAGCTAAAATTTAAGTAAACTAATTTCGGATGGTATTTGATATTGAAAGGAAATATCTAAAGAGTATTTGAATTTTGTTTCCTCATCACATATACTCTCCATTTGCCTAAAATTTCATATATTGCTTATTTTTATTAAGCAGAATTTACCAAAACATATAATTGAGCTTATTTCTAGATATGGTGAATATTTCATATGTTTATCATGTTCCACCTACTGTCTTCCATATATGCCTTAATATTCCTAGTATTTTTCTTACCTTGGTCTTATCTGTAAATTAAGCCACCTAATTCCGCTTCCGAATCTAAACACTAGCAAGCGGTTTCTTGAGGGTGGGGGGAGGGATATTATTTTTATTTATTTTATGAATTTTTATGAATTCCATATATTTTCATCAGTTTATATCTCCTTACCAACTATTCCCACCCATCTACCCCCTGCCCAATTTCATGTATTCTATTACATTTAAATTTACATTTAATTAATTTCATGTATTCTATTACATTAAATTTACATTTCTATTTTTAAAGAACTACAGAGTAAAGTTTATTTGCCAAATGTCCTTCAATATGAGTTTATCTATTATAGCCTGGTCAACTACCAAGGGTTTCCTTAAATAAGGTTCCCTTAAATAAGACTGAGTCTCCCTCTCAGCAGCCATCGGTTGCTCAGGTAGGGTTGGAGTTTCTTACAAATTTATCTCATTTCCATTTACATGGGACTTGTGCATGCTGTCACCATTGCTGTGTGTTCATATGAATTACTTTCCAACTATCTAGAAAACTTTCCTGTGGTCCTCCACCACCTGTGACTCTTAAAATCTTTCTGCCCTCTCTTCCAAAATGATCCCTGAGTCTTGCAATGCAGAGCTTTGATATATGTGTCCTATTCAGGGATAAGCACTCTGCAGCCTCTTAATCTCTGAAAGATGGTTAGTTGTGGTTCTCTGTGTTAATCATCATCTGCTGTATGGGGAAGCTTCTGGTGAGAATTGAGATGTACATTAATGTATGGGTGTAGCAATAAGTCATTAGTAGTCAATTATATATGCGTGTGTGTTTGTGTGTGTGTGTGTGTGTGTGTGTGCAAGCAATGTCTTAATGAAATAAAAAGTTGACTACTAGCCGGGCGTGGTGGCACACACCTTTAATCCTAGCACTTGGGAGGCAGAGGCAGGTGGATCTTTGTGAGTTCAAGGCCAGCCTGGTCTACAGAGTGAGTTCCAGACAGCTATGGCTTCAGGGAAACCCTGTCTCGAAAAGACCAAAAAAAAAAAAAAAAGTTGAATATTTTCTATATCACTCTATAGACCTTTTGCTTGCTAAAGGGTTATTGTTGTTTTATTAGTAAACATTAATTGTAAAAACAATCGTGACATTTTAATACTCTATAAACTTTTGCATACTCCATAGGGTACAGGCAAAAGGGAAAAATGAAATGATTCACATAAACTTAAAGGATTTGTGAGTAAGCCATATTTAAAGTATCTAGTATCTAATGCTTGTATTTTAAGACATAAAATAAATTATCTCATTTGGCAGTCATCATTTTCATAAGACTTTGTCCAGAATTATACTTTTGGAATGTGCCTTCCATATTTCAAAAGAAGAAACAAGTATTTACATTTAGAAATTGTTCTGACTCTTATATTCTTTCCAAGTCTCTTCCACAATGGTCCCTGAGCCATAGCTGGGTGAGGTTTAGTGCAGGAATCCTATCTAGGGACACACACTCTGCAGTCTTTTATTGTCTACAATTTGGCCAGCTGTGGCCTTCTGTGTGCACTGCCTGAGGAAGCTTTGCTGGTGAGAGATCAGAGATCTATTAGTATTCTCTCTACCCTCAGTTATGCTATGCTCTATGAGCCTTAGGTGTAGAGGTTTCACTGTAGATGTGTTATTTAAGCCTGGGCATCTCTTGGACATATATTCTCTGTACATGACCAGTTATGGAGCTCTATAATAGCCTCCATCTATTGCCGAAAGAAGTTTCTCTGATGAGTTCTATATAGTATACTTGTCTGTAAATACAAGGATCCATATTTAGGATATAGTAAGAAATTTCATTTATCTAGAGATATGACAGAGTTAGGGTTTTCTCTAGGATCCATAACCTCTCCAGCCATCTCTATTTGGCCATGTTTATAATCCCCCATATGAGTCCCCTTCCATAGACCGAGACTTAAGTCCAATTAGATAGCTGTTAATCACCCCTTAAATAAAAGTGCTACTACAGCACCAATAGATTGTTTGCTGTCCCAGTTGTGGTTATTAGGATTTAGAACTGGTTTGGTCCATTGATTGATTTTCTCCATTAGCAGCTTGCCTAATATTCTCTAGAACTATGAGACCTAATTTTCAGGAAGGAGTCTTCCAGGTCAGTTCCAGCTCCATTGCTCCAAGTCCTGTGTCTGAAGTATGTCCTGTCTTTAGTAATGGGATCTTACCTCGAGTTCTGGGAGATACCCAATGGCCCATGTTATTTGAAGAGTATCTTGGACTACCCTGACCAACAACTTGTAGGGTTGGTGCATGAAAATAAGGAAATAGAGGCTTTTAGGTCTCTGGGAACTTGCAAGAATGCACAAAACCCATGCTGACTGAGTCAGACAAAAACTCAGCACAGAACTGGAGAAATAGGCATCAGGCCCACACGTTATCTGAGGTACTATTATATAGCAACCAGTTACTGAGGGAGTGAGGGAGAGTTGATCTTCTTTAAGGGAATTATCCTAGATAGGCTTTTTAGACTTCAGAGGATGAACTTTCCCCAAACGACATCTAAGTATATAAATGCTTGACAGGATAGACCTCAACATATATGACAGAATCCATGGATTGTGAATCCTGTGAAGGGCTATGGGAGGTGTGCATGGGGGAGGTGTTCTAAATTTTATTAAGATCTATTATATTAAATGTACAAAAGTTAAATAAAATATACATAGAGGGCTGCAGAGATAGCTCAGCAGTTCAGAGCACTTGCCGCTCACTCTTGCTGAGGACCAGGGTTTAGTTCCCAGCTCCCACATGGAAGCTAACAGCTCTCCTTAATTCCAGCTTTAGGGGAATCTGATGCTCTCTTCTGACCTCTGCAAGCATTGTATGACATGGGTGTACTTACATACATATAGGCAATACACTCATACACATAAAATAAAAATAATAAAATATTAAGAATATATGCACAAAATTAATAATAAAATATTTTAAAACATATAAAAAAGTAAAGTGAACCATTTGAATAAAAAAGAAATTGTGCCGAAATGAAATCTGGCTTTATAAATGAGACAGTGCAAAAACATTGGCTCCTGTGCACCCTGCCACATTAGGCATTCTCTTCATGGACATTTTTATGACTCTGACAGTGTTTCAGAGGACCCTGGATTTATGCATCGAGTTGCTGAGATTTAGTTCTACATCAGTACTCTATGAAGACTTTGGATCATATTTAAAACATTCTACATGTTTAAGTATTTGTTTGATGGGATATGTTTGTTACTTCTATGATGTTAACATAGAATTTTTATAAACTATTGAAATCCAAGTTGAAATTTTCTGGAGTTAGATGAAGAAAGTTCATAATAAATATGTTAGTGACCCTTTTTGAATGTCTGCTGATATAAATCTGTGAGTATCACCGAATATTCTTTTCTTTGACAACAGACATACCAAAAATAGGAGAAAACCTCAATATCTATTAATCGCCTTGACTATTCCATTGCAAGCCTATCGCATTACTATTTCCAAGGAAACATATGAGGGTGACTTACGCTGTTCTGTAACCAACTGTACACATGTGAATAACTGGTCAAGTGATAGAAAAACTCTGCATATCAATATTGTACAACTGTGGTGTAAAAATTGCTTTACGCATGAACTTTCCATAGAAAGTAATACTCAGTTATAATGAATTTCTGTAGCCTGGGAAAAATATTGTCAATTGAATGACTGAGTTCATTTGTTCTTGAAAGCTATAGAAGAACAGCGTATTTGGGGAAGTGAGAAAATCGACCTCTAGTTCCAGTGTTTTATGAGTTGAGGAAATAGTAAAGGACATAATATTTTTTAAATATTTTTTAAAATTCTCTTATTGTTATTTTTACCACTTTGTATGGTCAGCACTTTTGTTTGCAGAGATAGACTATGTATTATCTGTAGATAAATTAATATGGTTGCAGTACTTGTAAAATATTTATAAATTACTTGTCAGAAGCAAGCACTTATTGGTATTTGATGTTTATTACTCCTGATGCTATACAGTCAAGATACTTTAGGGAAATTAAAAAACAACAACAACAACAACAAGTTATTTCTAGCAGTACTTTTTAATTTTTATTTTTTCATAATAAATTTTTATAGTTTCATAGCACAGTTCTCAATCCAGGTTAGCTCCTCTACCCCATCTGTGCTCCTCCAACTCCCCATAAAACCTCATGTGTTCCGCCATACATGATAAGACAGACCTATCTAGTCAAGCATTTGTATCCAGATGTCCTTAATTGAAAGCGCATGTGCAGCACACTTTGTTGTATAAGGAAGCTTAGCTTCACTGGTGAAAGTTGAGGGATGCATTAATTTTCTCTCCATCTCTGGCTCCAATTTGTTCCATGAGCTGAAGGTGTAGACATTCAGTTGTAAATGTGCCATCTAGAACTAGGCATCTCTTAATCCTGTATTCTCTGTGTCTGACCAGTTGTGGAACTCTGCAGTAGTCCCCATCTACTGCAATAAGAAGCTTCCTTGATGAGTGGTGCACAGTATGTTTGTTTGTAAATATAAGGATCTATCATGTTTAGCTTCAGGTAAGAAATATTTGTCTGGAGATATGGCAGAGCTAAGGTTTGCTCTAGGATCTATGTCCTCTCTGATCATGTGTATTTGGCTACAATTACAATTCCATTCCTAGTTCACCCCCATTGAGAAGGCTTTAAGTCCAAGTAGGTAGCTGTTGATTCCCCCACCCTACCCTAGATACACCTATAGGTGTAGCTTGCTGTGCCTGTCGTTATGGTCATTAGCCTTTAGGACTGGGTTGGACCAGTGATTGATCTTCTCCTTTAGCCATTTGCATATTATCATTGAGGTTTATAAGAGTGAAACTTCACTTGGAAGGTTTCCAGGTACTGAACTTCTAGTTCCTGACCCATTGTTCCAAGCCCTGTGTCCAAAAGTATGCCCTGTCTTCTGCAGTAGGTTCTTATCTATTAATTCTGAGAGACAACCAAGAGCTCTGGCAACAGCCTGTGATATTTTGGGATTCTCCTGGGCCACTCTCACCTAACACTCAAAGTGAGGTCTCCTCTGTCTGGCACTATTGTATTCCATCAATATATGTGCCTGTATTTTGTGCCATTGCCACGCAGTTTTTATATACACTCCAAGATATAAACGTAGGAAAAAGCTTTCTGTATTGGATAGTAGCTGCTCAGTCATTAAGGGTAACAATCGATAAGTGAGACCTCATTAAACTACAGAACTTCTGTACAATAGAAATAGCCAAGGTTGGGAAGAGGAAACTCAGAAAGTGGGAGAAAATCTTTAACAGCAACACGTGCAACAGAGGATTGACATTAAGAATACACACACACGGAGCTGGAGAGATGGCCTAGCGGTTAAGAGCGCCGACCGCTCTTACAGAGGACCGGGGCTCGATCCCCAGCACCCACATGGCGGCCGAGAACCGTCTGAAACTCCAATTCCAGGAGAACTCCAGTTCCAGGGGAATCCGAGACCCTCTTCTGACCTCCGCGGCTTTGCAAGACACGGGTGCACAAACCTGCATGCAGACAGGACATTCATACACATAAGAAATAAATTTTTAAAAAATTAAAAAAAATACACACACACACAAAAAAAAAAACCCTAAAAAACAGAGAAATAAGAAACAAATGATTCAATAAAAAGATGGACCTGAACAGTTATTTTTATTTTTGAGTGTATGAGGCAATTAAGGGTGTATTGCCTGAATATATGTACGTGCACCCCTGTCCTGCAGTGCCTGAGGAGGTCAGAAGTGGATATCAGATTCCCCTGGAACTGGACTTAAGGAAGGTTGTTAGCGTCCATGTGGGTGCTGGGAATCAAATCCAAATTTTCTGCAAAAGCAGCCGGTGCTCTTAACCACTGAGCCATCTCTCCAGCCCTAGTAACTTGGATGTTATATGTTAAAAAACTTTTTGTATTATAAAAAAAAAATCAATGTAAAACTTTTCAATAAGACTCATTAAGCACTCAAACAGCATTATTCTCTTTGATATCTGACACTGATCATCACAACAGACTGCATTTTTTAGGAACTATTTTCTGTCAAATTACTTCTCTGTATTTCATTTCTCCTGTGTGATATTTATTATACTATAAAAATAATTAATATTTTAATAGACTGGCAATATTATTTATAAAAGCAAATAAACGAAAGCTTTCATATTTAGTGCACGGTGGATTCTAATTGGAACAATGACACTAATTCCGAAAACAACAGGAAGAGTCACAGTACTTTTTAGGATTTTAGTTACTTAGCTGAACCAAGAACAGAAAGCATTTAATTTGGGATGTTAATACTTATGAAGCTGTCTATCAGTAATTCTCTATGTATTTGTTCCTTTTTTCCTTTTCTCTTTGCCACATACTTTAACATTTTAGTTTGTCCCTGCTTTGTCTTTGTCGTATTTATAGTGACAGTTTTGTCAGTCTGTTTTCCACAAGGAATGTAGAGCACCAGTGTCTATTTATTCTTTTGCCCCCTCTACTTTAAAAAATATTCTCACTCATTTTATGCTGCTATAAAAACAGAAGAGCCAAGTGTTATGACACAGGCGCAATAAGATTGGGCACGGCACAATCGTCTCTTCTTCAGCACACATCCTAAAGAAAAGTGCTAGCTAGTCAAGGCTGAAAAACTGTGTCACATGTTGTCAGCAGCAAGTCAGGGGTGCCGGGGTTCCCTGTGTTACATAATAAGCAAGGAACTTCATCTTGTTTTCTCATGAAGAACTTGGCAGATGATGGCTTAGAATACTATGAAAAATATGATTTCCTGTTTCCGCAATGTAATCTTTATGCTCTGTACCCTACTGTGTATACACAGTTACTTATGAGGGTGGAAGGTTGAAGCCCACGTAAAATGTAGTGTCTTCTTCTTGGCCTAATAGTCCATGGAGCGATGACATGAACATCTCTTAACACTTGGACCATTGACTGCTTGAATAATAGCCTTGAAATTTTTCCCATAGTTTGAAATAGGATAAGAATTAAATACTTTAGAAGTGAACGCAATCTTTATATTTTTATAAAAATAAATAGCCTGGGTTTCTACTAAGATTAATAAAAGAGTGATGACATTTGTCAATAGTGCCCAAAGTAATCTTTATATTTTAATATGAAAAATCTTTAGTGAGTTATGTTTGATTAAAGCTACACAGTATTCATTCACAATGAAGTGAGAACCATGTAATTGAACAGATATGAATCCACCTGTGCAGACAGATTAACCACAGGGAAACATAAAACTACCTCTTCTTTAGCATGTGAAAGAGGGTTAGTGGTTTGTGGGAATCTTTTTAATCCAAATCTATGGGAAATATAGATTCTTGTGTGAGACAATGTTTGGTATGACAGATGAATTTCAAGACAACTAGTCTTTGTTGTAAATATGTCACTGTTGTACAATCACAGTGATTACCATACAACACAACTTATTACCCTGTTAGAGCCTGTATTTTTGTAACATGTTAGATAAGGTACTCTTAGTAAAACCAAGAAAGAATGGAGTACCAGACACTCGTGGAGGAGTCAAAAAGCAAATGACTGTCAAATTCTTTGAGGCACAGAAGATGTTCTTGTCAGTCATTGTGTACATAAACCTTAAAGATGCCAAGATAAAAAAACAGACAGCTCAATAAACTGTTTAATATGAAGGTTGAGGAGGAAGAGGGAAAGAACGTGGGTTGTGGGTTGGCGTGCTGTTACTTGAGGTAACAGAGTGGTCATCTTAAACCAAAACAAATAATAAAATATACTAAGTAGCTGTGCCCTGTGCTTCCCAGGAGCTCCAGGCCTAAGAGTAAGAAGCTTGGAATGAATGCATAATTATGAATACACATATGAGCACAGGGAGAGAGAGAGAGAGAGAGAGAGAGAGAGAGAGAGAGAGAGAGAGAGAGACCATTCACTGATTGATTCCAGAAAATGCCCTTATTTAGGGAATCAGAAGTCTTCTATGGTCTGGAGAGATACCTCCATGATTAAGAACATTTGCTGAGAAAGCAAAAGCACTCGAGTTCAAACATTCAGCACCCATAGAAAACCTAGGCATGGCCACATCTGCCTGTAATGTCAGCACTGGGAGAGCAGAAAAACAAGGAGCTTTAAGCTCAGTGTTGAATTCTACTTTAAATAAATAAATAAATAAATAAATAAATAAATAAATAAATAAAGTGGAAAGCAATAGAGGAAGACACTTGATGTACTCTTGTGGCCTTGGCACATGCACGTATGTGTGTACACATCACATGTAGACCACACACACACATGCACAAAGTCATCTAAGAGAGAATAATAAACCATCAAGTAAAGGGTAATATATTAAAATGTCACTAGGAAACCTAGTTTTGACCCAGTTAGGCATATAAAGTCTTAACAGTGCAGAATCTCCTGCTCATGGAAGTCCTTATATTCTTTGGACAAAAAGGAAATATTAAGCATAAGAAAATATGAATGCACATGTTGTCTTATGCTCTAGGGGAAGGTTTGGATTGAGGTAGGCTAGCCCTTTCTAGTGTCATTATGTCCTTGCTCTTGTATCAATCTTTTGCTCTGATTCCAGGCACGTAATTGCTACTCTACTGTTCTTTTGTCTGGTAGATGGTTTAATGGAAAAACACTAGGATCTCTGAAACGGGTGAAAGACAAAGCTGTTTTTATTTTATTTTATTTTTTTTTTTTTTGGTCTTTTTGAGACAGGGTCTCCCTGTAGCCCAGCTGTCCTGGAACTCACTCTGTAGACCAGGCTGGCCTTGAACTCACAAAGATCCGCCTACTTCTGCCTCCCAAGTGCTAGGATTAAAGCCGTGCGCCACCACGCCCAGCTTGATAAAGCTGTTTTTAATGATACTTTACTTTTTGTTTTATGTAATGAATGCCTTTGTGAACAAAAGAATATACCGTTTATAATTCTCATAACACTTGCCTGGTTTGGGCTTGATGTAATACCTTGAGGGTGAGCAGTAAGGATAGAAGAAATTGGGAGCTTACGATTTAGTTCAATCATATTCAAACCAGCTTATTTATGAGTTGTGTGATCCATGGAAAGTTTTTTAACTACTATGAACTTCTGTCTCTCCTATATAAATTTTAGAAAATAATAGCACCTACTTCACAAGGCTGAGAAGTAAATGAGATGTTCATATAACATTTATCACAAATGCAGCATATAATACTTAAAGAATGTTAATTTTTAACATCATGTATTATAATCATTATATATTATATATAACATCATATAATAATAGTCATTTCTCAAATTAACTCCCCAAGTAAGAGGAAGGAACAATAATGTTTTTATAAGCACATGCTTCTATATGAGGATTTTCTAGCTTGTCTGAAACCTTGGAGGAAAAAAGAGTTGAACAAGACACATCAAAAATATTGTGATATGTTGCAGTCTGTTTTGGAGACCAAATAGTTTTAAAGTACCCACTATTTGTAAGAGGATGCTACATTTGTTTTCAGGGACTTTCACCCCTACAAAGCCCACAGAAGACAGTGCTGCTGGAAGTGAAGGCGAGTCTGACCTCCTTAAGGTGATCTCCCTGAAGGAGCGAATGGCAAAGTATCAGGCAGCTGTTTCCAGAGGCGATTCCCACAGCTTCTCAGCTAACGTAAGCTCCTCTTGAGAATTTTGCCTGAGGTGATGTCCATGCTGTCTCTCTGGACTTCTTCCTTACTTTTGTAAGACAAGAATCATATTAAGAATTGGGATAAACCTGACAGAGGACAAAAAGGAGTATGAATCAAACTCGGACAGTATGAATTGAAGTGTCAGCTGTGCTACTTGATGATTACATGAACTTGAACTAATCTCTTAACCCCTCCTTGAGCTTTAGTTTCTTATACTGAAGAATGGGAACGATCTTCTACTACATAGGGTCTTGGTGGAGAATCAAGGAAATAATTTATGTGGAAGCCAGGAGGCACTGCATAAATGTATTATTATTGTCATCATTACCACTTAACCTATAGCTATTCTCCTCAGAGGGTTAGGAATTAATTTCAAATTTTAATAATGTGGGTTTGCATGCTGCCCTCCTTGATCTAGTATATCATTCATTTAAATTCTCTAGCAGTGTAATATCTTTTGCTTTTCTCTGTATGCACTGAGTCCATTAGGAAAGGCTTAATCAACATAGAAATGAGAGAGATTAGCAATGTAAGCACTTTACTGAACCAATTATGATTACAGGAGACAAAGATTCAGAAAGACCACTGAATTTTAGAGCCAACCCATAATAAAGTAATAGTCAAAAGAATTTGTTGGATTCCACATTCCATGCCCTTCAGCATAATGAAATATAAGAATATTATTTTGTAATTATTATGTTCAAATTACTCATGTGGTTGCTTGTGTGTATGTGTGTGTGTGTGTGAGAGAGAGAGAGAGAGAGAGAGAGAGAGAGAGAGAGAGAGAGAGAGAAAGAGACAGAAACACAGAGAGGTAGAGAGAGATTAGCTCCCAAAGGTAAGGTTCTAAAATAGCTACTCAACATTTACAAATTATTTAGAGATGAGGCTGACTGTGCCAAACTCATTAACAGTACTGCAATTCTAGATGACATTTAAGTGTTACATAGTCATTAAGATATATTTTAGACATGCATAGATTGGAATGAATATACAAAAGTGACATACTAAGTACATCACTTCCAAAACAAATACTTCAACACTGCCTTCCATCAGTCTTCTTGGTGGCACCCCCTGCTGGATCATTTAGAAACTTCACTACAAATTAGCTCTAAATTATACAAATAATTCTTAAGGAAACAGCCAACTTTGAAAACACCTCATTAAAGACTGGTTAGTTAGTAAATAATCTTCCTATCTAAGAAGATTTAGATTCTTCTCAGTAACTGGACACTATGTCATTAAACAAATTGGTATCAGGATATGATTTGTATTTCTGAGATGCTAAAAGAATTTTTAAACTGGGCATACAGATACATTAAATAATCCTAATAATACTAAACATTAATGATGATATGAAAATAGTCTACAGAAAGGAATATATTTCTTTTCTTTTTACTGATAAAAATAGGAATTTATAAAAATTAGTCTCTAATAATACAACAATTAAATATTAAGTTTTTTTTTTACTGTCAACCTAGCATATATACAAAGAGAAATGTTCTACGTAAGAGCTCATATTTAACTGTTTCCTAAATTATTCAGCAAATTTGCCGTGTGTGTTTGTGTGTGTGTGTGTGTGTGTGTGTGTATCTGGTATATGTGTCTATATATTTATATGTGTGTGTAGATCCATGCAACATGGAGGCTAGAGATCTTGTGTATCTTCCTGTATTGATCTCTACCTTTCCTTTTGAGGCAGGAGCTCCTGGTTCAACTAGACTGCCTGGCCAGCAAGTCCTAGGGATCCTTCATGTCTGTTTCCCCTGAGTTTCAGGTGCATGCCACTGGGCGTGGCTTTTTATATGTGCTCAGGGGATCTGTACTCAGTTCCTCACGCTTACATAGCAAGCACTCCACTGACTCCATCTTCCCAGTTCCCAAACTCTGTGCTATGTTCTTCTTTAACACTCATCATGGAAAACTCCCGTGATCAAATACCCTTACCCAAATCATGAGAAATATATACAGAGTTATCAATGAATCAAAGGGAAACAGTTCATTGATGAAAAAGAGAGAACTAAAAAGTGAGGCATATAAAGCTCAAATACCAGTACTCAAAGCTCTGAAGCAATTGATGCTTTTGTTATTAAGAAAAAGACACGAAAACTTCAAGGTGAGAAGCCTAATAATACAGGCCATGCTATGGAATAATCTTGGATTCAAGACTTAGCTGTAATGAATCTACAGTTTTGAAAGGACTTTGTTTTCTTAATAATGCTTTTCTTTTCTGCCTATAACATTTCAATTAAAATTAATTTCAATTAAATTAATTTCAATTAAAATTACTTTTAGGGATTGTTCTGTTAGTAAGTTAAATTTCTAGGTTTTTGACTACAGTAGTTTTCTAACTGCTCTCAACACTTCTTTCAGACAAGAGAGGACCTTTGGCCCTCACACTAGCAATATTTTATTTGTCTTAAAAATTATAATGGGGCTGGAGAGATGGCCTAGCGGTTAAGAGCACCGACCGCTCTTACAGAGGACCCGGGTTCGATCCCCAGCACCCACATGGCGGCTGAGAACCGTCTGAAGCTCCAATTTCAGGAGAACTCCAGTTCCAGGGGAATCCGAGACCCTCTTCTGAACTCCGCGGCGTTGCACGACACGGGTGCACAGACTTGCATGCAGACAGTACATTCATACACATTCAGAAATAAATAAAATTAATAATAAAAAAAAGAAGCTTATAAAAATTATAATGAAGGGGGCTGGAGAGTTGGCTCAGCGGTAAAGACCACTGACTGCTCCTGTAGAAGACTTGGATTTGATTCGTAGCACCCACATGTTGCCTAACAACCACCTGAAACTGCAATTCCGGGGGATCCAACGCCCTCTTCTGATCCCCACGGGCATCGCAGGACATGAGAGCAGCTACCTGCATACAACCAATACACTCATATATATAAAACAAAAATAATAAATTTTATAAGTAAATATTGCATTATTTTATGCATATAAGTGTATTGCCAACATGTATGTAAGCGCAGCCCTGTCCCACAGAGGTAAGTTGAGGGCCTCAGATCCCCTGGAACTGGAATTTCAGTCCTTTGTTAGCCACAATGTGGGTGCTGGAATTTGAACTAGGGTCCTCTGCAAGAACAGTCAATGTTCTTAACTCAGGAGTCATCTCTCAAGCCACATAAAATATTTTAAATATTATAATAAATAGCATTTATCATTTCTCATAAGATCTTCTAAATACATAGAAGCAAAGTAAAATAACTGCCATGACTGACAATTGCCTTGAATCCTTAATCAATTACCCTCACCCAATAAAAGACCACTTGTGACTCTCTATATAATTGGCCCAAATATTGTAAGTGGAAAATCTAGACATTACAGACTCAGGCCTAAGCCAAATCCAGTATTTCTCAATTATGCCTGAATATCTAACAATACTCATCTTCCCTCAACATTAATATCAGCTGATATTTGGTGACACTAAGTGCATGACATGCCTGTCAAATGACAGCAGCCTGCACAAGTCCCCCACAGAGACGAGGAAGTACATAAATTAAAATGCCAGTTTCCACACTTCATAGTTTCCTTCCCTTTACCTTTTTTAACCCTCACAATAAATCTGTGAGAAAACAATATTGTTCTGCGTATTTATAAAATAGAAGGCTCAGGAACTTTAGCTTGAATGTTTATGAAGACCAATTACAATTATTCTGTTTCTATTTAGTCTCATCACCCAAGACACAATCTTTGTCATTGATTAGGACTTTCATTTTAAATTGATGACCCTGTAATATATTTACCTAGGTTTAAGTGTTAGATATACAAATTACCTCATTACTATTAACACATCCATTAGATTCTGAATCTTACTTCCAAGTTGAAACTAAAGAAACAGAATAAGAATAAACATAAAATATTTAAACAAACAGTCTCAGTTATATGGCCCTTAGTAATCACAGGGATTAGGTGGAGTATTCAGAGCATGGTGCTAAATACGAGGAAGCCACAGGAGAGGTTTTGACACAGTGGTGGTCCTCCAGCTGCGGCAGCACACTGCAAGCCCTGTGTCTCCTTCACAAGGTGAACTCAAAGCAGTCTTAACATTGTCATCATCTGCCCCTTATGGGCACTGTTGGACCTGTTTCACACACAGCTGAGTTAGCAGCGTGAGCAGTGCTACTAGAGATGACTTGCCCTCTACATGCTTATGTGTGCAGTGTGGTCTGCTTCCAAAGCAGGATGTGGAGGAAAGGAGTGGGCGTATCTGGGATATAATCGATTTGGTATATGATAGGCAGTCTATCCATCATGAAAACTGGTGTATTTTTGAATAAACAATTACTATAAGAATATCCAGTTTTTGACATAATTACTAAGGCTTGCTAAATTAATTTGCATATTATTTGTGCATTGCTTATAGTTATTTGAAATAAGTTTCTTGACAATAATTATCTTAATTCCTATAATTTAAAGCTTACATGCTATTTACATACGATCTATCCAAGGAGGCCGTTTATGCAAAATATAGGTGGACTTAAAAGGAATGTTGTGGCCTTAATTCATCCTTCTATTTCTTTGTTTGTTTGTTCATTTGTTGAGACAGGGTCTCCCTATAGCCCCAGCAGGCCTGGAACTCACTCTGTAGACCAGGCTGGCCTTGAACTCACAGAGATCTGCCTGCCTCTGCCTCCCGAATGTTAGGATCAAAGGCGTGTGCCACCACGCCCAGCTTAAACATGGTTCTTAGCCACCATGTGGGTGGTGGGAATTGAACGTAGGTCCTCTGCAAGAACAGTAGGCACTTAACCACCAAACCATCTCTCCAGCCCCATCCTTCTATTTCTTTACTCCTTTAAATTTCAAGATGGATGCCATGTTTTTCATGACCATTACACATATTAAATGGCAGCAATTCATCAGGACTTTGAAATTTGTTAATTTCAGAGCATGTATGGATTACATAGGAGAGATCACCTTATCTCTTTCCCATAGAGCCAATGTGCATATCCTGAAATATCAGATGACTCATATAAGTAGGGAAACATTGCTAACTTGGTAATGCAAACACTCTCCTGTTTGCTAGTAATTCATACACTGCATGAATTCAGTCTCCACTACTCCTGAATACAGAAACTCAATTCCTATATTGGATAGATTTCTCACACCATGTCAAGAAGCTTCACTTTTTGGATAAAGATCACATGTCCTAGTTATCCACCCTCTGTAGCATGTAAACTTCAGCTTTCAGGCCTCTTAAAGACTTACAAGGTCATAGACCCTCAAGGATACTTCTGTCAGGACTATCTCAGACCTCAGGAATCCTGTTGTGGTTGAAATGTCACTGATTCTCTTCCCAGCTGCAAATAGATCTGGAAGCTCCCTGGGCAGGAGACTGGCATGGAGTCTGCTTGCTTGTCATTTGGCATCCCATTTGGGATTGAGTGCCTGCTGGGCAGTGGAGGGTGTTGAATCATCAAAATCAGATCCCAGGGGCTCCATTACACTTCCCTGGGAGTGATCTGACAGCACTCTCTGGTACTCTCCAAGTAGCTTCTAAAGCTATGTACTGAAATAAGATTTCTCATCTGAAAAATGCCCTTCTGTTTGAACCTTCTGTTAAAGCTACTTGATTCTGACATACCAGTGCCCAAAGCTGAATTCTGAGACATGCCAGTTCTCATTGTAGGGTAGCTGCATTTTCCTGCCTGCTCTCTGGGGATACGGGTTGAGAAAGACAGATGTGTTTCAAATTCCAGTGCCCATACTTATGTCCTGGATATGAAAACAAAATAAGCTGCCACATCTCTAAAACTCAATTTTTAGATTTTAAAATGGGTGTCCATATCTACTGAAATGGTATTAATACTGAAAGGTATTAACTGACAGAATACATATGAATATATATCTATATCTGTATATATCTATATCTAGATAGATAGATAGATAGATAGATATGCCAGTCATCTTGTATATTCTCTAGACATCAACATTTACAAAATAGGGTGAAATCACCCAATATTTTGAAAATTCATTATGTGCAAACATCAATCAATGGGGAAAAACATGGAAAAGCATTTTTACTAAAGTTTTCAATAAATGCATGTTTCAATATTGGGCATATTAATGTCATTTTTAGTCTGCTAGTCATCAATAATTGTCAACTATTGTGAAGAAATAACCTAAACTTCCTATCTGTACAGGTGAAAAGCTGAATTATCCTCTTTCTTAAATCAAATTAGGTCATGGAGGAATCGGAAGTGTGCACAGTGCCTGGTGGTTTGGCCAAGGTGAAGAAACAATTTGAAAAGGATGAAATGACTTTGTCTCATAATGCCTTATCTGAGTACCAGTATCAACACCAGAGCAGATCCAAGCAGGTAATACCACTACTGGTAATGGGTAAATCATTCACAATTGAATTCCTCTTACCAATGTAGAAATATTCCTTCTTTGGTGTTAGGATTGTGTTTATTACTGATTTAAAAACTAATATTCAGAAAAATCATACTTAAGCAAACTGACATGTTGGTTTACTTATTTTGAATGTTTTGTCATGTGAGCTTTGCTAGAATGTTCTCCCTTGGTGTCATGTTTCAGACATAAATGAAAGTTAAATAGCCAGGTTTTGTCAACAAGTAAATAGAAATGCAGAGAGCAGGGCATGTGTGGAGCCTCTGCTTCGATGTTATAATTCATGACAAAGTATTTGCTGATTGTTTGCATAAATGGAATATGAAGCATTATTCAGCTGTTTATTGTGGGGAGTTTTACTTTGTTTTCTTTGAAGTCATCAAACATTGAGTAGCAGAACCCAGATGTTACATAAAACCACATAATATGACTTCTGTTTTATAAAATTTTCCCCATTTCATTGCTCCAATATCATGTATCACCAAATATATTCAAGAGCTATAATGGTTTTTAAATGTGAGAATCTGAGCAATAAAACTCATGCAGTGGAGGCTGGCACTCAGAAAAATCACAGCTTCAGTAATCAGCTGTACATTAGTCCTGTGTCTTCCATGAGGAAGGAGCTAACTGGGAATGAAATTTTGTAATAGGAAATAAAAGCGGGTGTGCTTTTAAAAAAAAACACAGGATATTTAGAGCTACCTAAACTTTTTTTTAAATGAAGCAACCGGGTGTTATGTGTGGCAAGGGACTAAGGAATACATGACATGGAGTGTGATAACAAGTCTGTTACCTGAATGGTTGTTTTCTTGCTCTTGTTTTGCTTGAAGAGTGGTAAAGCTCACTATGGCTAGCTCAGTATATTTATGCAGTATTTCTTTCTAATGTTTCCTGAGGGTGCATAAGGAGTCCAAAGTAAGACACACTGTACCTATGATCTCATACATAGAAGTTGCAACATAGGAGACTAAATAAAATCCATATGATTGTGTTTACTTGAAACTAGGAAAAATGTAAAATATAATTTTGTTAATAGCTTAAGTAAAAATTTCTTTTTAGCAAGGATGTCATTATACATACTTTACTATTCAGGAATATCATATTCTATCCTTTCAGACTTTCAGCCTCATAAATCACAGTTCAGCCTCTATCTCTGCCACGTACCTGCTGAATGGCATAGGCCCAAGGCCTCTTTCATGGGTGAATTTTCTTGGGAGTGTTCCAAGGATTTCCCATCATGCTTAGATGGGCCTGTGCTTCATTTAACACATTGTTCTTTCCATATTAAAATTCTGAATAACATTGAGCAAATTATCCCACCTTTTCATTTTGTCTTACTATCTGTATGATTGTGGAATTATAGCAACATTTGGTAAAATACATCAAATCTGTAATCCCCTCAAGCCTCCCCTTCAAACCAATAGAAGGGAAAAACTGGTTTGTCAGTACCATAAGCTATTGTGACTAATTAGGAGAAAGTATCTCCCTTTCTGTGAAAGGGAATGAGGTGGAATGTGGATGAAGGTGAATATTGGTCACCTGACCATGGTATCCCCTTAATCACATTTCTTCTTCATCAGTTAAGATTCCAGGCTTGCATAGGCTACTATATCTGGCTTAAGTCCAAAGTAACATTATAAGTTCACAAAATTTAGTCTTGTGGAAGAAAAGTTTGATTTAAGCTCTGGTTTGTATATGCTCTCTAATTATTAAATTTTGGAGAATTGTGCTAACCAGATGACATTATGTTATGCATGGAAATCTACCATAGTAACCTAGAGAGTTGGCAAATATGACCTTTTGTAGTAATACCTAGAGAGTTGGCAAATATGTCCTTTTGTAGTAGTACCTAGAGAATTGGCAAATATGACCTTTTTGTAGTAGTCAGGGGGACAGATGTCAGAGTCAGAGCACTCGTGTGAAAATTCATAATATTTTAGTTATCTGTGCAACGCTAAACAATTTCTTCAACTTCTATGTGCCTTGGTTTCCTCCTCTGTAAAGATAGTAGTATCCAGCTCATGGGCTTATTTATAGGAATAAGTAAGCTTTTGTCATGATTAAAATACTGTCTGGGGACTGGGGCAATGGTTTGGTGGTTAAGAGCACATACTGCTCTTTCAGATAAAAATTCAGTTTAGAGTACCCAGGCGATGTAGCTTAAAACTGCCATTGGCACTGCCCTCCTGTGAGCAAACCAAAACACACACACACACACATACACACTCACTCAAAAAAATATTCTAAAACAACCAATGTCTAAACCATTGAAATACAACACAAAGATTTTGCTGTAGTTGTTTTTTATTGAATTTTTTGTGTACTTCATACCAAAGTTTTCAAGGAGTCTTGATGGTCTTTTTAAAATTTTTTTATTTATTATTTTTATGTGTATGAGTGTACTGTCTGCATGTAGGTTGGTGCACCCAAGTCGTGCAATGCTGCGGAGGTCAGAAGAGGGTGTCAGATTCCCCTGGAACTGGAGTCAAAGATGGTTCTTAGCTGCCATGTGGGTGCTGGGGATCGAACCCGGGTCCTCTGCAAGAACATATGGCGCTCTTAACTGCTGAGCCATTTCTCCAGCCCCTTGATGGTCTTTATACCCACTTCTCCACTGGCACACTCACACAGCCCCTGCCCCAGATTCCTCCATTCTGTCATTTTCATTAGGGTCTATTGTGCCAAACTACTCTCCCCCAAAATGCCTCAGTGCCAGTTCATCCTCTGAGCTCTAGTCAGCCCATCCAGAGTCTCTCTCTTAAAGAAGGCCAATTCTTCCTCACCCAACCAAAATCAGCTGCTAATATTTCTTCAGCTAAGATTGGGTTCTGCCACCCATTTCTGCAATCCCATGCTGTATTTTTGTCTGGTTGGGCTTTCATGGGTCTGTGCATGCTGACACCATGGCTGTTGGTTCCTTCGAACAGGGTCCCAGGAGCTGGTAGGATTCATCTCCATTCATCTTGCTCCACCTCCCTGGCTCTTCCAATCTTTCCTTTTCCTCTTCCACAATGTTCCCTGATCCCTGGGTAGGTGAAAGTGAACATTGGTGACCTGACCATGGCATCCCTTTAATCACATTTCTTCTTCATCCCCCAATCTCATTCCTTCTGGGTTGATTCTGTTCTCACACAGCATGTCGGAGAATCCTTTGCCCAAGGGAAAGAAAAAATTAAAAAAAAAAATAATCACCTCACATTGTCCTCAAACAAACTGTGGTATCCATGAGGACTGGCTTAGCCCCCTGCACCGTGTCTACCTACATGGAAGTTCTTCTTTGTGCCTATGAAATACTAAAGTACATGGAAGTAATAAAAGACACACACATTGCTTTCTCTGCAACTGTAGTGATCTCTCTAGATTACAGTTTCATTATGTGTCTTTAGATATAGCAATAACACCTGATGATTCCCACACAATAAATAATTCTGAGCTATTACAATTTAGCTTTAATATAAAGCAATCACAGGTACAGCTAAACCAGTAAGAGGCATTTGTTGAATGCCCTCCATTTACAGAAAACCTATGGGAATGAAAGGGGTATTTTGTACCCCAAAACAGAAAAGCTTTAATTTCAATCTTGATTGGAAATTTGAGATAAATTTCCAATTTTATTTTAGATGGGTAAGTGGAAAATGGGTCTTAGATTTCACTTACACTTTCTAAACAATCAAAATGCATTCTAAAAATTCCATGGAGGACAACATGCTTGCCAATAGATAGATAGTTAATTGTCTTCACGTAAGATGTTGTCAACTCAGACTCAGATAGTGTTTGCAATCATTTTTCTTATTGAAAGTGCTTGAGATATATGTCCATGCTAAGTCTTCCCCTGGTCAAAGTATTTCTTTGATGACATACAGTAACTAATGTTAATTTGGAAACCATACTCAATTAGTGTTAAAAGAAAGAACATTTGTGTGGAGTTTCTCATTCAATGTCACCATTAGTAATGATTTCATTAGCTGTAATAATTAAGTCTAATCTGCCCATTTTCTTCCTAATGCATTAAAGTCAGACATTCAAGGTAATTGGCTCTTTGGTGAGAGTCTGTCTTAGAGATCAGCAACTGGCATAAACAAGGTGAGAGAAGAGTTGTCTCTGAGATTAACGATCTCTTGTGTTTGCTTTATACCTACTGAAGATGGGGTTATGAGCACCATTTGTTATTTTCTCGTAAAATATATGTGACAGAACAAACTTAAGAAAGGAAGCATTTGTTTTGATTCGTGGTGAGGGATTTTAGTCCATAGTAATGGGGCAAGAGGGATGGCTTGCTATGTGGTAGCAGATGGATGCTTCTCAAATTCTGGTACATCAAGAAGCAGACAGCTCAGAACTGGAACCAAGTAGACATGATTCGTAAGGACCAACAGTGATAGCACCACCTCTACTAGCAACCCTCTTCTAGGCAGGCCATATCCCTTAGGTTCTATAATCTCCCCAAACAGTGCCACTAGCTAGAAAAGAAGTGCCAAAACATATGAGCCTGTGTGACTATTCCTGGTATATGGCTCTGTCTAACAGCAGTATCACTGTTGGCCTGTGGATTAGCTATGTGAAAATTAGAGAAAGGTGTCACCCTGAGTCCCTGGGAGCAGACAGGTAAGTGGAAGGGAAAGTTCAACTTCCTTTTTTTTATTTATTTATGTGTATGAATGTACTGTCTGCATGTAGGTTTGTGCACCCGTGTAGTGCAATGCGGGGGTCAGAAGAGGGTGTTGGATTCCCCTGGAACTGGAGTTCTCCAGGAATTGGAGTTACAAACGGTTCTCAGCCGCCATGTGGGTGCTGGAGATCGAACCCGGGTCCTCTGCAAGAGCAGTCGGTGCTCTTAACCGCTAGGCCATCTCTCAACTTCTTACAAAAGTAGGGTGAAGGCAATGCTTGTGGCACATGCCTGTGATCTCAGCACTAGAGAAGTTGGTCTGCCTAGTTTTAAGGCAGGTTGCTGGGTTTAGGCTAAATAATGAGACCCTGCCTTGAAAAACAAAGTAACAATCGAGAATACAGTGAAGATTCTTAATTAAGTTGTTCCCTGATTAGTACTAGTTGTTTTTTTTTTTTTTTTCAGCTTTCTTAATTTTTTTTGGGGGGGTGGTCTTTTTGAGACAGGGTCTTCCTGTAGCCCCAACTGTCCTGGAACTCTCTGTGTAGACCAGGCTGGCCTTGAACTCACAGAAATCCCCCTGCCTCTGCCTCTGCCTCTGCTCTGGAGTGCTGGGATTAAAGGCATGTGCCACCACGCCCAGTTAGTAAACATAGGCTATAAACACAAGGAATAGCCATGTAAACCCAATTAGTAAGCATCTAAGTCTAATTCGTGTACAACCTAGGGTCCCCAAATCCAGTTGGAGATATTTGCATACACAAACATGCTGATCATATGAAAGTCCAGTCTGTTTCTGCTGTGATTTCACAATTCACCCCTCTTCTTTGGTCCTTACAATCTGACATGCCGACCTCTTCTTTGAGAGTCCCTGGGCTTTGAAGGGGAGGGCTAGAGAGAGTGAGAGATAGAAGATTCATTTTTTCTCTGAGGTGACATTCTAATTGGATCTGTGGCCCCCTCCCTGGGGGGGATGGGGGGAAGATGCACAATTGAGTACTGGTTTTTAACAGCACTCAAGTAGACTCTGCTTTTCAGAACAGCCATTGTTGTTTCAGGTAGGAAGGATCACCATGCAACCCTCTCTATGGGATTATGAGACACTCTGAATGCCTCCTGTTGATATTTACATCAGACATATCCTATTAGTCTTTTAAAAATTTATTTTAGGAATAGTCTTCAGGATTCTCTATGCCAAAGAAAAGCAGTTGGTCCTTCATGCTAAAAGGCAAAGGATCACTTAAAGGGATATTTTTTCACTCACTAGTCTGGGAGGAACAGCTCAAAAATTCAGTTCTCTCAACTTCAAGAGAGGCCCTCAAATATGCTGAAGCAGGTGCTAGAGTAAATGTGTAATGGGTGAGAAGCTGCTGCCTGGAATTCTTAAGGCTTTTATCTTCTTGTTCTTTTCCTTGTTTAGTAGCGTCAGTAACATACAATTTTCAGCCCATAAAATTCATGCATTTTATGGGTCCAACTCAGTGATCATTATTCTAACCAGCTTTCTATTGTTGGGATAAAAACACTGACCAAAACCAACTTGGAGAAGAAAGAGTTTATTTGGCTTACAGCCTGTCTGTCATCATGGTAGAACCTGGAACACAGACAATGGAGGTACACTGCCTACTGGCTTGCTCCTGGCTTGTGCTCACCCTGCTTTTTTATACAGAACAGTATCTCCTGCCCAGGGGTGACATGGCCCCCAGTGGGCTGGGCAGGGCCATTCCACATCACTCAACAATCAAGAAATTGCCCCACAGACATGGCCGATCCAATGGACACAATTTCTCAGTTGAGGTTCCTTCTAAGCAGGTATGTCAGGTTGACAACTAAAGCCATCCAGCATGATCCTTCAGATATTTTCAGGGATTTACTGTACATGAGGTCTACTTTTAAAATATGTTCAGCCCCTCAAAAAGAAACCTCAGAGCCTTTTCTCTAGTCCAGGCTTCACGCCATCTTCTCAAACTCAGGATTTGGCTCTACCTTCTTTAGTGAATTTCCTCTTCTTCCTCTTTCCCCCATCTTTGTGCAGTACTAAGGAACTAATGCTCTGTGCTCTGTGTATTCACTGGCAAGCCTGGGAAGCCTCTCCGTTTTGAAAGTTGCTTTGCTCCATTCTTTGTTATGTAATTGAAATGAAACAAACGCAGACTGGGCCCTGGCATTTTTTGTTTTGTTTTGTCTTTTTTTTTTTTTTTTTTTTTTTTTTTTTTTTTTTTTGTTTTTTTGAGACAGGGTCTCCCTAGCCCTGGATGGCCTGGAACTCACTGTGTAGACCAGGCTGGCCTTGAACTCACAAAGATCCACCTGCCTCTGCCTCCCAAGTGCTAGGATTAAAGGCGTGCGCCACCGCACCCAGCTTGTTTTGTCTTTTTGAGACAGGGTCTCCCTGTAGTCCCAGCTGTCCTGGAACTTGCTTTATAGAACAGGCTGGTCTTGAACTAACAGAGATCTGCCTGCCTCTGCCTCCCAAGTGCTGGGATTAAGGTGCAACCATGCCCAGCCAGGACCTGCTTTTAGAAGCATGCAGTTCCATGGAGCACCGGGGGAATCTTTTCCTATCGAACTGCAGCCCTGAAGAACAAGAGTCAAAAACATCTGTGACCTTCACCCTCTACCCACCTAGATGTGCTGGGTAGTGGCATTTGTTTTACACCTACATCTGCTACTGCAAAAATGCAAATGTAAACATTCATACTCTAAAAGATTATGTGGGTTTGGAGCAATCTCTGGACAATTGTAGGTTGATAGAAAACATTTCTGACAGTTTTTAACAGATAAAATCTGACAGCTGCATGTTTTTGATTCTATAAAGGTGGCCTATAGTTTTCTAGTAAACTAAATATATTTATAGCAGTTAAATGTTCATATCATGGTGTTTCTCATATGTACTTTAAAACTCCCTTCAGTTTATGGCACGTATACAATTTTCAAGGTCATAAATTACTCTTAGCAGCTCTAACCTGACCTAGATAGCTATTGATACAAAAGGTTATGGCCAAGATTATCTTGTATTGTCTTTTAATTTATATGTATTATTTCTAAATGACTAGCATAACTTAAAATAACAAAACTCAAAATGAAGAAGGCCAGAGTAACTGTTGGCCTTCTGGCTCCACAGTGAGGGAGCCTGTGCTGTAGCCCCTTAACCTCACCACCTATCCTTGTCTATGTTGTGCTCCTATAGAAAATGCCACAGACTGGTTCATTTAGATGAGCAGAAATGTATGGGCTCACAGTTCTGGAGGTTGGGGGGGTCTATCAAGTTTCTGGTGTTTGGTAAGGCTCTTCCTGGGTATGTTAGCATGCACACAACAAAGTGTAATAGAGAAAGAGGAAAAGAGGGGGAAGAGAAAGAAACAGAGAAAGAGAAAGAAAGAAAAAGAGAGGGAAAGGAAGGAGGGAGGAAGTCCTTTGTTTACCGAGCCATTCATATGTGTGGCATTTTGTTAAAGGTAAATGTTCTTGACTTGAAATGTGATTTGTTAAGTCTTTTTTTTTTTAATTTTATTTATTTCTGTATGTGTATCAATGTACTGTCTGCATGCAGGTTTGTGCACCCGTGTCGTGCAATGCCGCGGAGGTCAGAAGAGTCTCAGATTCCCCTGGAACTGGAGTTCTCCTGGAATTGGAGTTTCAGACGGTTCTCGGCCGCCATGTGGATGCTGGGGATCGAACCCGGGTCCTCTGTAAGAGCGGTCGGCGCTCTTAACCGCTAGGCCATCTCTCCAGCCCCGATTTGTTAAGTCTTTATGCATGTATAAGGACACCAAGAAGCTGCCTTGCAATTTGACATTCTTGTCAGTTCTTTCTTTAGCTCTAGGAAACAACAGTTTCTGAGAAGCTCCAGAAATAATTAGAAATTAGCTTAAAATGAGCATGCTGATATATGCTTTGGGCATATGTTGTTCTGGAATAGTCACAAACTTTCCTGAGTGCATATTTTAAAAATGAGGATAGCAGGTCTTTCTTTGAGGAAAAAAAAAAATGCTTAACCTCATCTAAATAATGAGAAACAAGAGGAACTCACCCTCTCAGAAGACAGAGGAGAGGAATAAGCGTGAAACCTCCTCTGTGCAGGGATAGTGTTCCCCAGATGCCACTGGGAAAGTAGTTTGCTCTTTTTTTATTTTATTTTTTTATTTTGTATGTGTATGAGTGTACTGTCTGCATGTAGGTTTGTGCACCCGTGTCGTGCAGTGCCACGGAAGTCAGAAGAGGGTGTCGGATTCCCTTGGAACTGGAGTTAAAGACGGTTCTCAGCCACCACATGGGTGCTGGGGATTGAGCCCAGGTCCTCTGCAAGAGCAGTTGGCACTCTTAACCTCTAGGCCATCTCTCCAGCCCAGGAGTTTGCTTTTTAAGTGGAGGGGAATGAATGCCCTAGCATTTGCTTTGGAAGACCACTTTGTTCTTAGTATTGTGACAACATGCATGAGAAGAAGATAATGTAATTAATATATGAATTGAACCAGGCAGAAGAGAAAAGGCTATACTACTTGAATCAATGAAGAGGAAAAATAGAGGGGGTTTGGTTTTTCCTATTTCTACTAATTTTGAAATTGCTGTACTGAGTTTTATGATTTCTCAGCACATTCTAGTTACTGTAAGGAAGGACAAGAAAAGAATTTGTGAGGGAAAGAAGCCACCTTGTACCAATCTATGGTTTGTACAGTTGGAACAAAGATATATACCTACTGTTTTGAAAAATGTATGTGTTTGTTTAATTCACAAGGCCATTATGTACAAATATTAGGAAATAAGGGCCTCTATTTGCAAGAGAACTTTCTTTTCATGTCACACAGGAGAAGGAATCTTCCTGGTCATTTGCGAGGTAGGCCAAAAAATGTGCTTGAACCTCCCATAACCTAAATGATCATAGCAGAGTCCAAGCCTGGTCTCTGGGAATCAGCCCAGTCCTTGTTCTAAAGAACACAAATAAGGTTCATACACAGGCTGCCTATAACAGGCTCACTCTGTTAAAATTTTTTAACTAATGATGAAACTTCCACTGTCTTTCCCCATTTTCCAAATCCAGTCCTCTGTAGCTTTTGCCCTCTATAGCTTTCTCAAGCATCTCTGTCCAACACGTGCTTTGCTGATGAAAAGAACACAAGACTAACTTCTTAAAATGTACCCATGATCAGAAAGCCAGGAGTTTACACAATAAAGCTCAATGGCCTCACTAATCATAGTCCTTGATACTCATGTGGCCAGATGTGCAGGAGCCAATGAATGCAGACTTCAGTTCACTGATACTGATTATTGAGTGCACACCTTGCTTCCTGACCATGCCTTCTCGGTTTTCTTTTCAGTTTAAAAGAAAGTAAAAATACTAGCTCCAATTCCACTGTGGGTTAATGGGTGCATGTTTCATGAACTGGTGTTTTCCTCTGCTCTTGTATTCAGAACTCTCTGGCAGACTCAGGAGGGTCTGTTTCCTCAGTGCCTTTCCCAGCTCTGCCCATGGCCCTCCTACCGTGCAGCTGCTTTTCACTGGCTACACAAATTGGAGGCATAGGGAGGGCAGAGGCAGGTGGATCTTTGTGAGTTCAAGGCCAGCCTGGTCTACAGAGTGAGTTCCAAGACAGCTGGGATTACAGGGAGACCCTGTCTCGAAAAGACAAAAAAAAAAAAAATAAAAAAAAAAAATAAAAATTGCATATCAAACTACAACAGGACTTCTATTTCTCTGGGTAGAAGTACCTTTTCTATGATCCTCCATAAGCCACTAATTCTTCACTTGTCTGTCTTAGGACCTGATTGAGAATAATCTGTCTAAAGACTCGCTCCCATTCCTCACAGTGCTCTACTAGCTTTTCTGCTCCAGCTTCCTCTAGTTGAGTCCCAGCATGCATAAGTAGTGAGTTTTCAATGAGTCCACTCTCTGATGGTTCCTTCTTTTCTTGTTGTCTACAAGTCATCTCTTTATCCATTCAGACTTTGACATGGTACCTCTGACTCCTGCCCTCACTGTATAAGTATTTAGAATCAAATCATTCTCCCTTTAAGCTAGGGTCTGAGAACCTCAACAGGAATTCAAATATTAAGACTCATTTCTACTTGAACTTATATTGTAGAATTCCCTGGACAGCCTGGTTAGTTCTGACTTCATAATTTTAGAGTATGATCAGAGATTAGGAAATGTACAACTCCCTAGATTATTCTTTTATTTTTTTCATTGTTTGGTTGTGTTTTGTTTGTTTGTCGTTTGCTTGCTTGCTTGCTTGTGTGTGATTCGTCTCATGTAGCCCAAACTGTCGTTTAACTTATTATGTAGCCAAGGCTGGGCTTGAAAGCCTGACCTTCCTGTCTCCATTTCCCATGTGCATAGGTACAGTACCTGGCTTTCTTGAGTTGCTCTGATGTGCAGCAAGCCTCATCCTTACATTCTGAGCCATGATTTGCCATTGCCACATTGACCAGTCTCCTCTTCTGTTCTTATCTCAGGCATACTTCCTGCTTGGTCCTCCTCTAAGAGCAGAGCCTTCCTGCTCATGTGGTAATTTCTCTTGAGATGTCTACTACAGTCTAAGAGCATACAGTTGAGGAAATTTGAAGATAGCAAGGCTTTAAAGTGTTATGATGAAAACTATAAACATCAATCACATACAAAATAACCAATTCATGTGAACCTTAGATCCAGCTACCATTTTTCTTAATGATAAACTATATTGAAATAGGTTTGTACATCCAGATGATATATTAGAATATTTAAATGAATTAAATTATAAAATGATATTAAGATTTATTAAAGCATTAAAATAAGTTAAACTAAAATAATAGTAAACCAATGAAATGAATACAGTCATTAGGTTATTAAAGTGGCAGTTTAAGAATTAAGTAAAATGTGGATTTCACTAATTCATTGTTGCCATCTTTTATTAAAAATGTGCTGGAGAGATGGCCTAGCTGTTATTAGCGCTTACTTCTCTTGCAGAGGACCCGTGTTCGATCCCCAGCACCCACATGGTGGCTGAGAACCTTCTTTAACTCCATTTCCAGGGGAATCTGACACCCTCTTCTGACCTCCGCGGCATTGCACGACATGGGTGCACAAACTTGCATGCAGACAGTACATTCATACACATACAGAAATAAATAAAATTAATAAAAAAATAAATAAATAAAAATAAAAATGTATTTTCCATCCCAATTACCTTCTGGCAATTGGGGTGACCCTTTTCAGAGGGTAACATAACTAAACAGGAGGTAGAAATTGATTAGGCAGGTTAGAAATGAAACCCACCAGATTAACCAGACTCTTTCTCAGCTCAGAACTCAAGGCTATCAGGACTATGAAGGAAACATATATCCTTCTGGTAGCCCTGAAAGAGCAGGAAAAGAAGAACGAAAAGAAAGAGAGAAGGGAAAACAGAGAAGTACATACCAAACCCCACAGATTCATTATTTCACCAGAATAAGAAATGGAAACCCCCCCCTTTTTTGTTCTTGTTGCTTTGTTTTGTTAGTGTCATTTTGTATTATTTCTTTTTTCCTGTGGGGAAAAATGTATTTTTCACAGCGTTAAAATCTGGGCACTTAATGTTCCTTAGCTGTGTATATTTGACATTTCTATATCAATATTTTGTGAAATACACAGAGCTTTATTTAATTATAAGTATAATTATAAATTATAAGATTTTTCTTATAAATTATAAGAAAAACTTTATGAAATAATGCAGTAAAAGTGCCCATGGACATTTGTATCTTTACATAATTAAGCCAATATGTAGTCTTTCCCTGGGATACAAGGTATGCTCATAAAAATGTAGTGAGATGGTCTTCTGTGATCTGTTAACATCAATCACATTACTTTATAACCATGCACAGTAAATCACAACCTCTGCTGTCCCCAGATGAAGTTGATGGTAATTGCTAACTGCCTGCCGAAGCATGACTGTGAAGTCTCAGTTATAGGCCCTTTGCAATTTGCCATTTCAGCTTTGTGAGGTGGAACCTGTTGGTATATGAGTTATCCTGCTGGAGCATCGAGGGGTTTGTCTCCTCCCTCCCCCTGGGAACAGCACAGGTCATTCCAGCACCTCATTGTAGATGGAAACTCAGTCCTTCCTACACTGTATACAATTGGCTTTTTTGTGGAAGCTCTATCTTCCTGGTGAAACAGTGCATCGATGTGGTGCCTCCATTTAGTGTTAGTTCCTCCCCTGTTTTTAAAAAAAAGTAAATGAAAAAATAAATGAACTCATCTTCCTGGTGGCTTCAAGGGATTTAGAAATGTTGATATATGTAGGACACAGTGGATGGTACAAATAGGCATAAGTAGAAATGAGTTGCAAAAATTCTTGAATTAGTTACTTTTCTTTCTGCAATTCATCTTTTTTATTCATTCTTCCAAATAGGATTTGTAGGAGCAATGCTCACCCAATCATTGGAGTTCCACCACTGTAGTTCCTCTTCTTCCTAATGGTGTTATGTGCCTGCTGTTTCTATAGACCTATTTGTTCCTATAGAACACATTTTCAATTTCATTTAGAGCAGACAAGCACACTTTACATTTATATCTCTCCCTCCTTAAAGTAAAGTGAATCCAGGATTGCTTTAGCAAGAAAGAAAGGCTGTGTTCTCATAGGGCCCGAGCTGGGGAAGTAACACCTGAGTATGCTTCTCAAAGACAAAAGATCATGGCAGATGGCTTCTCCACACTTGACCAGGTGCTTTCAAAACTATTGGATGTTGAAAAATATGTGAAATACATAAGAGAATTTTATATCTCTTCTGAGAAGTAATGGGCTTTTAGGAAAAGTTAAAATGGAATTGCATTGTTTCTTCTATCTAAAAACTCAGGCTAGCATAGAAATATGGATAATCTTTGCAAACAACTATAGTGAACATAATTCACAAATATATATATATATATATAACATTTTCTAATATACTGGGCAAACTTGCTGCGTTTTCACATTTTTAATAGAATAGCAAACTATACAATTTCAGTGCTTACATTTGGGTGTTTTGTAAGAAGCAATGAAACTATAACAACAAAAGAAACCATTAACATTATAGGATCATTATGCTTGTAGAATTTAGTGAAATTTGCAAAGTCCTTTTTTCACATGGTTACTTTTATATAAAAAGTTGGTTTTTGTAAGTATTTGCCATCAGATGATATTATTAGCTGCCTCTGCTATATTTCTGAGTCTGTATTTCTCAAAATAAATCCTTCCTCATGGGTCTTTGAAAATGATAGCATTGACTCAAACTTGCCTATTCTTTGGATGTTCATTGAGTTATTTATGTGCATAGTAACAAACAAATTATCATGCTAAAAAAAGCTAAAAGAATGCAAGGACTAAAAAAAATGGAGAGGCACTGCTGTCCTTAGCATGATGTTGATATAGAAAGATCTTTGAAAAAGTCTTCATTTTTCTAGCTTCTTCATAAATCTAAGCATCATAGACCAGAGAGTAAGATAGTACCTTCTAATGACCTTTTCCTCATGCTAATTTTTGTCCTTCTCTCCTGAGTATTCTACCTAGAGTAAGGAACAAGTTGGTCTGTTTAGAAATGGAAAATGGATGGACGCTACTTCATCTCTTACTCCATCAGGAGAACCAATCACTTCATCAATACCAGCTGAAGAAGTCAAGTCCACTTGACCTTTCTTGTCCTTGGGCAAATACCAATATCCTGTAGAGATGTGAATGCATCCAGCTATAATGTCTGAATTGCAGCCCTTGTCCTCAGCATAAAAGTTGAAATAGTTTAGTTCATCAGTTCAATATACTGTTTTACTCAGAAATATTTTGGGGAAATGTTCAGGGCTTCACTGAAGTTGCTACTGTAGGCTGTGGTTCTGTTTACGAGCCTTTTATCATTAACATTGTTTATTGTGATTTTCAAGGTAAAAAGACCCTCTAAATTATTTTTTTCTTTTTAATATAAAATAGCATTTTCTTTTTTCCCCTCTAGTCATTTTTGTATAGGGATTATACTAATGAGAATTTGTACTATCAAGGCCATACTTACTAATTGCTAATTCACGCAGACTACTTCACTTCCTGTATTTAAGTGTTAAAATATTAGTTTAGTGGGATATTGCTTAGTGAATTATAATTATGGTATGTCTTCATATTTTTCTGCTTGACTGCTAGCTTACTTTGTGGAATGTTTTAGAATGGAGTCATATTATAAAGCCCAGGCTTGTTGCAAACTCATAATCCTCCTGCCTCAACCTCCAGAGTGTTAAGATTACAAGTCCCTGTCACCACACTCAACTACTTTGTATGTGTTAATCATATGTCAAGGTTTTCCTTTATCTTCTTTTGCTTTTAGGTTGATATGTAATCAATGTGTCCAAAGCAAGAATTTTTGCCAAAGTAGACATTATTTTGCAATATGGGCCTTGTGAATCACCTGGGTCAACATTCCATCTGTGGTAGCTTGGTTTCCTTCAATGCTTCCCAACCCCTGCATCAGGAGCTACCCAACAAGGATTCTAAGTTAGGTTGAAATGAGTTAGGATTTTTTTTTACCTGATTTGATGCATTATTTGATGACAATCTCAGCCATAACTTCTTTTTTGTTGTTTTTATTATTTTAATTTTTATTTTTTAATATACATTTTTATTATTAAACTTTTTCCATAGGTCATACATCATTTCTCAATAGAATCTAGAATCACTTCCTTTTCCATTCACCCGACCCCAACCGAGTCCCTGCACTCTGCCATACATGTCCTGTATCTTTTTCTGAGTCTTTTCAGAGTTTTTTTTTTCAGTTCTTTTGTTGTTATTCTCTCCAAGTTGTATTNAATGCCTCCATTTCTGTTTCACATTCATTTTTTCGTTGTGGGTTCTATTGTGCCAAAACTAACCTCTTCCCCCAAAACTGCCTCCGTGCCCAGGTCCAGCCCTGCTGATCTCTAGTCGCCAATTCCCGTGGAGTCTCGTCTCTGATAAGGAATGGGCCCAATGCCTCCGCACCCCAACCCAAAATCAGTGCTTCATATTTCTTTCAGCGAAGTAATTGGGTTTCTGCCAACCCCATTTCTGGCAAAATCCATGGCTGTATTTTTTTTTGTTATGGTTGCGGTAGCGCTTTTATGTGTCTGTGCATTCGTCTGACCACCATGGGCTGTTGGTTGCCTTCAAAAGGGGTCCCAGGAGCTCGGTAGGATTTCATTCCCATTCATTCTTGCCTCCCCCCCTTACCTGGCTCTTATATTCTTTCTGCTTTCTCTTCCACAATGTTCCTGATTCCCTGTGTAGGTGGGATGTTGGTGTAATGCAAAGTGGAAACATTTCGGGTTGAACCTGGACCCATTGGCAATCCCTTTAAACTCACAGATTTTTCTTCTTCATCCCCCAACTCTCATTCCTTTCTGGGTTTTTGATTCTGTTTCTCATCCACACGCATTGTTCGGGAGGATGAATCCTTTTTTGGCCCCCACGGCCGGTCGAAAAGAAAAAAAATTAAAAAAAAAAAAAAAAAAAAAATCAAAAATTCACTCACATCTGTCCTCAAAAAAAAAACTGGTGGTTAATCCTGGGGGGGACTGGCCTAGCCCCCCTGAACCGTGTCTACCCTACATGGAAGTTCTTTTTCTTTGTGTCCTTATGAAATACTATAAGTTTTACATGGATTTAGGTAATTAAAAAGACCAAACACATGGCCTTTTCCCTGTCACACTGTTTTGTTGGATCTTCTCTAGTACCCCCCCCCCCCCCCCCCCCCCCCCCCCCCCCCCCCCCCCCCCCCCCCCCCCCCCCCCCCTTTACAGTTCATTCTGTGTCTTTAGATTATAGCAATAACACCTGATGATTCCCACACAATAAATAATTCTGAGCTATTACAATTTAGCTTTAATATAAAGCAATCACAGGTACAGCTAAACCAGTAAGAGGCATTTGTTGAATGCCCTCCATTTACAGAAAACCTATGGGAATGAAAGGGGTATTTTGTACCCCAAAACAGAAAAGCTTTAATTTCAATCTTGATTGGAAATTTGTCGATACAGTTCCAATTGATTTTAGATGGGTAAGTGGCAAAATGGGTCTTATATTGCACTTACACTTTCTAAACAATCAAAATGCATTCTAAAAATTCCATGGAGGACAACATGCTTGCCAATAGATAGATAGTTAATTGTCTTCACGTAAGATGTTGTCAACTCAGACTCAGATAGTGTTTGCAATCATTTTTCTTATTGAAAGTGCTTGAGATATATGTCCATGCTAAGTCTTCCCCTGGTCAAAGTATTTCTTTGATGACATACAGTAACTAATGTTAATTTGGAAACCATACTCAATTAGTGTTAAAAGAAAGAACATTTGTGTGGAGTTTCTCATTCAATGTCACCATTAGTAATGATTTCATTAGCTGTAATAATTAAGTCTAATCTGCCCATTTTCTTCCTAATGCATTAAAGTCAGACATTCAAGGTAATTGGCTCTTTGGTGAGAGTCTGTCTTAGAGATCAGCAACTGGCATAAACAAGGTGAGAGAAGAGTTGTCTCTGAGATTAACGATCTCTTGTGTTTGCTTTATACCTACTGAAGATGGGGTTGGTTATGGCACCATTTGTTATTTTATCTTAAAATATGTGATCAACAAACTTAAGAAAGGAAGCATTTGTTTTGATTCGTGGTGAGGGATTTTAGTCCATAGTAATGGGGCAAGAGGGATGGCTTGCTATGTGGTAGCAGATGGATGCTTCTCAAATTCTGGTACATCAAGAAGCAGACAGCTCAGAACTGGAACCAAGTAGACATGATTCGTAAGGACCAACAGTGATAGCACCACCTCTACTAGCAACCCTCTTCTAGGCAGGCCATATCCCTTAGGTTCTATAATCTCCCCAAACAGGCCACTAGATAGAAAAGAAGTGCCAAAACATATGAGCCTGTGTGACTATTCCTGGTATATGGCTCTGTCTAACAGCAGTATCACTGTTGGCCTGTGGATTAGCTATGTGAAAATTAGAGAAAGGTGTCACCCTGAGTCCCTGGGAGCAGACAGGTAAGTGGAAGGGAAAGTTCAACTTCCTTTTTTTTATTATATGTGTATGGAATGTACTGTCTGCATGTAGGTTGTTCAAACAACAACCCCCCCCCTTGTCATGCAATGCGGGGGTCAGAAGAGGGTGTTGGATTCCCTGGAACGGTGAGTTCTCCAGGAATTGGAGTTACAAACGGTTCTCAGCGCCATGTGGGTGCTGGAGACGAACCGGGGTCCTCTGCAAGAGGCAGGTCGGTGTTCTTACACCACGCTAGGCCATCTCTCAACTTCTTACAAAAGTAGGGTGAAGGCAATGCTTGTGGCACATGCCTCGTTGTGATCTCAGCACTAGAGAAGTTGGTCTGCCTAGTTTTAAGGCAGGTTGCTGGGTTTAGGCTAAATAATGAGACCATTGCCTTGAAAAACAAAGTAACAATCGAGAATACAGTGAAGATTCTTAATTAAGTTGTTCCCTGATTAGTACTAGTTGTTTTTTTTTTTTTTCAGCTTTCTTAATTTTTTGGGGGGGGTGTGGTCTTTTGAGGACAGGGTACTTCCTGTTAAGCCCCACAGCTGTCTCTGGAACTCTCTGTGTGTGTCGACCAGGCTGGCCTTGAACTCCCAGAGAATCCCCTGCCTCTGCCTCTTGCCTCTGTCTAGGAGTGCTGGGATTAAAGGCAGGTGCCATCACACCCCAGTGTCAAACCTAGACTAAAAACACAAGGAATAGCCATGTAAACCCAATTAGTAAGCATCTAAGTCTAATTCGTGTTAAAACCTAGGGTCCCCAAATCCAGTTGGAGATATTTGCATACACAAACATGCTAATCATCTGAAGTCCAGTCTGTTTCTTGCTGTGATTTCCAATTCAGCCCCTCTTCTTGGGTCCTTACAATCTGAATTGCCAACCTCTTCTTTGAGAGTCCCTGGGGCTGTGAAGGGGGAGGGCATGAGAGAGTGTGAGATAGAAGATTCATTTTTTCTCTGAGGTGGACATTCTAATTGGATCTGTGGCCCCCTCCCTGGGGGGGATGGGGGGAAGATGCACAATTGAGTACTGGTTTTTAACAGCACTCAAGTAGACTCTGCTTTTCAGAACAGCCATTGTTGTTTCAGGTAGGAAGGATCACCATGCAACCCTCTCTATGGGATTATGAGACACTCTGAATGCCTCCTGTTGATATTTACATCAGACAATCTATTAGCTTTTTAAAAATTTATTTTAGGAATAGTCTTCAGGATTCTCTATGCCAAAGAAAAGCAGTTGGTCCTTCATGCTAAAAGGCAAAGGATCACTTAAAGGGATATTTTTTCACTCACTAGTCTGGGAGGAACAGCCCAAAAATTCAGTTCTCTCAACTTCAAGAGAGGCCCTCAAATATGCTGAAGCAGGTGCTAGAGTAAACGTGTAATGGGTGAGAAGCTGCTGCCTGGAATTCTTAAGGCTTTTATCTTCTTGTTCTTTTCCTTGTTTAGTAGCGTCAGTAACATACAATTTTCAGCCCATAAAATTCATGCATTTTATGGGTCCAACTCAGTGATCATTATTCTAACCAGCTTTCTATTGTTGGGATAAAAACACTGACCAAACCAACACCCTTGGACGAAGAAAGAGTTTTGGCTTACAGCCTGTCTGTCATCATGGTCGAACTGGAACCACAGACATGGAGGTACATGCCTATGGCTTGCTCGGCTTTGTGCTCACCTGCTGTGGTCTACAGAACAGTAGCTCCGCCAGGTGTGACATTGGCCCCCAGTTGGCTTGCGGGTCTGTCCACATCAATCAACAATCAAGAAAATTTGCCCCACAGACATGGCCGATCCAATGGACACAATTTCTCAACTGAGGTTCTTCTAAGCCAGGTATGTCAGGTTGGACAACTAATAGCCCATTCCAGCATGATCTTCAGCTCTTTTCAGGGATATTACTGTACATGAGGTTCTACTTTAAAATTATGTTTCAGCCCCTCACAAACGAAGACAAACCTCAGCAGCCTTTTCTTGGTCCCAGGCTTCACGCCCAGCTTCTCAAACTCAGGATTTTGCTCTACCTTTCTTTAGTTGAATTTCCTCTTTTCCTCTTTCCCCCATCTTTGTGCAGTACTAAGGAACTAATGCTCTGTGCTCTGTGTATTCACTGGCAAGCCTGGGAAGCCTCTCCGTTTTGAAAGTTGCTTTGCTCCATTCTTTGTTATATAATTGAAATGAAACAAACGCAGACTGGGCCCTGGGCATTTTTTTTTTTTTTTTTTTTTTATGCTTTTTTTTTTTTTTTTTTTTTGTTGGTCTTTTTGAGACAGGGTCTCCTAGCCCCTGGCTGGCCTGGAAAATCCAATTGTGTAGACAGGCTGGCCTGTAACTCAAAAAGATATCCACCTGCTCGCTTATCCCCCACGTGCTAGGATTTAAAGGCGTGCGCCCACCGCACCCAGCTTGTTTTGTCTTTTTTTTTTGGACAGGGTCTCCCTGTAAGTTCCAGCTGCTCTGGAACTTGCTTAAGAACAGGCTGGTCTTGAACTAACAGAAGATTTTCTGCCTGCCTCTGCCTCCCACGCCTAGTGCTTCGGATAAGGTGCAACCCATGCCCAGCCAGGACCTGCTTTTAGAAGCATGCAGTTCCATGGAGCACCAGGGGAATCTTTTCCTATCGAACTGCAGCCCTGAAGAACAAGAGTCAAAAACATCTGTGACCTTCACCCTCTACCCACCTAGATGTGCTGGGTAGTGGCATTTGTTTTACACCTACATCTGCTACTGCAAAAATGCAAATGTAAACATTCATACTCTAAAAGATTATGTGGGTTTGGAGCAATCTCTGGACAATTGTAGGTTGATAGAAAACATTTCTGACAGTTTTTAACAGATAAAATCTGACAGCTGCATGTTTTTGATTCTATAAAGGTGGCCTATAGTTTTCTAGTAAACTAAATATATTTATAGCAGTTAAATGTTCATATCATGGTGTTTCTCATATGTACTTTAAAACTCCCTTCAGTTTATGGCACGTATACAATTTTCAAGGTCATAAATTACTCTTAGCAGCTCTAACCTGACCTAGATAGCTATTGATACAAAAGGTTATGGCCAAGATTATCTTGTTAATTGTCTTTAATTTAATGTATTATTTTTCTAACGACTAGCATAAAACTTAAAATAACAAAACTCAAAATGAAGAAGGCCAGAGTAACTGTTGGCCTTCTGGCTCCACAGTGAGGGAGCCTGTGCTGTAGCCCCTTAACCTCACCACCTATCCTTGTCTATGTTGTGCTCCTATAGAAAATGCCACAGACTGGTTCATTTAGATGAGCAGAATATGTATTGGCTCACAGTTTCTGGAGGTTGCGGGGTGTTCTATCAAGTTTCTGGTGTTTGGTAAGGATCTTCCTGGGTATGTTAGCATGCACACAACAAATAATTAGAGATGAGGAACAGAGTGGAAGAGGGAAGAAGACGAGAACGAAACCAGAGACAACGAGAGGAAAGAAAAAAAGAGAGGGAACCGACGGAGGGAGGAAGTCCTTTGTTTACCGAGCCATTCATATGTGTGGCATTTTGTTAAAGGTAAATGTTCTTGACTTGAAATGTGATTTGTAAGTCTTTTTTTTTTTAATTTTATTTATTTCTGTATGCCTATCAATTCTCCCGTCTGATCAATGTACTGTCTGCTTTGCAGGGTTGGTGCAACCCCGTGTCGTGCAATGCCGGGACTGTCAGAAGATTCTCAGTTCCCTGGACAATGAGTTCTCCTTGGAATTGGAGTTTCAGACCGGTTCTCGGCCGCCAGGTGGATGCTGGGGGAGAATATCAGTGTTCCTCTGTAGAGCGGTCGGCGCTCTTAACCGCTAGGCCATCTCTCCAGCCCCCGATTTGTTTAAGTCTTTATGCAAGTATAAGGACACCAAGAAGCTGCCTTGCAATTTGACATTCTTGTCAGTTCTTTCTTTAGCTCTAGGAAACAACAGTTTCTGAGAAGCTCCAGAAATAATTAGAAATTAGCTTAAAATGAGCATGCTGATATATGCTTTGGGCATATGTTGTTCTGGAATAGTCACAAACTTTCCTGAGTGCATATTTTAAAAATGAGGATAGCAGGTCTTTCTTGAGGAAAAACAAAAATGCTTCCTCATCTACAGACATGAGAAAACAAGAGGTGTGTGAAACTCACCCTTCAAAGACAGAGTGAGCGGAATAAGCGGTGATTGAATGAAACCTCCTCTGTGCAGGGATAGTGTTCCCCAGATGCCACTGGGAAAGTAGTTTGCTCTTTTTTTTGATTTTATGTTTTTATTTTGTATGTGTATGAGTGTACTGTCCTGCATGTGGTTTGTGCACCCGTGTCGGCCGTGCCAACCGGAATTCAGAAGAGTGTGTCGGATTCCCTTGGAACTGTTGTTAAAGACGGTTCTCAGCCACCAATGTGGATGCTGGGATTGACCCAGGTCCTCTGCAAAGCGCAGTGGCACTCTTAACTCTAGGCATCTCTCCAGAAGGAGTTTGTTTTTAAGTGAGGGGAATGCATGCCCTAGCATTGCTTTGGAAAGACCACTTTGTCTTCGTCTGTGACAACCTGCATGAGAAAGAAGATAATGCATTAAATATATGGAATTGACCAGGCAAAAGGAATGAAGGCTATACTACTTGAATCAATGAAGAGGAAAAATAGAGGGGGTTTGGTTTTTCCTATTTCTACTAATTTTGAAATTGCTGTACTGAGTTTTATGATTTCTCAGCACATTCTAGTTACTGTAAGGAAGGACAAGAAAAGAATTTGTGAGGGAAAGAAGCCACCTTGTACCAATCTATGGTTTGTACAGTTGGAACAAAGATATATACCTACTGTTTTGAAAAATGTATGTGTTTGTTAATTCACCAAGGCCCTTATGATACAAATATAGGAAATAAGGGCCTCTATTTGCAAGAGAACTTTCTTTTCATGTCACACAGGAGAAGGAATCTTCCTGGTCATTTGCGAGGTAGGCCAAAAAATGTGCTTGAACCTCCCATAACCTAAATGATCATAGCAGAGTCCAAGCCTGGTCTCTGGGAATCAGCCCAGTCCTTGTTCTAAAGAACACAAATAAGGTTCATACACAGGCTGCCTATAACAGGCTCACTCTGTTAAAATTTTTTAACTAATGATGAAACTTCCACTGTCTTTCCCCATTTTCCAAATCCAGTCCTCTGTAGCTTTTGCCCTCTATAGCTTTCTCAAGCATCTCTGTCCAACACGTGCTTTGCTGATGAAAAGAACACAAGACTAACTTCTTAACACTGATTACCCATGATCAGCAAAGCAGGAGTTTACAAAATAAAGTCAATGGCCTCCACTCATATCGCCTTGTACTTCATGTGGCCAGATGTGCAAGGAGCAATGAATGAGACTTTCAGTTTCACTGATACTGATTATTTGAGTGCACCTTGCTTCCTGACCATGCCTTCTCAGTTTTCTTTTCAGTTTAAAAGAAAGTAAAAATACTAGCTCCAATTCCACTGTGGGTTAATGGGTGCATGTTTCATGAACTGGTGTTTTCCTCTGCTCTTGTATTCAGAACTCTCTGGCAGACTCAGGAGGGTCTGTTTCCTCAGTGCCTTTCCCAGCTCTGCCCATGGCCCTCCTACCGTGCAGCTGCTTTTCACTGGCTACACAAATTGGAGGCATAGGGAGGGCCTAGGCGGTGGATCTTTGTGAGTTCAAGGCCAGCCTGGTCTACAGAGCTGAGTTCCAAGACAGCTGGGATTACAGGGGAGAACCCTGTCTCGAAAAAAGACAAAAAAAAAAAAAATAAAAAAAAAAAATAAAATTGGCATATCAAACTCCACACAGGACTCTTTGCTCTGGGTAGAAGTACCTTTTCTATGATCCTCCATAAGCCACTAATTCTTCACTTGTCTGTCTTAGGACCTGATTGAGAATAATCTGTCTAAAGACTCGCTCCCATTCCTCACAGTGCTCTACTAGCTTTTCTGCTCCAGCTTCCTCTAGTTGAGTCCCAGCATGCATAAGTAGTGAGTTTTCAATGAGTCCACTCTCTGATGGTTCCTTCTTTTCTTGTTGTCTACAAGTCATCTCTTTATCCATTCAGACTTTGACATGGTACCTCTGACTCCTGCCCTCACTGTATAAGTATTTAGAATCAAATCATTCTCCCTTTAAGCTAGGGTCTGAGAACCTCAACCGGAATTTTCAATATATTAAGACTCATTCTACTTTGAACTTATATTGAGAATTCCCTGGACGCTGGTTAGTTCTACTTCATAATTTTAGGTCTGATCAGAGATAGGAAATGTTACAAATCCTAGTATCCTTTATTTTTTTCATGCTATGGCTGTGTTTGTTTGTTTGTCGTTTGCTTGCTTTGCTTTGCTTGTGTGTTGGGGATTCGTCTCGATGTAGCCCAATGTCGTTACACTTATTAGTTGTAGCCAGGGCTGGCTTGAAAGCTGACCTCTTCCATGCCCATTTCCCATGTGCATAGGTACAGTACCTGGCTTTCTTGAGTTGCTCTGATGTGCAGCAAGCCTCATCCTTACATTCTGAGCCATAGATTTGCCATTGCCACATTGACCAGTCTCCTCTTCTGTTCTTATCGTCACAATGACTTCCTGCCTGGTCCTCTCTAAGAGCAAGCCTTCCTGCTCATGTGGTAATTTCCTCTTGGATGTCTACTCAATCTAAGAGTATACAGTTGAAGAAATTGAAATAGCAAAGGGCTTAACAGTGGTTATGATGAAAACTGATAAACATCAATCACATACAAAATAACCCAATTCATGTGACACCTTAGAATCCAGCTACCACATTTTTTCTAATGATAAACTATATTGAAATAATGGTTTGTACATCAGATGATATATTAGGAATACTTTAACATGAATTAATATAAAATGATAGTTCAAGTATTTATTAAAAGCATTAAAATAAGTTAAACTAAAATAATCAGTAAACCAATGAAATGAATACAGTCATTAGGTTATTAAAGTGGCAGTTTAAGAATTAAGTAAAATGTGGATTTCACTAATTCATTTGTTTGCCATCTTTTATTAAAAATTGTGGAGAGATGGCCTAGCGGTGAGGAGCCGCTGAGCCCACTCTTAGCAAGAGCGCCCGGGTTCGATACCCCAGGCACACCCACATGGCTCGCCAGAACGCCTTGAAACTCCAATTCCAGGAGAACTCCATAGTTCCAGGGGAATGCTGACAACACTTTCTTCTGATCCCCGACGGCATTGCACCGGACATGGGTATAGCCAAACCTTTTTGCAGCGCAGTCCACATTCTACACATACAAGAAGATAACTAAAATTAATAAAAAAAAAATAAATAAAAATAAAAATGTATTTTCCATCCCAATTACCTTCTGGCAATTGGGGTGACCCTTTTCAGAGGGTAACATAACTAAACAGGAGGTAGAAATTGATTAGGCAGGTTAGAAATGAAACCCACCAGATTAACCAGACTCTTTCTCAGCTCAGAACTCAAGGCTTTCAGGACTCTATGAAGGAAACATATATCCTTCTGGTAGCCCTGAAAGAGCAGGAAAAGAAGAACGAAAAGAAAGAGAGAAGGGAAAACAGAGAAGTACATACCAAACCCCACAGATTCATTATTTCACCAGAATAAGAAATGGAAACCCCCCCCTTTTTTGTTCTTGTTGCTTTGTTTTGTTAGTGTCATTTTGTATTATTTCTTTTTTCCTGTGGGGAAAAATGTATTTTTCACAGCGTTAAAATCTGGGCACTTAATGTTCCTTAGCTGTGTATATTTGACATTTCTATATCAATATTTTGTGAAATACACAGAGCTTTATTTAATTATAAGTGAAAAACTTTATGAAATAATGCAGTAAAAGTGCCCATGGACATTTGTATCTTTACATAATTAAGCCAATATGTAGTCTTTCCCTGGGATACAAGGTATGCTCATAAAAATGTAGTGAGATGGTCTTCTGTGATCTGTTAACATCAATCACATTACTTTATAACCATGCACAGTAAATCACAACCTCTGCTGTCCCCAGATGAAGTTGATGGTAATTGCTAACTGCCTGCCGAAGCATGACTGTGAAGTCTCAGTTATAGGCCCTTTGCAATTTGCCATTTCAGCTTTGTGAGGTGGAACCTGTTGGTATATGAGTTATCCTGCTGGAGCATCGAGGGGTTTGTCTCCTCCCTCCCCCTGGGAACAGCACAGGTCATTCCAGCACCTCATTGTAGATGGAAACTCAGTCCTTCCTACACTGTATACAATTGGCTTTTTTGTGGAAGCTCTATCTTCCTGGTGAAACAGTGCATCGATGTGGTGCCTCCATTTAGTGTTAGTTCCTCCCCTGTTTTTAAAAAAAAGTAAATGAAAAAATAAATGAACTCATCTTCCTGGTGGCTTCAAGGGATTTAGAAATGTTGATATATGTAGGACACAGTGGATGGTACAAATAGGCATAAGTAGAAATGAGTTGCAAAAATTCTTGAATTAGTTACTTTTCTTTCTGCAATTCATCTTTTTTATTCATTCTTCCAAATAGGATTTGTAGGAGCAATGCTCACCCAATCATTGGAGTTCCACCACTGTAGTTCCTCTTCTTCCTAATGGTGTTATGTGCCTGCTGTTTCTATAGACCTATTTGTTCCTATAGAACACATTTTCAATTTCATTTAGAGCAGACAAACACACTTTACATTTATATCTCTCCCTCCTTAAAGTAAAGTGAATCCAGGATTGCTTTAGCAAGAAAGAAAGGCTGTGTTCTCATAGGGCCCGAGCTGGGGAAGTAACACCTGAGTATGCTTCTCAAAGACAAAAGATCATGGCAGATGGCTTCTCCACACTTGACCAGGTGCTTTCAAAACTATTGGATGTTGAAAAATATGTGAAATACATAAGAGAATTTTATATCTCTTCTGAGAAGTAATGGGCTTTTAGGAAAAGTTAAAATGGAATTGCATTGTTTCTTCTATCTAAAAACTCAGGCTAGCATAGAAATATGGATAATCTTTGCAAACAACTATAGTGAACATAATTCACAAATATATATATATATATATAACATTTTCTAATATACTGGGCAAACTTGCTGCGTTTTCACATTTTTAATAGAATAGCAAACTATACAATTTCAGTGCTTACATTTGGGTGTTTTGTAAGAAGCAATGAAACTATAACAACAAAAGAAACCATTAACATTATAGGATCATTATGCTTGTAGAATTTAGTGAAATTTGCAAAGTCCTTTTTTCACATGGTTACTTTTATATAAAAAGTTGGTTTTTGTAAGTATTTGCCATCAGATGATATTATTAGCTGCCTCTGCTATATTTCTGAGTCTGTATTTCTCAAAATAAATCCTTCCTCATGGGTCTTTGAAAATGATAGCATTGACTCAAACTTGCCTATTCTTTGGATGTTCATTGAGTTATTTATGTGCATAGTAACAAACAAATTATCATGCTAAAAAAAGCTAAAAGAATGCAAGGACTAAAAAAATGGAGAGGCACTGCTGTCCTTAGCATGATGTTGATATAGAAAGATCTTTGAAAAAGTCTTCATTTTTCTAGCTTCTTCATAAATCTAAGCATCATAGACCAGAGAGTAAGATAGTACCTTCTAATGACCTTTTCCTCATGCTAATCAAATTCAGAACCCCTGCTCCAACCATGCCCCTCCCACCCACCAGACCTCATGCATTTTGTCAGACTTGTGAAGTCCCATCCAGTCAAGCATTTGTACCCAGATGTCCTTTGGTGCAAGTTCATCCACTGGAGTCTACTCAGCTTACATAGAGATCTTAAGGAAGGTCTACTTTCCCTCACCCAGCACTAATCAGTCTCCAACAGTTTCCAGGCTATGGGCAGCCGTCTGTCCATTTCTCCTGTTCCTCTTGGGGTCCTTTTCTGATTGAGTTGGCGTGGGTCTTGTGCTTGACTCCACCATTGTCCCAAGTTCACATGAGCAATCTTCCAGCGGCTTGAAAGCCTCTGTTTCCCTGTGTTCATGGACAACCCTGGCACTTACTTCCCCCTTTTCTGCAGTGGGTGGGTGAGGGTTAATACAGGAGTCCTATCCAAGGACACATACTCTGCAGTCTCTTATTTTCTAAAATTTGGCCAGTTTCAGCCTTCTGTGTGCCTAGCTCTCTACTGTAAAGTAAGCTTTGCTGGTGAAAGTTGAGGAAAGAGCCAATATTCTCTCTACCACCTGTTCTGCTATGTTCCATGAGCCTTAGGTATAGAAGTTCCACTCTAGATATCTCACCTAGGGTTGGGTATCTCTCTGTGTGTGGCCAGTTGTGGAACTCTGCAGTAGCCTCTATCTATTCCAGAAAGAAGCTTCTTTGATGAATGGTGTACAGTATACTTGTCTGCAAATATAAGGATCCATATTTAGCATATGGTAAGAAATTTCATTTGTTTAGAGATATGAGAGATAGGGTTTTCACTAGAATCTATGACCTCTCCAGCCATGTATAGTTGGCTGTAATACCAGTTCCACCCAGGAGTTCATGCCTATTGAGAAACTTTAAGTCCAATTATATAGCTGTTGATTAGGCCCCAATAACAGTGCCACTACTGTACCAATAAAGGTAGTTATTTGGCTTTGGGGCTGAACTGGACCATTGATTGATTTTCTCTCTTAGCAGCTTCCACAGTATCCTCTAGGACTATGACAGCCAGTCTTCAAGAAGAAAAGTTCCAGGTCATTTGTTGCTCCATTTCTTCAAGTTCTGTGTCTGAAGTATGTCTGGACTTCAGCAGCAGGGTCTTATCTTTGAGTTCTGCAAGATAACCAAAGGTTCCAGCAAGAGCCTTTGTTATTTTGGGATTCTCTTGGACTACTCTGACCATTCACTTGAAGGGAAGTCTCTCCTATCTAGCACTATCCTCCTTGCCATATAGACCCCAAGTATACATACACACTAACGTTCAGACTGTGTGTGTGAATTTCTCCAGGGGTTCGGAGCCAACACATTTCCCTCTGTCCTCCCAAGTCACCCAAGCTCCATTAATCTCTTCTTTCTCCCCCAGTCCAACCTCCCTCCTCCCTCATCAGTCCAAGTGCCCCAATTATCCCTACCTTCTCCCTGATGTCACCCACCTCCCACCATACCCTTCTCTTGAATGCCCTCTTCCTCCACCCTCCATGGTCCCCTGTATGTCCCATTCCTGAAACAAGATATGCTCTCCCTCATTTACAGATCACGGCATCTATCTCTTATATGTGAGTATATACCCTGACAACAGGCCCCAGGAAAATAGATAGGAAACACAGAGGTAAAGCAAATCAAAGAGCCTGAAAGAGGAGGATAGTAGGGAACAGACATTCCAGGGGTTGAGGAAAATGGTAGTGTTAGGTTGGGAGGAGAGGAGGGATGGTAACTGGATTTTGGGACATACAAATCTCCTTCTGTTCCATTTGCCAAAGAAGTAGAATTTCTCACCACCAGTAGACACTACAGATACCATGTACTCACTAAATTTTCTAGAATCTAGGCTCCATATCTGCAAATTATCTTACACTGATCAGATGGCTAGCTAAGGATTTAAATAAGAAATGAATAATATAAGAAGCAGGACTGTTTACCATATGGTCTGACAACTCTGTGCTGCCCCATTACTGGATACAGACCCTCTACAACTTATTCCTACTATCTGCAGACTGCTGAGATGCACTCCACACCCTGCCAACCAACCAGTCTCTCTCTCTCTCTCTCTCTCTCTCTCTCTCTCTCTTTCTCTCTCTCTTTGTGTGTGGGTGTGTGTGTGTGGGTGTGTGTGTGTGTGTGTGCATGTAACAGGATCTCCCTGTACTGAAGCCGCTTAGACCATTCCAGGCCAGCCTCAGTCTCACAGAGATCTACCTGCTTCTGCCTCCCAAGTGCAAGTGCTGGGATTAAAGGCATGTGCCACTAAGCCTGGGTAAACTAATGTCTCTTTAACAAATTCCTCTTTCTACATGCATCATCAGTCTGGCTCTTATGCTAGGAGGAATGTAGATAAAAACTACATATCTGAAAATGTTAGCTTTATAGTTAAGATGAGAGATATACAATGGTGTTTTGTATTAAAGGATTAAATGTGGAAGACAGTGTATAATAGCAGCTTAAATCCTATGAACTGGCTGTTCACTCTGTAGCAGTCTATAAAAAAACTTTAGAACCACTGGGTGGTTGAGCTCAAGACCACTTGCTGGCCACATCACTAGAGATTGTTTCCACATCCTAGTGCCTATGATGTTTTAAAAGGATTATAATATGCACAGCCTCCTTTTCTCTATTCTTGAATAAATTCCCCAGACCCATGACTGTTCTACTGGAGATAAAAAGTGTGTATTGAGACTTGAATTTTCTTTCATTTCTGGATTTGTGATAAACTCAGCCTGAGTGAAAGAAGATCAAGGACATTAAAGGGCATAATGGGCTTCAGTTGAGACTCCAAATAATGTTAGTCAGAGAAACAACTTGAGCAAAAGATAAATGATGTATTTGTAAATATGGTAAGGATGGCACTGAAGGTGTAGACCAAGGCAGAATATTAGAGAAAATGAGACGCCATGTTAAAGAAGTTTCACCTTACTTTCAAGCCATCAAAAAATGTTACAATGTTGGGAAGGGATCCAATGCCCTCTTCTGGACTCTGTGGGCATTCCAGGCATGGGTATACCTACAAAAGTGCAAGTAAAACACTCATTCACATAGAATAAAAATAAATACAAATTTTAAAAGCCATTGAAATTTTATCAAGGGAATGAAATAGATATGCCTTTAAGAGAGATTGTTGTGACTGTATAGAACTGAGATGAAAGAAATTAAAGTTAAATGGAAGAAAATAAATTAGGAGACCACTGAAGCAGTCCAAACTATGAGTACATAATTAGCTCATAGAGAGCATATGTTGAAGGTGTATTATAGAAGGTGTAGATAGCATACACCTGACTCAGCTATGGACTATTGCTATGGACAATTCTTCTAGCTTTCTCTCTTGGCTATTACACTTTTCAGCACTTTTTATTTACTGTATTTTTATTTCTAAACCTTGTTCCTCTTTGATTTTAAGATATTTTATTCTCTGTGAAGCTAAAATATTGTGTGTGTGTGTGTGTGTGTGTGTGTGTGTGTGTATCCGCACATGCTGGATGGCTTTACTTGTCAACTTGACACACCTGGTTAAAAGGAACCTCAACTGAGGAATTGTCTCCATTAGGTTGGCCTGTGGACATGCCTGTGAGGCATTTTCTTGATTGTTGAGTGATGTGGGAGGACTGACCCCATTGTGGACAGTGCCACCCCTGGGCAGGAAGTCTGTATCATATAAGAAAGCAGGCTGGGGGCTGGAGAGATGGCCTAGCAGTTAAGAGCGCCGACCGCTCTTGCAGAGGACCCGGGTTCGATCCCCAGCACCCACATGGCGGCCGAGAACCGTCCAAAACTCCAATTCCAGGAGAACTCCAGTTCCAGGGGAATCCGACGCCCTCTTCTGAGGGCGTCACCCTTGACACGGGTGCACAAACCTGCATGCAGACAGTATATTCATACATACAGAAATAAATAAAATTAAAAAAAATTAAATTAAAAAAAGAAAAAGAAAGCAGGCTGAACACAGGCCTTGGCTTACCTTGGTGATAGACTGTGCTGTAAGCCAACTCAACCCTTTCCTCCCCAAGTCCGTTTTGGTTAGTATTTCTAGAACAGCAATTTTAAGCAAATTTAGAAAAATATGTATAGATCTTTAATACATTTCCACATGAATTATCTAGAGGTAATCTTTTATCTGTTGCAAGCTAAATGTTTGAATGCAAGCAGCTTTTTCCATTTGTCAAGTAAATATTGTTCTTTGTTTGATTAATGTGTTTGATAACCCAGTTGATACTGCATCTTTTATATGTTACTTTTATTACTACTTGGCCCTTTTGGACTCTGGTTTTATGCCTCTATAAATAATACTTTTTGATGAAGAGGACAGTCTGTGATCTAGTAGTTAAAATTGACACTGAATAATCAGAATCTTCCTCTTTAGAAGACAAATTTTCTCTTTTACTTTTATTTTGGTCTTTTGGAGACAGGGTCTCCCCATAGCCCCAGTTGGCCTGGGACTCACTATGTAGACCAAGCTGGCCTTGATCTCACAAAGATCCTCCTGCCTCTGCCTCACTAATGCTGGGATTAAAGGCCTGTGCAACCAGGCCCAGCTTCTCTTTTTACTCTTAAATGAAGTACTTAATAGCTAAATAGAATCAAACCCTAAGTGGTTTTAGTCAAGAGTTGAACCCAATTGAGTAGTATTTCTCTCCAAAATTTATTCACTAAACTTGCATAATTCAAGCATCTGTATACTTTAATATTCTCACCTAAAACTGAGAGTTTTATATCAATAAATATATATGTTCATATGTGCATATATAAATCAAATATTATTTATACAGAGACAGACAGATAAATAGATGATATATATATATATATATATATATATATATATATATATATATATACATAGATATACATACATACATACATAACTAATCATAGAAACTTACTAAAATGTTGCCATAATTTCTTCAAGTTAGATGATGTCCAATACAGTTGGTTAAATAAATTATTCAAATACTTATACGTCATTAACAAGTGAGGCAGCAAATTTTGTGAAAGTAAAAAGTCATCACCTTGGGCTGGAGAGATGGCCTAGCGGTTAAGAGCGCCAACCGCTCCTACAGAGGACCCGGTTCAATCCCCAGCACCCACATGGCGGCCGAGAACCGTCTGAAACTCCAATTCCAGGAGAAATCCAGTTCCAGGGGAATCCGAGACCCTCTTCTGACCTCCGCAGCATTGCACGACACGGGTGCACAAACTTTCAGGCAGACAGTACATTCATACACATACAGAAATACATAAAATTTTTTTTAAAAATATTTTTAAAAAGTCATCACCTCAACTCTTTAATGTTTTGCACCATCGGTCCCTTAATATCCAATAACCTTGTTGGGAACTCCAATAATGACTATAAGTAAGCCTAAGTTTCTATTTCCAAGTGTACTGAGTCATATAAAGAACTGGCACTAACACTCTTGACACTTCTCTTTATTTATAATTTGTTTAAGTTTAAAATGAAATGAAGCATTTTTCATTGTAAAAATATCTCAACTTAGTTTTTTGCCACAATAATTCTGCTCACTACACTCTATTGCTGTGATATGTGGTGCTTGGCAGGCTGTCAGATGAGTAAAAACAATTCACTAAAAATGACAAAGAACTCATTTTCTTGGTACCATTAATATAATTTTAAAAGACTAGTTGAAAATGCATCTTCTCATTTTGAACAATTCATTGTGTATTTGCTGTTTTTTGGATCTATTGTTTCCTGATTTGGCCTTCTTCTCCCTCTATGATGCTCATTATCTTTTACTACATCACCACAATTTCCATTTGCTGAGTAGATGCTCTGATCACTTGATTATTATCAAGAACCCTTCTCTCTGAGTGGACTTGGTAAAGCAATGGACATGTTAATGTTATATGCATCAACTTCAGTAACTTCACCTACCAATTATGGAAATACTCAGTGTCAAAGGCTGACAGTCAAATGTCAAAATATAATCAAAGACTATGAAAAATTCTAGAATCTCAATTTTAGAGGCGATTTAAAAACTCATGACATTTTTACAGCATTAGATAAAAAATAGTGACTATTTTCAGAGGACGTTGACGTCTCTTGAGGATCATTTCATGGATTTGGAAATCAAAGGTTGGAACTAGATGATGTATGTTATGGAGTCCCAGTTCAGTTAAAGGAGTCAAGCCAGTCAACTATGGCTGTGAAATATGATAGGTAAATAGTAAAGATGTGTGCAGACAGTCAAAAAATCAAGAGTAACAAAAAAGAAGCAAGAGTATTTAACCATGTAGAGAAAAGTCAGAACCAGGCCTACAAATGTGTGTATCCAAATGTCTTTCATATGGGTTCATCTACAAGAGCCTGGTTAACATCAAGATCTTCTTTAAAATTATTTTAAATTAACTAATTAATTAGTTAACTGTTGAGCATTTACTATCATTCATTTAATTATTTATTAATGCATTTTAAAATTATTTATTGAGCTTCTGTACATTGCTCACAAAAGTTCTTAAAGTTAGACCCTCCCCCCATCTGTGTCCCCCCAAGACTAGACTCCAGTGGATATATTTGTACCGAAGGACATCTTAGTAGAAATGCTTGTGGATAGGACTTAATATGTATGGTGGAATTATGTTTGTTTTATGTATATGAGTGCACATATGTAAGTGTACCCTAGTCATGCAGTGCCTGTAGAGGTCAGAAGAGAGGGTTAGATTCCCTGGGACTGGATTAAGGACAGTTGTTAGCTACCATGTGGGTGCTGAGATTTGAACTTGAGTCTTCTGCAAGAGCAGCCAGTGCTCTTAATGGCTGAGCCAACTCTCCAGCCCCACATCCCAAGATCTCAAAAAAGAAACATAAAAAGAAAACATTTAAGTTGAATATATGCCAATCAAGGTAAGTGCATTGTATCAAACCGTAGAGTTTCCAGAAAGGAAGAGCTGCTTAGCCTGTTGGTCCTTGAATCCACTGACATTTTTCCCCAAACAATGGGCATCCTTTTGTATTGCTTCTGTCTGTTTGAATGCCAAGAGCTTACTACATCACAACTCTTTCTACTGTCATTAAAATGAGATTAGTTATGAATAATATTTCTGATTTGCTGACACTGAGCATGGACTTATATCTTTGTTTTTGTCCCTTTTTTTTCTTTTGAGAGACAGGAACCTATGATTCTGTCAGTCTTTCCTCATACATTTTTCCCATTGGGTGTAGTTCTAAAAGTCCTAAATAGTGATTTACCATTTATAAGATCTTTGTTTTTCCTCATTGATAGAATTGGGATGAGTTTGGACCTCTGTTAGTAAAAACTTGCAATTTATTTTCCTGTAATGACAATGACAAATTGAGCAGGCAGAATGTGAACATTTCTTATGCTATAATAATTTCCTTAGCAAGTGAGCATATCAACAATACTTTTTTTGTAATATACTTGCTTAATTTATTAGTTGATATTAAATTCATGTGAACCATGCACATACCATAATATTGTTTTGTAACTGTGCTGCAATATCTCTTTTAGATTTATCTCTTTGTCTTTCTTTTAATGACTACATGGAGTGGAAAATCTGGATTAAACTGTGATTCCATGGTCTGCCCAGATTCATAATGTAACCAATCCAGGAAGAAGGTACTATTAAGTCCTCATCCCTGGCTATTGGTTAATCTACCTGTGAACAAAACAGCATTTGTTTTTTTGTTCAGTCTGGTCTGTATTTGTATTTAATTTCAGTAACCAATTTCTTGAATCGTTTCATGGGAATTTATGTGTAGTATTCTGACCAGAATTCTTTATTACATTTTACTGTGTAATTTGAGTTCTGCCTATGAATTATAATGATACACTCTATCGACACCAAAAATTAGAGTCAGATTTAAAATCCAAATTAAACTAGTTATGTGATGGAAAAGAAAAAAAATGATAGAAACAAAATCTTGCAATATTTTAAGGGATATATTATGTAAGTTACAGCAACCAGGGGCCAGTAAAATTGATGCATTGCTGCTCACATACCAAACTAATGTAGTAATTACAACTCTATTTAGTAATAGCACATAAACGCTGAAGTAGAAACTTACAACTATAAATAAAACTTATGTGCAATTGTATTGCTTGTGTTGTATCATGTACAAGAAAATATATTTGGAGATGATAAGCATTGATTATTTATTCTGAAGTTTTATGCAGGCTAAGTATAAAATTTTTGCAGTATAAAGTGATAAATTTTGAACTCTATGTAAAAATAATTTATATTTTCTTTATTACAAATATATTGCCTTTGTTTATCTTAACACAGAGATTTGTGACACTTTACCATTTCAGCATGACAGTTGGTGGCAAGTATCAGAAACTCAAATTTCTATTGGTACCAGAACAAAAAATCAATACCATCTTGATGTTAAATATTGGAAAATAATAGGGATGTTGGCTTGATTACATCTGCTCCATCTGCAATGCTAGCTACCATTTTGTCTTGGCTAGACACTGCACTGACTTTTTGCAGTGTTAACTAATCCGAAATATGAAAAAAAATCACTATGCAGAAAAAATAAGGCATATGAGAGTTGACTTCCAACCAGATATGTGAGTCAATGGAGTGATCTTGGCCCACCTCAACCAATGCCTTGGCTCAGGGCACATTCTCTCCTTTGCCATTTCATTGTCTAATGGGAAGTTCCTACTTGTCAGTGTGTGGATTAGAACATCGTTGGATATCCTTATTATTTGTTTGAGGAGAGGTTTGTCACTAAGCAAAAGAGTTGTCATTTGTATCCATGCAGTTTTTTCTACCTGCTGCCTTCAATGGCTCTTACCATCTCTCCAGCACAACACTGTTGATAACATTTCAAAAAACCTGAGTAGGCAAGGCATCTGGTCTTATGGAGGACTGAGTCTTTGAGCTTAAAGGAAGCTACATCGTTTGTGTATTCTTTCAATTATAACCTTAAATTCCCTATATTTCTTAAGAAAAATATTTTTACCTCTCCTTGTTGTATCTTCCAGTTTCTATAACACCCCTGGCGGATATAAGTTAATAAAAATTTGGTATTTTATTCAACAATTCTGTTCATTGTATAAACTTACCCTTAGCACAAATTATACATCAAATATATACCAAATATCATTTATGTATTTATTAATTTTTGCCTATTGAATTTTTATTTTTTATTGTTATTAAACTTTTTCCATAAGTCATACATCATTTCTCAGTTGAATCTAGAGTTGCTTCCCTTTCCATGCCACCCACAAAATCCAGGTCCCTGCACTCTGCCATACATGTCCTGCATCTTTTTCATGTATTGTCTGCATGTAGGTTGGTGCACCAGTGTCGTGCAATGCCGAGGAGGTCAGAAGAGGGAATGGAATTCCCCTGGAACTAGAGTTAAAGACAGTTCTTAGCCCCCATGTGGGTGCTGGGAATCGAACCCAGGTCCTCTGCAAGAGCAGTCGGTGCTCTCAACCACTGAGCCATCTCTCCAGCCCCCCAAATATCATTTAAAATATGTAGGACCTTAAATATGGCTGGGAAATTATACTTGTAAGAAAAAAAATTCAGTGATCTTCAATTTAACAAAATTCACATAATTTTTTAAGTCTAAGGCCATATTTTCCCACAGCTTTTTAAATGGACTTCTGGGGCAACTTTTAATTAATTCTCCATCATAGAAAATATAATGGAATCAGATTATACTACACCTCTCCAAATAAACAAATAGCCTCTCCTTAGTTCATCAGATGCCTATCTTTGTATGCCAAATACCCTTGTGGGAAGCCACACAAGTCACATTCTATGTCTACTAATTTAAAACAATGCATGGCCAAGATCAAGACATCACACATGAATTTACATTTTAAGAGGATACTTGATAGTTTAAAACTATTTAAATTACAGCTGGGCGTGGTGGTGCATGCCTTTAATCCTAGCACTTGGGAGGCAGAGGCAGGTTGATCTTTGTGAGTTCAAGGCCAGCCTGGTCTACAGAGTGAGTTCCAGGACAGCTGGGCTACAGGTAGACCCTGTTTCAAAACAAAACAAAACAAAACAAAACAACAACAACAAAAAAAAAAATTCCTAGATTTAAATCACTATAAAAAAAGACTTTAATTCTTTATTATTCTGTTTGGTTAATAATGATAATATACCTTTCCTCTCTTCATTATTCTTTAACAAATAATTTTAAGAACCAACTGTCAAAAATAGTATTTTTTGAACAAATAGATATAAAGATGAATATGAAGTTCAAATTTAAAATAATTCCAAACACACACCTTCTTATTAAAGCATCTAGGTACATCCCCATTTTCAGATTCTATTTTCTTAGCAGTGCATAATTGCTTTACTACACCGATCAATCACACATATTTCAGAATCATGATCTACATGAAAGCAAGGCTGGAATCACCAAAATTATGTGGAGCTCCAATTCAGACAGCTTTCCTTTCAACTTAAACTAAAATAAGGCTCTATGTATGAAGACACACACGCACACGCACACACACACACACACACACACACACACACACACTAACATGATGTGCCATGTTTGTACTGGTTACATAGTTAAAAGTTACACATTTTAATTAAACTCTGGGTTTCTCATCTGACTGGATAGCCAATTTAAAGACCATGGTGTATCTATGATACGTGACAGCATGTCTCAAGAACAAAACCAATTTCTTTTTCAACAAAAATCTGCCTTTTCTTTTTGAGGCTCATCTTCCACATTCTGAGCACATGCTGTTTGCTGCAGGTAGTAGATAGAACAATGTCCAAAAATATCTCGATCTTCATCTCCAGAATTGGTGAATATGCTAAATAATCTTGTAAAGGCAAATTAATAGTTCAGATTAAATAAAGCCCCGAGTCATATGGTTATATGATGGGTTTAATCCAGGGTTGTTTAAGGATCACCAAGGATCCTCAATGTAGAAGAGGCCATCAGACAAGTTGTTTTCAGAGAAACTTGGCATGAAAAAAGAAGGGACAGGGAGCCCCGAAGGGCAGCAGCTCAGGAAGACATCAAAGGCAAAGGCAGGCGTTCTCCCCTAGAGCCTGCAGAAAGGAGTCAAACGCCCAGAAAGACCTCAGAAAGGTAAAGCAATCAGAATATGCTATTTTAAATAACTCAATTTACAGTATTTTGTGCAGTGATTGAGCACCCTGGGGAAGCTCCTGCTCCATTGCTGCTTCGTTAGAAGTATCTGCCATTAAAGTTTCATTAATATTATATGTCATTTCCAGACTTTCCTCAAGATGCTATCAATCTGTTCATTGGTTTATTTGCTTGTTTTCAGGAGGCGATCCACAGCAGTCAGGAAATAAAAAGGAGTGATGAGGAAATGTCTCAAGTATGTGGAACTGATGTCCTCAAAACTGAGATGGTAATTGCTTTGGGGCATTGTAGTTTCCAAATGTCTCCAGATCTGTGTAGAAGTTCTGCTTTAGTTGCAAACATAGGCTTTTACTATATATATTTAGTATCAATATGTATTGGTATCTCTACCCTACTTTTCACTTAGAATTATTTTAAAAGTAAAATGGGCACCCTAAAAATATGACTATATTTTAGGCACCATTCATAACTGCTCTAATTTTTGTCCACACTTTAAAACAAACAACAAAAATATTAGGTACCTGGGTGTGGTGGTGCATGCTTTTAATCCCAGCACTTGGGAGGCAGAGGCAGGCAGATCTCTATGAATTCAAGGCAAGCCTGGTCTGCATAGTGAGTTCCAGGACAGCTGAGGCCACAGGGAGACCCTGTCTCAAAAAGACCAAAAACTTATATATGTATTAGTTAGCTTCTTTCCCTAATGTACCAAATTCTTTTAAGAAAATCACTGTAAAATGAAGATTATTTGGCTTGCTCAAATCATTAACTTCTTAAAAGTAATTATTTTTTAATTATCTTTAAACACAGATATCTCATCTTGAAAAGTATGCTGAGGAAATAAACCAAGCTTCTCAGTTTCATCAATATGTTCAAGAAACAGGTAGGAGTTGGGTACATTGGTTCAAATATCTTTGTCCTGTTAGTGTGACAGAGTTTTGGAGAACTATCAAAACCCTGCCCTCCCCACTGAGTAAGTTTAGTAACTATGACTCATGTTCCCAAAGGGAGCAGGATAGCATTTCTGTGTATAATTAGATTTTGCCTGTAGTAGTAGATGTAATGTTTTCTAAAATAGTCTGTTGTCCATCACCCTGATGATATATTCATCCTAAATCCCAAAGAATGATAAGGTAACCACTTAAAAATTCATTTTTGCCACAGGACCTAAAATAAAATTCATTGCTTATCAAGCTGCCTGACAACAGAATTACCTACATTACATTAATTTTAATAGCATTTGAGAAATACTAAGTCCAGTTCTCAACCTATAGATAGAAAGTTAGAGAAAGTAGAGAAAATTTCTACATGTTTAAGTAGAACAAGGAAAAGCTGTGTGCTTATGCAAGAGGGGATTCGCCCTGTTAGGTCCTAAACATTACTAGTGTCTCATGACACAGTAAAGTCAGCTTTCCATTTTCTAGGCCTGAGGATTCACAACTATAATCCCAGAACATGGAAGGCTCAAGGAGGAGGACTACATAGTTGTAGGCCAGCCTGGACTGTAGGGTGAGACCATTTCTCAAAATAACCCAAACAGACAACAACTACAAAAAAAAAAAAATCTAACCAACCAACTAAACAAACAAGAAAAGTAGGCCTCCATTATACTATCTTTTGTTTTTTAAGACATATTAGTCTATCCTGAGCACAGACTTAGAATTGTTGGAGAAAATTTTGAAAACATTCCCATCCAGACATAACCACGTAAACTTTAAGATTTATTTTTATTTATGAGTGTGTGTCTATGTGTTTGTATGCCACAAGTGTGTGGGTACCAACAGAGGCAAGAAGAGAGTGTTGGATCCTCTGCATTTGAGTTATGGGCAGCTATGATCCTCCTGACATGGGTGCTGGGAATTAAACTTGGGTTGTCTACAAGATCAGCAAGCATTGTGACCTGCTGAGCCCTCTCTCCAGCCCCACCACCAAAAATTTCTTTCTTCTAAATTACCTGATGAAGTAATACCATATGCAAAAATATGTCTTTTGTGTTTTTCCCCTTAACCCATACTGTAAGGAGTTTCCTATAGCATTACATTGCATTTTCTTCTCAAATACCACTTTTGTTTATTATATATAATATCTAATATGTATAATATGCACAATATCCCTGGTATCTGCTTCTGTTTGCAGTCATTGATTCACCTGAAGATAAAGAAACTCCTAAGGTTTCAACGAAGCTTTTAAAAGAGCAGTTTGAAAAGTCTGCTCAGGAAAAGTTTCTCTATTCTGATAAAGAAATCGAAAGTCCAGCCAAGGATATAAAGGTAAGGTCATTTCTCTATACAGGAACATAATATTAATTATAAAGTAACAGTAACATATGCAAAATATCAGGGTAAGATTTTGAGGTGTTTTCTTAACAAAAATTTTTACTAGCTTTTATTCTGTTCTATAATGAGTTTATTGTTCTAATCGGAAAAATGGTAGAGAAAACTAATGAAGAAAAGTAGGCTCTAAACTCTGTATTTATTATCAAATAAAGTGAGTCATTTTTAAATGTCAGATGCTTACTTTGTACTCTTTTACATTTCAAGGAAAACAAAACAACCCATAAAAGTACTTTAAGACTTCTATTTTCCTATAGATTACTCTGGTCATTAAGAGGGGAAAATCCAAAATGTGAGTAAATAGTAAAAATACTGAGTCACTGGAAGATCTGATCAGAGAACATAAAAGTTTTAGTAAAAATTGATTGATATATAGTAACAAATGCTGACTATTCTCCCAATTACTACAAATATAGTGTATATTTCCAAGGAAGATGTCGCAGCAGAATCCTCATTATGAACAGGTAAAGGATAGTGCCTAGGACGTCTCCACTAGTACACTCATCTTTATAAGCTTTGATTTTCTTTCCCTTAAAGATTGAAAATGACCATGAAGAAACTTTAAAGCCATTATCAACTGTGAATACCTCCTTTTCTTGCACTTCAAATAGCCAGAGGAAAGAAACTTCAACCTCAAGTTATAGTAATCATAGTGTCACTTCATCAGCTCTGGCACACGTTAACGACACTCCTTCAGGGAAGATGGAAGAATTCCCTCCTCCCCCACCTGATTTACTTCAAACTCCAATCGACGCGACAGCATTTTCCCAGTCCCCTGAATTCTCCAGCCCACCTAAAAGACAACCAATCCCTAAAGATCTATACTCCAAGCAAAGAAATTTGTATGAATTAAACCGGTTATATAAACATATCCACCCTGAGTTAAGGAAAAACTTAGAAAAGGATTACATCAGTGATGTTTCTGAGATCGTTTCCAGCCAAACAAACGCAGGAAGCTCAGTTTCAGCAGATGTACAACAAGCTCGGTTTGTTTTTGAACATACAAATGACAGGTGTCAAAAAGATCGGAACTCAGAAAGAGAACACCTGGAGTGGGAGGAAATTCTGAAAGGAGAGGTGCAATCAATGAGATGGGTCTTTGAGAATTGGCCACTAGATTCTATCAACAGTGCTTCTCCGGGTGAAGGTAATACTTGCAAGGGCATCGCTGACCAAGAAATCATTGCTGGCGGCGATGTGAAATATACTACGTGGATGTTTGAAACCCAGCCAATGGATGCACTGGGAGTTCATTCTACTGGCACTGAAGTAAGCACTGAGAAAATTCCTGAGTTAGCTAGAGGAGATGTCTGTACAGCAAGGTGGATGTTTGAAACAACACCATTAGACTCAATGAACAGAATGCACCAAAATCAAGAAGAATCAACATTAACTGTTACAACAGACATAACTGGGGGAAATGTGAAGACTGTGAGATACATGTTTGAAACTCAGCACCTGGATCAACTTGGACAGCTTCATTCTATAGATGAAGTTAACTTAATGCAACTCAGATCTGAGCTCAAAGAAATTAAGGGAAATGTTAAAAGAAGTATAAAGTGTTTTGAAACTCAACCACTATACGTTATTAGAGATGGCTCAGGACAAATGCTAGAAATTAAAACTGTGCATAGAGAAGACATTGAAAAGGGGGATGTGAGAACAGCACGTTGGATGTTTGAAACACAGCCCTTGGACACAATTCACAAGGATATCACAGAAATTAAAGTTGTCCGAGGAATATCCATGGAAGAAAATATCAAAGGTGGGGTGAGGAAAGCAAAGTGGTTGTTCGAAACCCAACCACTGGAGAAAATCAAAGAGTCAGATGAGGTCATTCCTGAGAAAGAAATGATAGTAGGTATCGATGTTTCCAAAAAGTGTTGGATGTTTGAGACACAGCCATTAGACCTTCTAAAAGAAGTTCCTAATGCAGATCCCGTATCACCTGAAGAGAGGATAGGTGGTGATGTAAAGACCACCAAGCATCTATTTGAAACCCTTCCAATAGAGGCTTTAAACAATAGTCCTGATGTTGGAAAGCTTCCAAAAATCACTGCCTCTGAAGAGGAAAAAGGGGACGTTAGGCACCAAAAATGGGTTTTTGAAACCCAACCCTTAGAAGAGATTAGAGAAGAGAAGAAGGAGTATATACGAACAGTGAAACTTGAAGAAGTTGACAGAGGTGATGTCCAGAACTACAAACACATCTTTGAATCAAATAATGTAATTAAAGTTGAGGCATCACATAAAATCGAAGTGGAAGGTGTCACAAGAGGAGCCGTGGAGCTGAATAAATCTCTCTTTGAGACAATGCCACTGTATGCTATTCAAGATCATCTTGGAAAATACCATCAGGTAAAGACAGTCCAACAAGAAGAAATCATGAAAGGCGACGTGAGAAGCTGCAGGTGGCTTTTTGAAACAAGGCCCATTGATCAGTTTGATGAAAGTCTTCATAAATTTCAGATCATTAGAGGAATATCTGCTCAGGAAATACAGGCAGGGAATGTGAAATCTGCTAAATGGTTATTTGAAACCCAACCTCTTGATTCGATTAAACATTTTAGCAATGTAGAAGAAACAGAAAGCAAAACTGAAGAAGCTGCAGATATTGTTAAGGGGAATGTCAAAACCTGTAAATGGCTATTCGAAACCCAGCCAATGGAGACTCTTTATGAAAAGGCTTCCCTGATGACTAGCAGTAAAGATATTCATAAGGGTGATGTCAGAACCTGTACCTGGCTCTTTGAAACTCAGCCTCTTGATAGCATAAAGGACAACTCTGAAGCAACGGTCAAGCTGCAGACTGTAAAACAGGAGGAGATCCAAGGTGGGGATGTTCGTACAGCATGTTTTCTTTTTGAGACAGAAAATTTAGGCAATATACAGGGAGAAGAAGGGAAGGAAACTAAGCCTGTGGAAATGGATATCCAAGCTGGGGATGTCTCTGGCATGAAGTATAAATTTGAAAACCAATCTTTAGATTCTATCAGTTGTAGTTCAGAGGAAGTTTTGAAAAAGATCAAAACCCTAAAAACTGAAGACATTCAGAGAGGCAATGTTTTAAATTGCAGGTGGTTATTTGAAAACCAACCCATTGATATGATAAAAGAAGACCGAGAAGGGGATGGATTCATTAAGACAGTGACAGACATACAAGGTGGAGATGTGCGGAAAAGGTGCTTCATCTTTGAGACTTTTTCTTTAGATGAGATTAAAGAAGAGTCTGACTACATCAGCACCACAAAAACACATACTGAAGAAATAATAAAAGGTGATGTAAAAAGCTACCGAATGCTGTTTGAAACACAACCACTCTATGCAATTCGGGATCAAGAAGGGTTTTATCATGAAGTGACAACAGTTAAAAAAGAAGAGGTAATTCATGGAGATGTACGAGGTACAAGGTGGCTTTTTGAAACAAAACCCTTAGACTCAATCAATGAATCAGAAAACATATATGTTATTAAGTCTGTCACTCAGGAAGATATTCAGAAGGGGGATGTTAGTAATGTCAGATACAGATTTGAAACTCAGCCACTGGATCAGATTTCAGAAGAATCACATAACATCGTTCAGACTGTTGACTCTATTCAAGGTGGCAATGCGAAGACAAGTAAGCAATTCTTTGAGTCTGAAAGCGATAAGAAGAATTATATAAGAACAGTAAGTGTCAGTGAAATACAAAAGGGCAATGTTAAGACATCGACTTGGCTCTTTGAAACTCATAGTATAGATGAGCTAGGAAGAGAAGGGTCTGGATATCCAGATATGAAGACTGTCACCCAGGAAGAAGTGCAGAAAGGGGATGTTAAGCAAGCTGTGTGGCTCTTTGAAAATCATACTTTGGATTCTATTAAGGAAGCAGATGAAAACAGCACAAAAGTGAGCAAGGAAGAAATTCCTCCATCTGATGTCAAGACAACTACGTGGCTCTTTGAAACAACACCTATCCATGAGTTTAATGAACATAGAGTAGAGAAGACAGAAATTACTGGCAAGAGCATTAGAGAAACCTTAGAAGATCTCTATTCTCAAAAAGTTATTGCAGCTCCTGGAATTATCATTGAGGCTGATGAAATTGGGGATGTTCGGATGGCAAAATACAAGCTCATGAACCAAGCAACTCCTGAGATACAGAAAGAAGAAATTATCAGAGTAGATCTTGGAAATATAATGATGAACTTACTTTCCCAAAGAGAGAGCACAAAGAAAGAGATATTGGTTAGTGAAGAAGAGAAGGGAAATGTCAGTTGGACAAAAACTCAGTTATTAAACAAATCAACTGAATTCCATGCTGAAAAGGAAGACGTGGTGAGAGGGGATGTACAACAAGCGATAAAAAACTTGTTCTCAGAGAAGAGCTCTACAAAGAAAGGCATCTTAATTCAGGAAGATGAAAAAGGAGACATTAACATGACTATCTACTGTCTTCTTCATGAAAATGCTGGTGACAGGACTGAGCGTGAAGAAATAATAGGAGGTGATGTGAGACGTACCATTCATAACCTCTTATCTTCTACATCCTGCAGTCAAATATCTGAAAGGACAAAAATTGATGCCTCAGAGAGAGGAAACGTTCAGTTCTTCACAACATGCATAGAAACTGGAGCTTTGGATTACCTCAAACAACTCCAAACAGAGTCAAACGAAATAGTCACGACAGGGAAACAAGAGGGAGAGGAAAAAATAATTGGTGGTGACGTTGAAGGTACAAAACTGTTATTAAAGAAAAGACGATCTCTGATTGAACGTACTGTTAGTGAAACGGACATCATCCCAGGAGATGTGCATAACACAGTTAAAGTCTTCATGAAAGAACCTCAGAGTTCATCTTATAAGGCACCCAAAGAAGAGATTATAAAAGGTGATTTGAAATCAACCCTGAATTCTCTCAACCAAGCCATAAACCAGAAAACAGTGGGTAAAGCAGAAGAACTTATAAAAGGTGACACACTGGCCACATTCAAGTCACTTAAGGAATCAAGTGAACAGTGGAAAGAATCTAAACATTCTGGTGGTATCCCTGGTGATATTAAGCAAGCTATTGAATGCCTGGAGAAAGCCACAAATACACGAACAGAAATCCTGAAAAAAGAGATTATTCTAGATGATCTTGAAACATCACTAAGGTCTTTGAAAGAAGCACGAAGAGGTTTCAAAGAGGTTGCTAAAGAGGAAACAATGAAATCTATACCACCTAGAATAGGAGGGTCATCTGAAAGACAGAAAACAGAGATTCACCCAGTGGCTGTGCACAAAGACAAAAAAAATATTCTTCAGCCAAGGCCAGGACGATTTGAACCAGCCCCCATGTTGCAAGCAGGAACAAGCGCTGATACTACAGAGAAATCCAGCCAGAAGAATTTAATAGAAGAAAGGCCTAAGGCTAACGTTCCTAAAGCCCCCAAGGGCTCTGTAAAGATTGTCGTTGATCGTGAACAAAACAATGATGCTCTTGAGAAAAGCCTTAGAAGGCTATCTAATTCAGAACATAGAGCTATGTTGGAAATGGGAGACAAAACAGGTGTCTTGACTGAGACCAAAGAACAGCCTCATATGAACAGACAGTTAATTTCAACTGTGACAGTGAAGGAAAATCTCAAAACAAAAGAATCAGAGAATGTGAGAGAACTGAAGGAAGACTTCACTTCTAACTCCTCCCCGGCTATGGATAAAACACTCAGAAAGCAACAGACTCAAACCTGTGAACAAAGGAATGACCACTGGAAGTCCTGGGTCCAGGATTCCTATGTGAAGAGTAAAGAACATATCAAGAATATTAATATCTCAGCGGAGGAACAAAGTTCTACCCCAGGTTCCACCCAGCAGGAAGTCAGCAAGACAGCTGGCAAAATGTTTGAAGTAGCAAGGGACTTGCAGAAGGAAACCTTGATAAGGCAAGAAAAGCAATATTCTAATAAAAATATGAAGAAAAATAACATGAATCTTCAACCCTTGTCTGTAGAGCATGACACATCCAGTGTATCAGAAGAAAGAGTCTCTGAGAAAAGCCATAAAAAATTCCAGGCAACTGACAAAAAGCAGAAAACAGATGCATATCTAGAAAGCCAGGACTTTCTAATGAAGACAAATACTTCCAAAGAATTAAAAATGGCAATGGAGAGGTCCTTTAATCCAATCAACCTTCACCCTGAGTACAATTTAAAAGAAAGTGAAGGCTCTCTTCCACCTCCATCTCCCCCTCCTCCTCCACCTTCTAATGCATCATCTGAAATTGAATTTCCTCTCCCTCCTCCACCTCCTTTAATGCTGTTGCCTGAAATAAATGAGCTTCCTCCTTCACCATCCAGAGAGGAGATGAGAGCTGAATTTGAAAGCTCCCTAAGCCTCCCTCTTCCTCCACCAGTGGATGAGAAATCTGAAAGAGAATGTCTGTCTACATTCTTATCTCCTCCTCCTCTTCCAGCTCCATCACCATCAGCGCATCTTTCCTCTTCTCTTCCAGAACAACACAGTGAAGCATTCGTACAATATTCCCACAAAGAAGCCTCAGGCTCTGAGCAGATTCACTCACAAGCTAAAATCATACCGAGAAAATCACCACCTCCCACACTCCCCAAACCCAAACTTCCCAAGGGAATCAGAGATAAAAGGAATCAGCTTTCCCCAAATGTTGACTGGGAAAGATCTCTGTCAGATACGGAAATTCAAACAACTCCCTTTAAGGAGCAGAAAAGATCAGTGGTGGAAATGAGCAGTGAGCACACAGAGGCACAGCAGGGCATAGTCATAAGAAATTCCAATGAGAGAAAACAACTGTCCATTGACTCTGCAACGTCTCTCTCACAGACAGTTCCAGAAACCTCAGCACCCAAGGGAAAAGAGACAGCACCTCTTGTAAAATCCCACTCTTTTCCAGCAAGTCCAGGTCAGCAAAGCCCAAAACCTTACATGAGAAAATTCAAGACCCCTTTAATGATTGCTGAAGAAAAATACAGACAACAAAGGGAAGGGCTTGAGAAACTAAGACGGGAGAGTTCTTGCTACAACAGTGTCAAAACAGAAATCTCAAACCAAAACCTATCAGAGCTGGAGAAAGAAATATTGTTCCAAAAAACAGCTGAGCAGGCTCCCATACCCAGAAAGGGTTCTAACCTCACTGGGGCTCAACCCCACCCAAATTACAACATACCTGTTGCAGGTATGTGCTCTGATAGCCAGCCCTCCACAGCCTCAGCGGTGACAGTGGCTGCTGAGAAGCTCCAGCATGTCCTAGCAGCCTCCAGCGACAAGCAGAACATGAGGAAAGAGGCTCTACAGGGCTCAAGGGATCTTCTACAATCTAAATCAGCTTGGGAAATTAACCAGAGTCACAAAGTTTGTAGGTCGCAGCAAACACTAGAGAAGTGTGAGGTGCCCTCACCCCAAAGCAGACCAGTGTCCCCAGCTTTCAAAGTTAAAACTATCAAGCTTCCAACTCTAGATTATACACTGAACAAAACAGGTCTCAATTATGAAAGTCAGCTACAGCAATCGGAAGTCGATGTTAAAACCACCACCAGACAATTGCATCAGGAAACCAAGAAAAAGGAAACAAGCACAGACTATAATAGTAAGCAATCTGTGTCTGAAAAATATTTTCAACTACCTAAAACAGAGAAAGGAGTAACTATACAGGTGGCTTCAGAAGCTTCAAAGAAAAATCATGAGAGTAAGCTCAAATTGGCTCCTGAGAAGCATAGGGAATCTGGGGAATCCAGCAAAGGAAAACTCCTAGGGAATGAAGAAAAAAATCTGAGCTCATCAATGAATAGGCCCAAGGAAGACAGATCAGTAGGAGAGAGAAAGCAGGAGCATTTGAGGGATGAGACAGCACCAAAGGCATTCGGACAAAAGGTTATTGATGCTCATCTTGATTCACAGATTCAGAATTTTCAGCAAACACAAATACAAACTTCTGAAAGTGCGATTGAACGTAAAAAATTGTCCCAGCTGTCTAACACTCTGCAGGAAAAAAAGTGTCTTAGAGACACGGGCATTCGACAGAAGCAGATCTTCTCCAACACTAAAGATTCAAAACAAGAAATTACACAGAGCAAATCTCCATTTTCCTCTGTGAAAGAATCCCAGCAGGATGACGGAAAATGTGCTGTAAACATATTGGAATTCTTGAGAAAACGTGAAGAGCTGCAGCAGATTTTGTCTAGAGTAAAACAGTTTGAAGCAGAGTCAAATCAAAGTGGCCTTAAAACATTGCAGACACTGTTAAATATTGTTCCAGTATGGCTGATAAGTGAAGAAAAAAGAGAATATGGAGTTCATGTTGCCATGGAGAATAATTTAGAAAAAGTCAAAGAAGAAATAACACATATTAAAACTCAGGCAGAGGATATGCTTGTGTACTGTGAAAACATAATTCAAACAGCCATGATAGTTTCCCAAACAGGAAAACAGGGAAATAAGCCTACTGGTCTTAATGAAACATCATTGAAAGCATCTAATGTTGATGCCAGCTATAATAAATGCACCAAGCAGAAAGAAAATAAAATTATAGAGGAAAAATCAGTGCTCCAGCAAATAGCAACTCATCATGAAACAGTTTCTCACACTCCTCCTACAATGCATCAGGAGATTAAAGATGAGGATAGCAAGCCTTTTCCTCCCTCTTTGAAAACTCGACCACCATCACCAACTTTCATAACAATCGCATCGACTGCCCGACGAGCAGAAACCCCCACTAAAGATGATCTTTGTCAGTCCCCTAAGAAGGACAGTTGTACTGAAACCCCTCTCAGAAGACCCACAGTGCAAACATCTAGAATTCACAAAATAAGCACCTCCCCATCTCCACCAAGGAGTCGCTCTGAACAACTTGTCCGACTCAAAGACACCACTGCAAAGTTAGCCAGAGGCACTACCGCATGTCCACCAGGAACTTCAGTTCCAATTGTAGAGAAGAGGTCTGAAGTTGTTATGTCTCCAGCAACGCTCCGTCGTCAAATTAAGATAGAAACTCGTGGCAGGGACTCTCCACCCACCATAACAATACCTGTAAGTGTAAATCATATTGGGAGTGGTTCCTTCAGAGAATCTGTGGAAGCTCAAGAGGAAGTGACAAAAATAGAGAAAAGGGAGACTTATGTTCATAAAGATGGAATAAACTCCATCAAGAACATAATGCCAGATACTGAAAGTTATGATTCAGTGGAAATCATTCGAAAGGTGGAAGGCCCTCGCCTGTCAGAACACACACACAGATATGAATCAGCCAATCGAAGTGTTCAAATGGCTGAACGTTTACTGAATGGCCACGAAGATGAAATAAACAGATGGTTTAGGGAATTCGAGAATTGTCCAGATTTTGCAGCAAAGTCACACAGAAGAGTTTATGCAAATGGAGAAGCAAATCACAGCATGAAACAAGAAAGTCACGGGTTTTGTAGGGAAGAATTTGGATTAACATCTTTAGGAAATGCAAATCTTACAGGCTTTTCTTGCAAACATCTTACAGAGCTCCAGGAAAAAGTCCCTGCCATGCAGCCCAGGGTTCACTCTGAAACAAGATCTCTGAGTGAACATTTCTCAGGCATGCATGCATTCGAGAGTCAGACTGTTGGGTCAAAAGTGGCAACCTCATCATCAGATAACTCAGAAGCTAGCAGAACTGGGTTTGACTTCAAGCACGCCCCACCAACCTATGAAGATGTGATTGCAGGTCACATCTTGGATCTCTCAGATTCACCTAAGGAACTCAGAAGGGATTTCCAGAAGACATGGCAAGGGAGGGAAAGAGTTTTTAAGAGCTTGGAACACGAAACCTCAGATGCATCTGCAGCTGAAGTGAGAACCTTCCAAGAGGAATCTGCATTTCTCAGTGGTAAAGGAGCTTGCAAAGTGTGAAAGGAGATTAACGCATGTGAAAGCATGGATTTCAAGCCAGATGCTCTTCAATTTTAAAAGTCTGTAGAAATAACCAAGTAACAAAGCTTACTACTAATACCCTGTATGCATATATTTTCTTTCCTATTCTTGCTTTTTATTACTCTCTTAATACAGTAACATCTAGCATGATAAGCATTACAGATTTTTAGACCCGTATTTTTCAAATTAAATAAGAGTTTGAAGAAAACAGAAAACAACAGTTGTTGTGGGAGTATCTACATAGCTATATATTTGCTATAGAAAAAACTATCATCAAAATTTCTTATTAGAAGTTACTTCATCCAATAATTTATAGTGATATTTGGTCCATCCCTTTGGACCAAAAATGATGTAATTTTTTTTACATGAGATTAAATTTCTTTTAATTCTGTTTACAGTATGCAAATATGAAGTTTTACAAAACTGATGTAATTTAACTGCATAAGTGAGTAGCCTCTATACTGAATAGCTTAGTAATAAGGAGCTCAAAATCTGCATAGATGCTGTATCTATCTGTGTATCTGATAAAAGTACAGATTTGATGTTAAGCATTTTATCTATTTAACTATGATTACTGAATTGAATATTGTTTGCATCCTCCGATGCCAATGTTTTCTATAGCTGATACTTTTACTTTTACGATAATAAACCTCAAATGGCAGTTCAGTTGGCCTCGTTCACAATGAAACATAAAATTACATATTAAGTTGTGATGTTATAAGAAGGGGATTTAAATCATATGTTCTTAGTACATTTTTAAGACATAGAAGATAGCTCACATCATTATATTGTCCACACTTTTTGCAATTAATGAAGTTTCATGATGAAAGGATTTGACGTAACTAATGGGCATCCTTACATAGTCCACTCCTTCAGACATGCTGAAGGAAATAGTAAGCTTAAAAATAACGGGGCTGGAGAGATGGCCTAGTGGTTAAGAGCGCTGACCGCTCTTACAAAGGACCCGGGTTCTATCCCCAGCACCCACATGGTGGCTGAGAACTGTCTTAACTCCAGTTCCAGGGGAATTCGACACCCTCTTCTGACCTCTGCGGCATTGCACGACATGGGTGCACAAACCTACATGCAGAGACAGTACATTCATACACATAAATAAATAAATAAAATTAAAAAATAAAAATAAATAAATAAAAACCACTGAAGTTAATAATTATGACTATGACTATCAAATTGATAACACACGTGTCTAGTTTATCATGTTAACATGGTTTTTTAATGTGCTTGCTTCTGGCATAATTAAGCAAAGCTGTCTAGTTAACTTCAAATGCTCAGTTTCTGTTAGCTCCAAAACATAGAAAATACAAAGAAGCTGGTGTTAAATTTAGCAACGTATCCCTACTAAACCAAATAAGCAAAGATGTCCTCAGTCACATAGAGGCCAAGAGTGAGCATGAAAGTGTGTTTCTGTATAGAGAAGTAGTTTCAATGGTAACTAATACAAAGATAACTAATACAAATTCTTTTAGGATTGTGGTAAAAATCAAAACCAGCATATTAATATATCTATGTCAGTTGTGAGCCATCATAGAAAGCCTGGTTAGTGATGTACCTACTGTTATTTATTAGGAATATTATTCACATGACAGCAACATGAAGTGACTATAGGTTCTGAGTAAGGTAATCAGGAAAGCCGTGAAGAGCAACTGTGAAAATCCAAAAGGCTATAAAGGCTAAAGGCATTTTAGCAAAGAGCAAAGATCCTGGAAGTTCCTATGCATTCAAGAGTATCAACTGAGGGTAGCTAACAGCTGCGCTGCAGCAAAGCGTCAATCCTAAATTGTTAAGAAAACATTTAAAGACACTGGCCATCTTACTTTACAAAAGGCTATGTGTACTTTAGAAAGATTTATCCACAGTGTTTAAAAAATAAAAATTTTGTATAAAATTTCACATTGCATGGAAAGTTTAGTTACCTGGAATTATATATTATTCTCTAGGCTCCCTATTACTAAGGTCAATAATATATAAAATATATTAAAGTTAGTGAGTATAACTTACTTGTATATGTTTTCTGACAGAAAAAGCCGATTTTTATAAGCTAGACATAGTAGAGGCATTAAATAAGTGGACCAAGGCCTCAAATTTTATGATAGTATGCATGATGTAAAAAAAGAAACCATAAAGACAATTCTCTTAGAGCTTTTCCACATTAACTGCATGGCCAGATAATATGTGATTTTTTTATGCCTTTATAATTCTTATTGAAGATAACATATAAACCTTTGTAAATTTTTATTTTTAGAAACTGCTGGTGCAAGACAAGGAAATCTGTATAATTTGTCAAAAGGCAGTTTATCCAATGGAGTGTCTCATAGCAGACAGGCAGAATTTTCATAAGACCTGTTTCAGATGTCACCACTGCAACAACAAACTGAGGTAAAATGCTGTGTAGCCTGTGACACAGATATTCAATAACCTTTCAGTATAATATAATGACTCCAGGGAAGGGAATAGCATTATTTTCCAGATCTTGCAGCTGCCCTCAGTTGATGCAACCACACAAGTGGATATGCCTGTTTTTTGTTTTGTTTTGTTTTGTTTTGTTTTGTTTTGTTTTGTTTTTAATATACTGTTCAGGTTGAGTCTGACCATTTTCTTTTTGGATGTCTGCTTTCTTAGCCATGGAAATTATGTGGGTAAAAATCATGGAGAGTTGTTACACAAGTCAGGACATTCAAGTTAACTTTTTAATCTGAAGTCTATACTAGTTTAGAAGTTGGTAAACACTGTAAATTTTGCAAGCCCTGCTGTTTCCATCAGTACTCAGTTTTCATCAGAGTACAAGAACAGTCATTCAAAGCAAATGCGCAAGACTATAAATGAATAGTCCTGACAGTCTTCCAATGAAACTTCATATCCCCAAGCAAGTGATAAGTTAGAGTTTGCCTGTTTGAGCTATATTATATAAGTTAAGAAACAGAATTTAGTAATATTAATGTCAGGTCAGGGAAAATTTTATTTCTAAAGCAACAGAAGAACCTTAATAAACACAGTTGCAGGTGCTTTCATTTTCCACACCTCTAAAAGTAAATGCATTTAAGTGAATGTGACATTTGGTATGGCTGCAGTTCTAAATTCTGAAATAGAATTTATTTTGCTGAAACTAATGTGCATCTCTCAGACTATAGCTTGAATTAATTGACAGTGTCAAATATCCTTCATTGCAAAATTCTTGTCTCTTGGTTTCCATGACAACATAGGATAATGTTTTTTTCCTCAGTTTCTGGGTGCTCCTTCCCAGGCACATTTGTAGATGACTCTTTTTCTGACCATCAATAAGAAGTTAGAATCCTTTGGAACCCTGCAGTGGAAATTTACTCTTCTCATTGTTCCTATTCTTTCTTGTGAATCACATCCATTCTTGTAACTTAAATTATCATCCATGTGTGGATGATGCTAAAATGTGTACTGCCAGCCCAGCCCTCTTCTCTGTTTATGAAATGAATGTATTTCAATAACTAGAGGTCTCTATAACTACAACAACCACCATCCTGTAGCCTATTCTTCCACCAAGCATCATCTTTCATGTGGACTAATGCTTGGTAACTAGTTGGTCTCTTTATCTCCAATATTTCTTACCAGTATTACCTACAACCTTACCTAATGCTTCATTCTATAATGCAGCAAATGATCTTTCTAATATACAAATTTTAAATCACTTATTTGTTTAAGATATAGAATACTTTCCTCTGTTAAAGAAAAAATTTAACACTACAACATGCATTAAAATGCAGATCAGATTTGGCCACTGTTTCTCTCCAGTTCTTGCTCCATCCTGCTTACATGCTACTTTCATGCAGAATGATCTTTTTCAGATCCCTTAAATAATTATTTCTCTCATACTCCAGCTATCAGGCTAACATCCACTCGTTCTTCAGATCTCTACTAAGTCTGTATCATCTGTAAAGGTTTTCTTTTGACTGCCATGATCTGTCAGGTGTCTTTCCCATGAAGACATGACATTCTTCAGACATAGAACTTGGAGCAATTGATCTGGAACTGATATGAAATCCTCCTTCCTGAAGACTAGCTTCCATAGTATGAGAAGATACTATGCAAGCTGTCAAAGAAGAAAACCAATAGATGGTCCCATCCAGCTGTAAAGTCTATGGACCACAACAATTATTGGCCCAGAAAATCACTACTGGTACAGTAGTGGTACTTTTATATGGTATATAATCAACAGGTATCTAATTTGACTTCAGGCCTGGTCAGTGTGAAGGAATCTCATGTCTAGTACTGTAAACATAGCAAATTACACATTACTGTAAACATAACAAATTATACATTGTTGATCATAGATTCTAGAAAAACACATCCCTAGACCAATGTAATTTCTTACTGTACTCTAAAATTTACAATCTTGATAAGCTTAAGTGTGAGAGAGAGAGAGAGAGAGAGAGAGGATGTATTTGATTAGTTTCAATCGAATGTAATAAATTGCACTCTCCCTGATCAGAGTGTACTCTTTCAGTTGCATACTGAGTGCTTTTGACATGATCTTATATGCTTTGGGGATTTCTCATTATCTGATAGATCCAGGCTATCCTGTACACTTCCTGCCTCACTCATTTCTACAGACTGTGGTTCTTCTAATGACACATGGTTTTCAAGTCAATAGTCTCAGTGCTCTTTCTACCCTTTTTTTTTTTTCCTTTTTGAGACAGGGTCTCCCTATTAACCCCAGCTGGCCTGGAACTTACTCTGTAGACCAGGCTGGCCTTGAAATCACAGAGATCTGCCTGCCTTTGCCTCCCAAATGCTAGGATTAAAGGTGTGAGTCACCATGCCTGGCTCTATTCTTTTAATCTTTGTTTCTAAGCTTTTTAGTAGAAGGAAACAGAAATATTTACACATATAATACACCATAAATTTAATATATTTAAGTCAAAGTCAAAACTACTCATTTACTTACGGGCTTTTCTGCTATAACTGTGTTTGCTTGCTTTTACTTAAAGATTCCTCCAAAATAAAGAAGATAGAGCCAGGTTTGATGGTGCAGGCCCATATTCCCAGCTACTCAAGAGGCTGAGAAGGGAGACTACATTCAAGGCGTCTTTGGATTACTTAATGATACTCTCAAAATAAAAAGCAAAAAAACAGGCTTGGCTGTGGCTCAGTGGCAGAGCTCTTGCTGCTTATCTAGCATGCCAGATTGTTTACAGCATGCCAAATTGTTTAAAGTTGATCCCCAGTACTAAAAAAAAAATAACTTGTTTAGTTATTTTTAATCTTAGATATTTTAATCTTAGATCCATTATAATAATCATCTTAGATTGGGGCTGGGGACGTAGCTCAGTTGGTAGAGTGCTTGGGTAGCATGCACAAGGCCCTGGTTTAATCCTCAGAACCGCATAATCCAGGAATGTTAAGACAGGAAGATCAGAAGTTCAAAGTCATCCTTAGCTACATAATGAGTTCAAGGCCAGTCTCAAAGAAAAAAAAAAAGGCCTTTGAGTAAAAAACACTTTTAGTAGTACTAATTTATGAACTAAACATGTTAAAATTAAATTTGACCTTGTTTACTTACTCTCCTTTAAAAAAAAAACTATTCTATCACCCGTTTCACACCTCACAGTCACTGCATATTCTGTTGTTCACTCTCTGCCCTGTTTTATTTCATTTGAAAGTAACACACTCTTCCCGTCTACTGCTCATCCTAATGCTGGTTTTTTCTTTGGTCATTCTGGTTATTTAGGCTCATTATTTAGTAAGTTCATCAGAATGTAGTCATGGAGGTTATATTCCCCTGATTCAAGGACACTACAACAATTGATCTGTGTTTTTCATGTTAGAAAGTCATTTTTGCTACAATTAACATCTTTGATATTTACTTTCAGTGAGTATCTTAGATGCTGTATCAGATTTTCTTCTGACATAAACTGCTAAAATAGTCTGATGACAACTCGATTTTCTTTCTCATTGGAAGTCACATCTTGACTTGCTCTTTTCTCCTAGCTTAGTTTTTATTGATGTTATTTTGCTTTACCTCTCATTTTTGCTCATTTCTTTTTTGTTGTTGTTCTTATTTCTCAGCTCACCTGTGATCTGTTCTAATTCATGTTGTTCTTTTGGGCTTTGAATCATGTTCTTCATATCTTTTAGCTAATTTTGAAATGCTAGGCTACATATTTCAGCTTTTTTAGCATTGTTAGTCCATATTTTTGTTATCTTCAGAAATAATATCATCTCCCCGTGTAGTGGCACACACTTTTAATCCCAGCACTTAAGAGGCAGAGGCAGGCTGATCTCTGTGAGTTCAAGGCCAGCCTGGATTACAGAGTGAGTTCCAGGCCAGCTAGGGCTATAGGGAGACCCTGCCTCAAAAAAAAGAAGAAAGAAAGAATATCATCTCATTTCTCTTTCATATTCTTACTATAAATTTAAACAGAATTTTATTGCAATAAAGTCTTTATTGGTTAATTTATAAGGAACAAGTTTTACTAGTCCTTGGAAGGAAATGAAATTAAGGTTGGCCTTTCTGACTTCACAGACTTCCTTCTAGTTTTCCAACACCATTAAAAAAAATAAGGAGGCTAAGAGTCATAGATGGTAGATACACAAAATAATGTCTGGACACTATAGAGCAGTTGCATTTATGAACCCACAGTACTTGTGACGGAGTGCAGAAACATTTTCAATCCCAAGCTAGACAAAACTCCAGCATAGAGAGGAGAGACAGAGGTGGAAAAGAAGCCCAGCCCCTAGCTGAGGAGCTATTGGCAATTGATAACTGCTGGGAGAGGAAAAGTCAATTTTCTTCAAGGGTTCTGATGCCTAGTAAATTGACCAGACTCGAAGGGATAGACATACCCAAGAGCACTTGTAGGACACAATTTAGATCCAATAGAACTTTAAAAAAAGAAAAATAATAAGAGGACATGAAGTTGGGGTTGGCAGCAGGATGGGCAGGAGGACAGCATGAGCCTGTGATCAAAGCACATTGTAGGGAACTCACAAAGAAGAAATAAAAATATCTTTAAAAATATAATAAATACCAAAGTTTAAAATCATGGAAAAGTAAAGAGGCTTTTTCTTGGGGAGTTCCTGTGGGTTTTCTGTTCTCTGTCATGATCCTGACATTCCATTTCATACCTGTTGCCATTCATTGCCCTGTTCTGATTCATGTCTCACAACTACTTTCTCATTTTGGGATTCTATTCTACAAGTAGATGCTGAGGGACATCAGGATACACAAACTTGATTCGATAGGCCTTCATATATATGACAGAATGCATGACATCTGGTGGAGGAGCTATGATGGGGCAGACGGGGGAAGGGTCTAAAATACAATTAAGATGTTTTATATGGAATGCACAAAAATTCAATTAAAAATATACATTGGAAAAAAAGGTGGATGCTGGTGAATCAGTTGTGAACTGCAACTTCACTGGGCCAACCAGCCCTAACGCTCACATAGCCCAGCATGCAGTGACTGTTTCAAATTTGAACACCCTTCCACTTTCAGTGACTAGTCTACTTTGCTGCAATACTTTCCAAGAACTAACTGCTCGCTGCTGGTTATTTGTGTTCTATTTGCATGCACCTCAGACCTTTTCCTTGTTAATTCTATGTGACCCATAGACTGTTTTGCTAGCTTCCTGCTTAATGGTGGTTTGACCTTAGCCCCATAGGCTAACTTGTCCTGTAGCTTTGTTTTAAATACAATGGACTTTAAGTATTCCTATCTAGTTTATCTGTCTGTTTTTATACTATTGCCTCTAACTAAATTTGACTTGAACTTTCTCAAGTGCTTTTTTATGGATCTTTCCAAAATGACCTAATAGACAATGACATAAGCAAGCTTTCCTTTTTTTTTTTTTTTTTTTTTTTTTCAAAATTTTGGTTATCAGTAAAATTATATTTTTATTTTTACACTTGGGGTTTGGGAAAAACTTTTAAAAAATGAACACCCTTACAAGGCACTGAGTTAGCATAGGTTTACTTTGGACAGCCTGTAATGGCATGTGTTTCAACTGAGACTGTTCTTATACCATTGACTATATGGACCATGAGATTTTAAGAACTGAAAGGTGTACACTGCAGGGGATATTATTGATAACTCACTTGACATGGAGTTTCAGTTTAATAGGAATATTTCTATTAGTAATAAATGGATTTTACTGAGTCTCTGACTCATTATAAAAAATAATCCCCAATTCTCTCCAAATTTACAGTAACTATACAGACCACTAAGTGCCTTTTCTTTTCTTTTCTTTTCTTTTGACAGCTTGGGGAATTATGCATCACTTCATGGACAAACATACTGCAAACCTCATTTTAAACAACTTTTTAAGTCTAAAGGAAATTATGATGAAGGTTTTGGATACAAACAGCATAAAGATCGATGGAATCGCAAAAGTCAAAGCAGCTTAGTGGACTTAATTCCCACTGGAGAATCAAATATGTGTAAAAATCCTACAGCAGATACTGTCTTACCTGGGAATCATACTAAACATGTAGATGTTGGTAACATTGAATGGCAAAAAGGTGATTTCAGAAAATTGGGGGAGAGGGGAAAATTAAAAATTATTTGGCCCCCTTGTCGTGAGATACCTAAGAAAAACTTTCACCTTGAGGAAGAATTCAAAATGAGTAAACCTAAATGGCCACCAGAAGCGACAGTCCCTGCAACCCCAGAATTGAAAAGTGAATTACTGATAGAACACATTAAAACTCTGGAAATTAAAAGACAGGAACAAGGTAGCTTTCCTCTCCTACAGCCAAGTCAGCAAGTATGTCAGAGAGAGGATGCTCCAGGAACCCAAGAAACGAAAACATATGAAGCAAGAAAAGGGGAGAAGGAAGGAAGGAAAAACGCGCAAGATATGCTGAGTGATGCTGACGATGTCAGGAATAGGAGGAAAAGTGGAATGGGTCTCACAGACAACAATGTGTTCCTGAACAGTGATGGAAAGGAGGAAAACCAAAGTACTCATGAAGCTGACAGTGCAGAAGTTTTACAAGTTACAAACACTGATGAAGAAGCGGTGCCAGAAAGCCATAAAGAGAACTTCAATAAGAATAATAATAACAATTATGTAGCTGTCTCACATCTGAATAATTGCAGGCAGAAGACATCCACTTTAGAATTTCATCATCCATTACCACTATCCAATGAAGCAACCTACTGCGCAAGTGAAAAGCAAATTAAAAAGTTAGAAAACGCATCTAGAATCTCAGAGTTACTTGGTATATTTGAATCTGACAAGTCAGATTCCAGGAATGCCCTAGCTATGGCTCTGGAGAAACAGGCTGCCAGAGCTACTGCAGGCAGGCCTCTGCAGCCGGCTCCGGAACCAGGAGGCCAGCAGGGCGTATCCTTGAGGAGAGAAAGCTTCACAGTCTCTTCAGATGCAAACCTCTTCAACATTAAAGGAAACCATGAAAATAACAAGAATTTACACCTTTTCTTTTCTAACACTCTGAAAATCGCCTCTTTTTCCAAGAAAAAGAACATCTTTGAGTGTGATTTAATGGATTCTGTTGATCAATTAAAAAATATGTCATGCTTATATTTAAGAGACGTTGGAAAGGATGTCAAATACTGGCATGATGAAACCATAGGAGCAGCTCAGAGAGATGGAAACACAGGCTTTGATGCTCCGAGCCAAGGATATGCAGCTAAGCCTACGTCTCCCAGTGTGGAAGGCCAGGCTGAGCACCTCACTGTGGAAGAGCAGATTAAAAGGAACAGGTGCTACAGTGACACTGAGTGAAGCGCCTCCCACCAGTCCCACAGTCCACACTCGGGCACTGAGAGATGATGCTCTCAAATAAGACTTTATGGTCATTCATAACCTCTTGATGGAATTGTAAAGATAATTTTTAAACATCTCATCTTTGACAGCAGGTTATTTCTTGCATTGCACTTTATAATTCTTATGATTCATTTGAATTTGCTTTTGGTCTGAATGGAATGCAGAGATGTAACAATGTGCCTATATTTCCTTTTCAAATGACACATGCATCATTCTGTTTTTCTGTACTACGTCAAGGGTGAGAGTCTATGCTGCTGGTATTCATCACAATTCGGACGCCTTCTCTGTAATTTCTGATTAAATAAAATTGAATCACCTGGGGTGCAAACTAAGAAACTTCTGTGACATTTTTTATACTATATATTTCCATACCAAGTATTATGTATTCCAACATTTAAAAACAAACAGGGAATAGTTTCCCTCATTTGTGGATGCTAGCACCGAATTCCCAGTTTAAAGGCAAGCTGAGCAACATTATTGTTATATTTCTTTCTATCTGAAAGCAACTGTGCTGTTATAATGTGAATCTCTTAATGAGCCCTAGAATTAACTTACCACTTATTTTCATACATGGTAATTAACATATATGGTTGGAAGGTATGTATTCATAATTAATTTAGAGTAATATAAAATTAAAGGGAAAATTTTGAATTCTTATACATATTTCAGTGTTAACATACAGTTTATTCCCAGAGGACATAATTCTGGTATATAATTGATGTTTATATAGGCATATTTTGGAGCAACACAATTGGGAGGGAACACAACAACATAAGGACTGGGTCAGAAAACGGATTGATACAGTTAAATTGTGCCCAAAGCAATAAACCTCTACAGAGAAAAACTTTACAAAGACTGAGAGAAAGATACAGGACATATATGGCAGAATGCATGAACTGGTGGGGGGGGCAGGGAAAGGGGAATATGTCTAAATTGAACTGAAAAATGATGTATGAGATACACAAAACATTAATAAACGTATATATTAAAAATATTTGGGACTGGAGAGATACTTCAGTCTATAAAGTGGTTGACATGAAAGCACAAAGACGTGAATTCAGATGCCCAGTATCTTCACTAAAAGTCAGTTATAATAATACAGGTCCATAATCCCAGCAGTAGGGAGGAAGAGACAAGTGGGTTCCCGGGATTTGTTAGCCAATAAACCTAGCCAAATCAGTGAGAAACTGTTTCAAAAAATAAGCTGAATAAAATAAAGTATGTAGGGTTTTAAAATTTAGAAATTTAAAAAATGTTCAAACTATGTCTTTTTTTTTAAAAAAAAAAGAAAGTGTTGCCGGGCATGGTGGCACATGCCTTTAATCCTAGCACTTGAGAGGCAGAGGCAGGTGGATCTTTGTGAATTCAAGGCTAGCCTGGTCTACAGAGTGAGTTCCAGGACAGCTGGGGCTACAGGGAGACCCTGTCTCGAAAAGACCAAAAAAATAAAATAAAATAAAATAAAAATAAAAAAATAAAAAATAAAGTGTTATAAGCATCAAAAAATCAGTACAAGTGTGTCCATAATTACACCATGATTTTAAAAGTATTACTTGAAGAAAAGCTTTCAGATTAAATTCATTGGATACATATTGTTATTTGGAAATATACTTAAAATATAAGTATGAAATGATGTAGTGCAATGAAATTAGGATATATGTTTATATGTAAAATGTTTTAATGCATGCCAATTAAAACTTTCTGTCTATGATATCAAACAAAAAGGGTTTATTGCAAAAATATTGTTATAGAAAGTTGATACATTCTCATAAAAGAAACAACAGAAATATATAAGTACTTTAAACTCTGATGCTTCTAGCTACAATTCAAAAATGTTAGACTATACCATTATATTGTCATTATTTGGGTTAACCAAATTTCAAGAACTGGCAATTTCATACAGTTCAGTACATATAGAAACAAAATACTAATAAAATTACCCCAATGGGTAAATCTATAATAGTCAACAAATTAACAAACCACTTTACACCAAACAAAATTAACTCAGCATTGAAAAGCTGAAAATGTAATTGTCTTGTTTTTCTTCCCAGGCAGTTGTGGAAAGCAGGTGCTGGGTTGATCAGGCTCTTCACAAAGAGGATTCAACAAGTGCTAAGGCTCATGTAACCTAGGCCAAATTAAGTAAAATTGTAAACCAACGAGAAAATAATACCTGCTTTCCTTTTCTCTCCATTTCTAAGTAATTAGGGAAAAAATTTAAAGACCCATTTGAATTATTTGTGGACCAAAGAAAAATGTATAAGGGAAATTACAACATGAATAGAAGTAAAAGCTACACTGGGAAGAATGCCCCAGGTTTGCTTTCTGGTTTTTATTTTATTTTATTATTATTATTATTTTTTTTTTTTTGGTCTTTTCGAGACAAGGTCTCCCTGTAGCCCCAGCTGGCCTGGAGCTTGCTCTGTAGACCAGGCTGGCCTTGAACTCACAAAGATCTGCCTGCCTCTGTCTCCTAAGTGCTAGGATCAAAGGCGTGCGCCACCACGCCCAGCCTGCTTTCTGTTTTTATGAGAAACTGCTTGTGCCTGCTATCAGCACCCCCAGACAGTTTCTCATCTAACTTGTCACTGACTGTAAGTCTGTTGCTTAATAGTATGGCAGCCACTGTCAAACTGTGGTTTTTATACCCTGGAACTGAGATGTTACTGTCAACTGTTCATCGGAGTTAATGCTTAGTATAAAATAAAACACAAAATTACCCATTAGCAATATTTTCTAATAATTGCATATTGAAAGGATGAAAGGTTAGATTTGTTCAATTTAATAAAATGCGTTATCTGAATTGTTTTCACTGTGTCTTTTTAGTTTTAAAAATAAAACAGGAATTTACAAAAAAAAAAAAAAAGTGGTGAGAGATTGACAAAGACATTCAAGATCGACCCCCGGCCTTCATATGCACAAAAAGGAGCATTCAGACCTACTTTTATCTTGGGACAATTATTTAACCCTTGTCCTTCTACTCTACAAAATTATATTTAAAAAAATGGTAAACCAAACCTATGTTGTTACTAGGAAACATAGTGTTTCATTATTTTTGGCTTATAGTTTAAAGATATGGAGGTAATTATAGTTGTTTAAATAATTATATTAAAATATCACTGAATATATCTATACAGATTCAATTAAAATATGAATTTTCCTCTAAAATAGTCCATAGTCAAAAATCAACTCAACTAAAAAGATATCAGAAGTTACTTAAATAAATTATGCACACTGCAATTTTATTGCTTCCTCTATGGCATACATTACTGTAAAGTGTATAGCATGACAGTTTGTCAGGTTTTTTAAAATCATATTTGATGAACAGTTTTTCCTCTTATAAAAACATTCTTTTGAAGATTTTGCATCAGGATTATCTGCTTATTTTGTCCTCCTGAAGTACATTTGATGATTCTGAGGAAAAAATAACATGGATATAAATGAGTGGATTTTACATTGGGACTGGCATGTATGAAACGGACCTTATCCCATCTTCTCCTACATAAACCTTTGACTTTCTATAAATATGAAGCCAAAAGGCAGTGTTGGAAATAAGGCCTTTTTAGAAGTATAACAAAATTCTCTTGTAAGATAACGGTTCTCAACTGTTATCTGAGAGCTATGTACTACTCATTCACCTAGGCTATAATAGCAAAGTAATATAGGCTAAAGAGTTTATCTATATATACAACAGAATTGGGTTTATTAAGTTATTTTTATATACTTTATTGTTTTTACTTTATATGTATGTGGGTATTGCCTGCTTGTATTTAAGTGGACTTTTGTCATGCAGAAGAGGGTGTCAGATTCCTTAGAACTGGTGTTACAGACAATTGCTAGCTCCCATGTGGCTGCTGGGACCCTAACTCAGGTTCTAGGCAAGAGTAGCCAGTGCTCTTAAACAGTGAGCCAGCTCTCCAACCCCAAAAGTTGTTTTTAAGCAGGAAGTTTAATATAAAGAATCTCCAGGAGAAATTCAGACACACTGTAGAGCAGGGGTGTAGGCTTCTTAAAGAAGAACATCCTAGACTGGAAATTGTAAATAGCAAGCATGCTTTCTCAAGGTTGAGGGAGGCAGAGCTAGTTGCCATTAAGGCTTGTGGTGGTGATATTCTCACTGTGGTCCTCTCTGCAATCACAGCCCCAAAGCCTCTTGCTTTTACCAAGAATGCAAGTCTCAGTAGGTTAGGGACTGCATAACCTCATTTAGCTTGTATCGAATCTTTAAAGGACTGATTTCCAAATTTAGTCTCTGTGAGTGTTAGGGCTTAACATACGATTATATGGAGATACAATTCAGTTCATAACATACATTTTTACCCAACTTAATAAAATACTGTGAAAGTCTGACAAGAAAATGGTAAACAATGAGATGAGAAAAAATGAATTATTACACTTTTCACTATTCTTTGTGTATTTTTTTAAGTTCTGGGCAATTAATTTTGGAACATTTTAAAAAGTTTTTATTGAGCTTTTGTAATTTCATAGAACACTACTTAATCAAGTTTAGATTCCCTCTCCCTTCTTTGTCCCTCCAGCCTCCCACCAGACCTAGTGAGTCCTATCCAGTCAAGCATTTGTCCCCAGAGGTCCTTAAGTGCAAATTCAATCTCAGGAGTCTAGTTGGCCCATCTAGGGATCATAGGAAAGGCATAATCTCTCTCACCCAGTAACCATCAGTCTCTGATATTTCTCAGTCCAGGGTTGGCCCACCTCCCATTTCTTTCCTCCCCTCTGTATCCTTGCATAATTGAGTTGGTATGGGTCTTGTGCTCAATACCGCTATGACCCAAAGTTCACCTGTGCAAGTTTCTGATGGCCTGAAATCCTCTGCTCCCTTGTGTTCATGAACCAGCCCTTTCCACCCCCTCTTCTGCAATGGTCTCTGAGCCACGGTAGGCAAATGATGCAAGCATTATTTCTATCATCATTCATGTTAAGATAACACAGAAGTTTCTATGGAGGAAGAAATAATTTATGAAAATTCATGACTTAATATCTTAAAGTATACTTACTTAAAGTGACTGAAAAATATACATTGAAAAACAAGTGACTCGGTTTATAAAAGTCTTCTCTTTGGACTCCGCCCACTGAATCTTGGTAACAGAGAAGTCTCTTCTCCATTTTGTTAATGTTTAGCATTAAAATATGCTATTTGCATCAGTAAAATAATAATTATGTTGCTTATTTTTCACTTAAATAAGAAAGTAGTTTTGAAAAAAATATTTCTAAATTAAAAATAATGTCTTACTGTTGGCTGAAGAAATTTTCCTGGATTTTACATAGGAATTAGTAGAAATTCAAATATGTTTGAACTATCTAAATACAGTTTTATTTAGTAATGAGTTCATTGGTATGCTGATAAAATTTTTCAGCTAACTATCAAGCTTAGGCAGCAGGTAATATCCTTTTCTGCTATGGTTTTGAAAACAAGTCCCACCATGTGAATGACTGAAACAACAGAAATTTATTTTCTCTCAATTCTGCAGGCTGGAAATGCTCAAAATCAAGTTGTCCACAGGACTGGTTTCCTCTGAGGCCTCTGCTTGGCCTGAAGATGCCCACCTTCCCTCCTTGTCTTTATTTGGTCTTCCCTTTATGTGTGTCTGTTTCTGTGACTGCTGGTTAAGACTATGGTCAGTCGTTTCCAGGGTCTTTTCCCCTTATCCAAATTACTGAAAATAATGGCTTATGCAGATTCACAAGTGTAGCTTTATTTGAAGCAAAGCAACAGGAGGCTACATGTGTGATGATATTCCAAGGTTTCAGGTGTTTGTTTGTTTGTTTTTTTTTTTTAATGAGATCTAAAGGATAGAGCAGTTGGTCACTGAGGATGATGGTTTGGGTAGTTCTCCAACATGATTGATGTAGTTAGTCATGTATTCATTTTTCCTATAGCACATATCCCATACCATAATGAATATGATTTTAGTCATATGAATACCCAGGTATCCATAGACTTAAGATGGCAAATAAGAGATTCTCCCTAAAATTTCATTTGAAAGGCACAGTTTGCCTTGGTCCTCATGCATCCCAAACTACTTCAGGCCAAATTGGCCATTCTATTCTTCTCCATAAGTGGATCTATTGGGAATACACTTGAATAGAAACTAAGTTTAATTGGTGTGAGAGATGGAGAAACTTATACTATTGTTTAGAGAGGGACATATGTACATCATACACAGCCTGATTTCAGGTGGAGGTACAAAGGAGTCCTGAAGTTGCTAGGTGTATTGTTTGTAGAGGTGTGTGTGTGTGTGTGTGTGTGTGTGTGTTTGTGTACATAATATGTGTACATAACAGAACTAGGCTGTTGAATGTATTGCTATAAGAGAGGGTATGTGTATAACCCCAAACCAAATAGAGGCCTAGGTTTCATGTGTTTGCCTGCCTCATGTACTTGTAACAATATGAGTTAGATTAGTACTGACTCAGATGATGTCATTTGAACTTAATCACCTCTGTTATGACCTAATGATGGGCAAAGCTGATGTTTACCTTCCTAGAGTTACCAGGAAAATGGGAGATGGGGTGTGAAGAGAACCAAGAGGAAGGGATAGATCATCAGTGGCCTCCAGGGCTATTAATCCCTGTCTAGCTACCTAACACTATAGGTTGAGTTTTAAACATATGAATCTTAGGGGAGCACAATTAAGCTTAAATAACTGTTAAATTTTTTAAAATGCACATCTATTCCAGCCAGAGAGATGGCTCAGTGGTTAAGAGTATGGACTGTTCTTGCAGAGGACCAAGGTTCAATTCCTAGCACTCACATGGTGGCTGACAACTGTCAGTAACTCCAGTTCCAGATGATCTGATGTCCTCTCCTGACCTCCATGGCACTGTACCACATGGGCACACTTACACACATGCAGGCAATACACACATACACACAAAATAAAAATTTAAAAATAAGATATTTTAAAAAAAATTAAAATGCATAGCTATTAATATGAAACAAGTTTCCAATAATCTTTCTCTTGGGATTTAAATCATAGAACTATATAATATCCAGATTTATGCTATAAAAATTAATATTTCTAAGAACACAATTCTCTCTTGAAGAAATCTGTATAAGCTCATGATAGACCAAGTGCCATGTACCAGAGATTTTTTTGACTGTAGATTAGACATATAAGGCATTTTGCATTATTTATTTGTGACTGGGCCTTCGAATACATCTTATAAAAATGTTCTATCTGCCAGAAAATTGTGCTGAATTGTCTCTTGTAGCTTCCACACAATCAATCCTTGTGACAAATTTAGGGCTCTGGGCAGCACATTCTCTGGATTGGGACAATGGTTTATTTCACAATGCAGTAAGACCAAAGAATGCAAACTTGCCACCCATTCCTAAATGTGCAACCTGTGTGTGCACTAGCACCTTCCCTCCAGAGAAACCACTTTCATTTTTTCAAAGAATTAGAAAGAATACTTTCTCTGTTCTTTTTTCTCTTAATTTTTTTATTGAGCTTTTGTATATTTCATACATTTCTTAATTGAATTTTCTCTGCTCTTTTGATATTTAGTGGCAACTGATTTCCACTCAGTTATAGAGTAGGAACATTTACCCATTGCCCAAAAAAAAATCTTGGAAAGATAATCACAGATCTTGAAGTAAACTGGAAGCCTAATGCATTCTTCTCCCTATTCTCTTTCAAAGAACCAAGGTTTACTCCAAATTTAATGTATTTTTTTGGAACCTGTAAGCATTAAAAATAGTATTGAAATCTCATCTTCAAAAATTTGAATTTACATGAAGCTGATAAGCAAGCTATAGACATGATACTCAGATCCAAAATAAAGCTGTGAAAACATTTGGGATTTGCTGAAGAACACTAAGCCTCAGTCTCCCAGACATTAATAAGAAGACAATAAATATTTTTGGATAAATAGCATCTAAAAGTAGTTTAGCTTGGGTTATCAAGGATATTGAAGTCTGGTGGTTGTCTATCAAGTTTTCTAGGTTCTTGTGTCCTGAAAGAAGGAATTGAACAAAACATACTAGTAGTATCTGAAGAAGATGTAGCTTATTTAAAAAGTAGTGGACTTCCAAGGAGAAGAAATTAGGCCAGAGATAGAATGAAGGTTAGAAGCTCAAAGTGCCACAGCTAAAGGGTCGTGACCCTCTTTTTTTTTTTTTTAATTTTATTTATTTCTGTATGTATGAATGTACTGTCTGCATGCAGGTTTGTGCACCCGTGTCATGCAATGCCGCGGAGGTCAGAAGAGGGCGTCGGATTCCCCTGGAACTGGAGTTCTCCTGGAATTTGAGTTTTGGACGGTTCTCGGCCGCCATGTGGATGCTGGGGATCGAACCCGGGTCCTCTGCAAGAGCGGTCGGTGCTCTTAACCGCTAGGCCATCTCTCCAGCCCCAGGGTCGTGACCTTCTATGGATCATGTGCAGTGTGAATTTTCTTCCCACTAGCCCCACCCACCCCCACCTACATGTCTACCTGTTGCCTGTGGGTTTCAGTGGAGAGTTACCAGTCTTCCTTTGGGGCAGCTGGGTTCTTTCATATGCTAATCCTACAGGCTTCCTGCACACTCAGTTCTCTGGTTTTTCTGCCTTGGTCAGCACTGATTAAGTCTTTTGGCTAATTTAACTGCCTCCCATCCCCCCTGACTGTGGATGCTTTCCTCATAAAATATTTTGAAAAACCACCAAAGTTTGTATGTAAATGAACTAATAAAGGGAAACAATATTAGATTATCTATAGGATAACCATTACCATTTAATATAGCATTTTTGTAGAACGTAAAACCTATGGGAAATGGATAGAAAGCTTGATGACTATTCATTGTGGCACTACCTAGCCAGTCCACAAACACGGGTATGGAACATTGCAGCGTGTAGGCAAAGTGAATACAAGAAAAAAGAAAAAACACAAACAAGAAAAGGGATAAGCCATTCTTTCCCATATAAACCACTCAGACAAGATAGAGAACAATAAACACTTACAGTAATGCACATGGATGTAAGAAATACAGGCAAAAAAATGCTCATCAAGATTTGTTAAATTGAAAACTAGTGGAGTAAAAGCAAACAGGTAGGGAAAATGTTCCGAGTTTGAACGAACAGCGCTCATGGTGTTTATTTGTTCTTTTCTTTACAAGTTCTTCTATGTAGCCTTGGCTGGTTTGGCACTGTCAGAGATTCTTCTGCCTTTGCCTCATGAGTGCTGAGGTTAAAATTTTGTACCACCTTGCCGGGCCATTTGGTCATAATTTACTTAATTGTAATTTTGTGACTGTGGAGTCCATGAGGCAGTCAAGATTCTCCTTCAGAAATTAAGGCTTTGCTTCCACACATACTGTGAGTGCTTCCTTCCATAAAAGCTGAGATTGTTACCCACAAAACCCCTCCCCTCTCAGCCTCCCGACAAGATTGCTTTCAGTGACAAGAGTTGCCTCTCCCTCATGGCTACATGGTACCTGTGACCTTTGGAAGGACAGTTCAATGAAGCTCAGTTCAAAAGGACCTGCGGGGTTGGGAGCCGTCGCACTGGAGACCACCCCTCAGCTGAACTTGTCCAGTCCCCTCCTTTCCATTGCTATTAAGAACATGAATCCAATAACCCTCCTTTACATTCATCTCTAGCTTGTAATATAGTTCTTGAAAAAGCCAGCCTGGATTTAGTGCTTTTAGGTGTGGTCTAAGAGTATAGATGCTGGAAGATATTTTAGAACTAAATCATTTTCTGCCTGGCTGACAATGGGCACAAGGTGGCAGTACAATTGCTAAAATTCTTAACAGTAGTATCCTCAGTGTCAGTACTGGTTGTACAAGTACCTTAGTGGTATCATATATAAAATATGTGATATAATAATGGAAATATCAAGTCCAAGAACAATGGTGTTGGGTGACTGACCACTATTAAACTTTATTAAGAAGTGAACAAGTTAGGCTATTTACCAAGATTAAGGGGATTAAAAGAAAACAAAAGTGATCTGGAACATGGGTAGAGCTAAGTGGGTTAATAGCCCCAGAGTATTGAAATCAGAGTCTTCAGAGCCCTTGTGTTATCAGAATTTTTATGGCAAAGCATGGACTTAGGCCAACCAAGTAGGCTCAAAAACTTGTTACCAATAAGCCAATTAAAGACATAAGTAATGGTTAAACTGCAGAGTAGAGATTCACTCAATGTGGCCATATTGGAAAAAGGGAAAGAGAAAAGGGTCCAGTGATCCATCCAAGTCTAGTTTCAGGATACTGATATAGCTACCTTTCGGTTTAAACAGGGATGAGTAGAGCTGGATAGATAACTCTGTGGTTAAGGGCACTGACAGCTCTTGCAGAGCACCTGGGCTCAATTCCCAGCACCCACGTAGACGCTAATAGCTGTCCATACATAACCCAATTCCAGGGTATTCAACACCTTCTTCTGAGGTCCACTGGCATTGCACAACAGGGGTGCTCTTACACACATGCTGCCAATACAATCATATACATAAAATAAAAATAATGAATGAAATATATTTAAACAGGGATGAGTATGCATAACTGAGCGGTCCTGATCAAGGTGTGGCCCACCTAACCTGAACTCATCCTTATTTCATCATGCTTTTTTTTAGTGACCTTGTGGGCCCAAGTGAGAAATCAATGTTTCACAATAGCTTGCTAAGGTGCCCAGTTCCTCGCATATAGCTGACTTTTTTCTCTGTTTACTCTATGGTCAGGCTGTGACACAAAGTAGTATACAACATTAGCACAGTCAAGATTAAAAGCCAGGTCAGGGTCTTTTTTTTTTTTTTTTTTTTTTTTTTTTTTTTTGTCTTTTTGAGACAGGTCTCCCTGTAGCTCCAGCTGTCCTGGAAACTCACTTTGTAGACCAGGCTGGCTGGCCTGGAACTCACAGAGATCCGCCTGCCTCTGCCTCCCAAGTGCTAGATTAAAGGGTTGCGCCACCACGCCCAGGCAGGTCTTTTTTTTTTTTTTTTTTAATTTTTTTTTTAATTTTTATTTTATTTCTTGATGTGTATATGTACTTTCTGCATGCAGTTTGTGCACCCGTGTGCGTGTCACTCAGAAGAGGGTATTGGATTCCCCTGGAGCTGGAGTTCTCCTGGAATTGGAGTTTCAGACGGTTCTTAGCCGCCATGTGGGTGGCTGGAGGATCGAACCGCGTCCTCTGTAAGAGCGGTCGGCGCTCTTAACCCGTGGCCATCTCTCCCAGCCCTATGTCATGGTCTTTTAAGGAAAGGGTGCAGCTATAATTCTAGTTCACTCAGAGAGCTAAACACAAGACCAAGTGCTAGGACAGCATAGCATTTAAGACCTTTTGGCAACCTGTGCTATGCAATGTCAATTTCAGTATATTGGGCCACATTTTGTAGCTATCTTAGAATGCATATGGCCAGAGGGCTACAGGTCAGACACACCTGTGAGCATTTGCTTACTGGAAGAGAGAATTCACACGATCAGGGATCTGAAATGTATGTCCACTTCTTACCACAATAACCCTTAACCAGTGGGGTCTGAAATACAGAATACTAATGGGGGCAGAAAGGAGAAACTCACTGTTCTAGTTTGCTTTCTGTCGCTGTGATAAATGCCATGGCCAAAAGTAACTTGGGGAGGAAAGGGATTTTTCATCTTATAGGTTACATTTCATCAGAGGAAAGTCAGAGCTGCAACTCAAGGCAAGATATTGAAGCAGAAGCCACTGAAAGATGCTGCTTACTGGCTTCTCCAGGCTCACCTTCAGCTACCTTCCTTATAAGCCCACACTTCCCTGCTTAGGAATGGTACTGCCCACAGTGGGTGGGGCCCTACTATGCCAATTAACAATCAACCAAATGCCACATAGACATGTTCATGGGCCAATTACCCATAAGGAGGCAATTCTTCAGTTCAGTTTCCCTCTTCCCAAGTGTGTCAAGTTGACAGCTAGGGTTAACCATCACAGCATCTGAAGGCCACAGACACACTCACAACTAAGCAGTTCCAAGAAAGGTTTGTATGTGCCAATAGGAAGTGAGCTGTGGTATCCTGGCTGGCTCTTTTTAAGCAATGTGCTCTATGAGCTGCTCGAACATTCTATACCTAGCACAGGGCTTGTCTGAGCATCACAGGCGAACCATGCAGTTATACTAGACCCATCCCTCAAATTGCCTATTGAACTTCTCCTATAAATGAAGACTTAAAACCTTTCAAGAGGCAATAATTGACAAATGACCATTACTCCATTCACCCTCCGATTTGCTCCATGCTTTGTGAGATGATGACAGATGTAAATATTTGGTGTCTGTCATCCACATTCAGTCATTTCTTGCAAGGAGGGAAGGCTAGCAACATGATACAGCAAATGAAAACACCATTCTCATTGTCTTAATTTGACCACTTAGAAGGATTTTTTTGCTAAACATATTAGTTTAAAAGTGAAATCTAAAATAATTCATTATTTCTTGAACTCTACCTAACCTAAAATATTTATAGCTCAATAAAAGCTTCAGTGATTTTATAATTGAGATTATATATAAAACATAATTAACACTGGCAAATTCTAAGAACAAATAATGAAAAAATTTATTAATGTCATGCCCTAGCTCGTTTACTGATTAAAAACTTAATTCCTGTGTTTAATGCTATGTATCTATTTATATGTATGAATGTGAGTCTGAGTATGCATTTAACAGTTAATGTCCGAATTATGAAAACACAAATATCAGCAATTTTCAATGCTGTTTAGCTTGTTTCTAAAAAACCAACACATTTGAACTAAGTGCAATCAAAGTCTCTAACTCCAAATCCAAAGTTGTTATAATATAAAAACACTAGTTGCATCTTTTATTTGGTAAATTTTTATGTTCTCAATTTCAGTATTGTTTGTACTTTATCCCTCACAGTTTTACCAATTCTTAAATTTATCTGCTGTTCTTGATGCAATAATTGTTTTTGCATGTTCTTTAACATGGCACCCTATAACCATGTAAGTTTGCCATATCCCACTAATGTCTTTTATTCTCATCTACTATTCCTAATAATTCTATCCATGCCTATGACTTCCAAGTGTCTTTGTAATATCAGTGCCTTCTGCTTTTCCATCACTGTCTTTGTTTCCTCCTCTGAACTCTGGAGTCTTGTAGACATTTACTGTCTTATTCCCTTGAATATTTCAATGACACCTTAAATCTAGTATGCCCAAATGAAAGTATCACCCACATTTGACCACAAGTCTGTTCCTTTTCCAAGATCTCCTGCTCATACATCTTTATCCATCCAGTTGCTAAAAGCATGCAAGAATCATACTTTATAACCTTATTTCTGTTTTTAACAATTTATTATTTTTATTTTACATGTATAAGTGCATTCCCTGTATGCAAGTGCACCCATGTTGTACAATGCCATGGAGGTCAGAAGAGAGTGTCAGATCCTCTGGAATTGCCATTATGGATGGTTGTTAGGTGCCATGTGGGTCCTGAAAACTGAACCCAGGCCCTCTGCAAAAGCAGCCAGTGCACTTAAGCCCTGAGCCCCTTTATATCCTTTGTTTTTCATTTACTTCAAACTAAAATATCTCCAAACACAGTTGGCTTTTACTACTTAAACATCTCTTACTTTCACCTTTCCTACATAGTACATATCACACTTGTATTTCATATAATTTTATAAATTATTGTGTGGGTAAGATAGTCTACCCAACTCCATTCTATCTGGAAATGTTAATAAGACAAAGGCTGACTCTGACTTTACAAATTGTTTTTTTTTTTCTCAATTCCTATTTAAAGTTTAGCACATAGTAGGCTTTTGACAAATTTTTTGAAAGATTCAGCTGCCATATATATCTGTAACTTGAGCAGAAGTTTTACATTACAAACCCTGATGATGATGATGATGATGTGATGCCAGAAAGCCACAAAGAGAACTTAAATAATAATAATAATAATAATAATAATAAACAAATTAATAACAGTTATATAGCTGTCTCATATCTGAATAATTGCAGGCAGAAGACACCTGTATTAGCATTTCCTTGTCTATTATTACTGTCCAATGAAGCGACCTATTGTTCAAGAGAATGCCAAATTTAAAAGATAGAAAATTCATCTAGACCTGAACTGAATTGGAAAATGATGTATGAAATACACAAAGCATCAATAAAAAAAGGAAAAAAAAGGATAAAAAAGATAGTACATTCATACACAAAAATAAACAAATAAATAAAATTAAAAATTTTTAAACAAATAAATAAAAAGAGACATTGAACTCTTAAAGTATTGGAATACTTTAAAAACTGTGATTGTTTTAGGTTGTACTGTGCTTTATATTATGATATCAGCATGGGATATTGGGGAATAAGAAATAAAATGTTAGCCGGGGTGGTGGCTCACACTTTTAATCCCAGCACTCGGGAGGCAGAGGCAGGTGGATCTCTGTGAGTTCAAGGCCAGCTTGGTCTGCATAGTGAGTTCCAGGTCAGTTGGGACTACAGGGAGACCCTCTATCAAAAATAAAAATAAATAAAGAGAATTGAAAAGTAAAAAAAAAGAAAATTCATCTAGAATCTCAGAGTTACTTGATATAAGCAGTATTTCCTGATAACTGAAGTTCTAGATGCCAGGCATTTGTGGCAAACACTTTAGCATCTGAGCCATCTTGCTGGCCACTAGAAGTATATATTTCATATACATTGATTTTTGTATAATATTTATTAATCAAAAGCTGGACTGATGGTAAGTTTTTGACTTGGAGATTAGATTTCAAAAGCATACCTATTGTGGTCATTTGAATGAAAATGACTCTCACAGGCTTCAAGTTATTTGGACAGTGTGTCTCTAGTTGGTAGCACCTGATTTCTAGGCACTTGATGCTTCTTGTGCCTGCTTGAAGATGTGATCACTTGGCTTTCTGCTCAGGCCATCTCCTGGCATCATGCCTCCCCACCATGATGGACTCTAATCCCCTTGGAACAGGAGGTTCAAATGAACTCTTCCTTCTATAAGTTCCCTTAGTCATGGTGTTTCATCAAAACAACAGAAAAGTAACTAATATACCCACACAGAAACAAACAATGCTGTAGATAGAATTTTTTGATTTTTTAATTAATTAATTAATTAATTAATTAATTAATATTTTTTTTGGTCTTTTGGAGACAGGGTCTCCCTGTAGCCCCAGCTGTCCTGGAACTCACTCTGTAGATCAGGCTGGCCTTGAACTCACAAAGATCCGCCTGCCTCTGCCTCCCAAGTGCTAGTATTAAGGGCATGCACCACCACGCCCGGCCTAATTAATTAATTTTTTATGTGTATAAATGTGCTGTCTGCATGTAGGCTTGTGCACCCATGTCATGCAATACCGCGGAGGTCAGAAGAGGGTGTCAGATCTCCCTGGAACTGGAGCCAAAGATGGTTCCCAGCCTCCATGAGTAGACAGAATTTTAAATGAGCTAGTCATTCATATTTTAAAATATAACAACATATACAAAATATATTTATTTTTATTGCTTTAGAAACATATGGAAACACATAAAAATTCAATAAAAATATTACCAGGTGAGAAAAATATATTTAAATCTATGGAGTCAATGGGTTTAGGAAAATTTCCAAAAAGTATTAAAAGGGAAACTAAAAGATCATGATGAACTCTTATTTTACAAGAAATTCAGACATATATGGAACCAATTTTAGCACAAATACATAACTGATATGTCCACATACACATACTATAGAAACCAATGGTCTGTACTGTCTTTTTTTAATGATTTTTATTTTCTGTGTATGAGTAGATTGTCTGCATGTTTATAAGTTCATCCATGTCATATAATGCTCACAGGATCAGGTTTCAATTCCTTGGAACTGGAATTATAGAAAGTTGTTAGGTGCCATGTGGATGCTGGGAATAGAACCTTGGTCCTCTGTAAGAGCAGCTGATGCTCTTAACCACTGAGCCATCTCTCTAGCCCCCATCTGCACAGTCTTTTGCTGTGTTTCGTGCTCACACCAAGGGCAAGCACCATGGTCCTTGACTTTCTTTACTCTTCAGAAATATCCTACCGGTGTGACATGAGATAATCCTAGCAGATAGTCTGTGCATTAGTGTGGCTAAGCTACCCATCAAGATATATAACTGGTAAGTGCCAAGACAGACAAACATTAGTCCCCACTGGCCAAAAAGTCCACTGCATATGGATTTCCCCCCTAAAAATGGCTTACTGATTTATTATATGCATTAAAGTATATGCAAAATATTTGCACATATGCATGAATATATATTCCAATGTTGTAATTATAAATATAAATTTTATAAACCATGTTGAAGATAGCTATGTGATTCTTATATATTACATTTTTTCACATTGCATTTGTGCTTGCAGCTGATTGTGAAAGTGTGTGTGTATGTGTGTGTGTGAGTGTGTGTATGTGTGTGTGTGTAATCACACACATTGTATCATGGATACTGTCAGGTACCTATGCCTGAATATTTCAAAGGTACATTTATAATGCAAAGTAAGAAAACAACAACAACAAAAAAACTGGTACCTTATTGAAAATGTCATCAACCGCTGGGAATGGATGTGAAGGAAACACATCAATTTTCCTGCCTCCCTTAAAGGCAAGCAGAAAGCAGAACTGCTCTTTTTAAATCGATGGAATTAACAAAAGCAATTGAATGTGGCAGAGAGGAGATGTCAGGTAGGAACCAGCACATGTGGGACCTGAAGCCTGTGAATAACTTAGAGGAGACATCAATGCCTCTGCTGCAAGTGATTACCCCACTCTCTATGCTGCTGTAAAACATGGCAGCAGTTGTCCTTGTGCCAGAAAACGTCAAAACTTTAAAGACTCAGCCTTAGTTATGTGAAATGGAACAGGAACTATTTGCCCTAAATATTCAACCTTTTAATTTTAAAAGTTATGAAATATTTAAGCAAGAAATATTCCCAAGACTGGAAGATGTTTAAATGGTTACTTTAGAAAGAAGAAAAGAAGAGCATATGCCTATTTTTTAATTCATAAGAAAATGATTAAATGACTAGCTTTTCAAAGAGCCCACTTTCAATTACCCACAGAGAGATTGCCTACAGAAAGTTCTAAACGCCAAGCTGGCATCTCCATCCGTCCAGACCACAGCTTCCCTTCCACTTTCACTACTGTCCTCAGGGGAATAAGAATGAACTTCAATATCAGCAGAAGTAAAGCATAATGGCCACATTTATAAAATAATTTTCACTGATATTTTTATTCCGAGGCAGAAGGAAAGGGAATTGTGAGCATAACTGACACACCTGGACTTCTGCAGCTTCTGCTGTCACTGCAGCCTTTTACAAGACCCAGAAGCAGGCTTGCTCCATGGTCATCCTTCCAGGATTCCCAGGACCTAGGCCACCTCCCTCACCAGCTTTTAGCTTTTATCCAAACTCCGTCTACCTTAACACTAGAATATAATGAATACTCAGTGAATATTTTGAGAAAAAAGAGAGGGAGAGAAGGAGGAAGGGAAGGAGGGAGGGAGGAGGAATGAGAGAAGGAAGGAGAGAGTAAAGGAAAGGAAATGTCAGGTATGGAGACTGTGGCACTTATTTGTCACCAATACAACTCACAATAAAGAGTAAAGATATAAAAGAAGCAATATTTGTGAATGGTTACATTTTACACAAGTTCAGATAAAATGTCTATTAATATCTATTTAATAGTTGTCTTAGATACACAGCAAATATTTTAGTGTTGTTATAGGTTGGAAATCAGAGGCACAATTCAAAGCTGCAAGGTAAAGATTATTTATGGCCTGACCAAACCTCCAGTCTCTTCAGGAGAAGGAGACAAAGAAACGGCCCCCCATCAGAAGCAGGAGAGTCATTTTATAGTCAGAGACAGACTTTGATTTCTTTGCAAGTGAGAGTTACAGACGAGGAACCTGGCTGTTAGCTATAAGGAAAAATGCATGCTGAGGTTTATATGTGATCAGCCACCCCCCAGAAACATAGCATAAAACAATTGCATGACATGTGATTCATAAAAGTACAAGGCAGAATAAAAGTTTAAAAAGCAAGTTGACTCACCAGGCGTGGTGGGGCATGCCTTTAATCCTAGCACTTGGGAGGCAGAGGCAGGTGGATCTTTGTGAGTTCAAGGCCAGCCTGATCTACAGAGCAAGTTCCAGGACAGCTGGGGCTATAGGGAGACCCTGTCTCAAAAATACCAAAAAAAAAAAAAAAAAAAAAAAAAAATGCAAGTTGACTCCACCCTTAGTTAGCCCTTAAGTTTAAGTTTGGAACAAGTTCTAAAAACAAGTGGTCATTATAATGAACAATATAGAGATAGAGGAATCATTCCCGTAACATTAAGTCAACCCCTCACCTGGAACAAGGTTTTAGAAAAAACACGTTACTATTACAAGGAGCAATGTAGTAATAAATCGTCGCCTGCAACAAGTATTATGTTTTGCAGTTTATAGAATTGATTTAGTTTTCATAAGATACTTTTGAGAAAAGATAGCAAATCCCAAGGAAGCTTAACTACTCTTCCCAGGAATCCTTCAGGAAGGGGAATCACAGTGAGTTGTGGGTGTTCATGGGCAACTGGCCAAAGATTACTGTATTTAAAGCTAATCTGGGTTATCTAGAAAGTAGAAATTCCATGAGAGAGAGAAAAGAGGGAAACAGCACGTGTTTGTGTATGTTCATGTATGTATGTATGAGTATCTGTGTATATCTGTATGTATACATGTATGTGTGTATGTATATTTTTATGCATGTATGTGTATGTGTGTACAAATGCATTGTACATGTGCATGTGTATGAATGCATATGTGTGGAGGTGTACACATTTGTTTTCAAATAAATGACAGCGAAAATGAATAAATTTGAGAAAAAGTCCTTCCTATAATGGTTCTCCCACACATGAGGGAGGCTTTTCAATGAGACGGGATCAGATCGGGAAGGACGCTAGCCTGCAGAAGGGAATTCCTAAGGCTCTGGCCTGGGAGGGATGGGCCAATGTTTGGTCTCGATGTCATTAATCAGAACCAGAGAAAAAAACACACCTTCATGTAAGAGAGCCCAAGAAATGCAGACAATTTCAAGCCCTGGAAGAAAATAAAAATAGCAATCTAAGAGGGAGGCCTGATCCTCATTATCTTTTGGTTACTTTATAAAATTAAAATTCCATTTATTTAATTAATTTACTCATTCATTTATTCATTCAACAGAATCTCACTGTATATCCCTGGATGGTCTGTGTATTAGTCAGGGTTCTCTAAAGAAACAGAAGCAACAGGATGAATATATAGCTATATACAATTTATTGATTTGCTCATGTGACAGAGCTCAAGTAGTCCAACAGTAGCCACGCTGCACTGGAGAGGCTGAGAATCTGGGGAACTGCTCAGTCTGAAAGGCTGGATGTCTCAGTAGTCCCAGTCTGGTGCTGAAGGCCCGATGGATTCCAGGAGATCTGCTGGTCTCAGTACACACTGGGATCCGTAGGGTTGGTCACAGCAGCAAGACAAACTCACCAGTGAGAGAGAGGCAAGCCCCAGGAAAAAAAGGGACCAGCTCCCTCTGCCATGGCCTTTTATACTGCCTGCTGGCAGAAGGTAATGCCCACATTTGGGATGGGCCATCTGGGTTGAGGTAGTCCAAACCAAAGATCCTTTTAATCTTATTTGTTCCTTAGTCCAGTCGAGTTGACACCCAGGATTAACCATCACAGTCTGCAACTCACTATATAGATCAGGTTGGCCTCAGACTCCCAGAAATCCACCTGCCTTTGTCTCCTAAGTGCTGGGATTAAAGATATACACAAAAAAGACAAACTTCTTTTGGAACCTCTAACTGATGTTATAAACATGGCAGTAATAACCATGGATGTGCAAACATCTCTGTGATAGAATAGAGTTCATTGGGTATATGCCTAGGAGTGGAATGGTGACTGAATGCCTCCTTTAAATTAGCTGTGTGATATTTTTTATTTGTGAATTGATTAGAATAATGTGATTTTATAAGTAAATAATATTGTTTAAAGCTGTGACTTCATGGTTTATAGTCTCCCTTTAACAACATTCTGTGACACATTTGAGAATTTGAGAGTAGAAAACAGGCAGGCAGGATGGAAGGTAGGAATGTAGGATTTCAATAAAATGTGAGGTCCTAAGAGAACTGGGATTTCAAAGTAGCCCCCAGGTTCAGAGTCTGGGAGGCAGGTCTAGGACTCAACTATGACAGCAAGGTTCCAAACAATCAAGGACCCTGGTGTGAGTGCTAGGGACAGGACTAACATTTAGTAGTCTTTCAGAATTCCCTTTAGGTATTGAAGGATTGTTATTAAACCTGCAAGAATGTGGAAAACTGAATAAATAAGAAAACAGAGATTATGAACAGCTTTTCAAAGCTCCAGTCTCATATTCTGAAGGGAAAAGGGATAAGTTCCATTTTGATTACTAGTGTCTAGATAACATACTGGGGGAAAGGCATTCTGAATCCCAATGTGAATGGGTTTCTCATTGGCACTATGTCCTGCTTTGCATTATCTGTGACCTCTGTCCCTTTGCTGGAGTATGATGCACATTTTTGGAGCCAGACAATGGCAACTGACTGACCCATGAGTCACCTGACATTGCTGCTTTTGTGGCTACTCCAATCCTGCTCTGTCTCTCTGGTCTCCACAGGGACCCCTCTGCTTGTTTGGGCATCAAAGATATCTTAGTTTTGTCTTATGATTTTTGTACATAATTTTTAGTATTCCCTTATATTTTTCCTTGCACTGATTAAAATTGGGTCCCTAGTGAAGCTTTATGAATATAAAAATTGTTTGGTCTTAATTTTAATCAATCATATTTTTATATGTGTTGGAAGATGCATATTCTGATCTTGTTAAAAGAACAGAAAAGCAGTCTTTCTTATCCTGAGTTCAGGGAGTAGAATATATTGTTAATATACTAATGACTAAATTATTTTCTCTTTCTAGAATTAAAATGTAGTTGTATTTATAGATGCTTGGCTTTGATGCCTAATAAGACACAGATGTTTTCTAAAGCCTCTTTGAATTCTAATTGTTGAATTACACTTCAAACATATTAACTAACAAGTTAATCCCACTCTTATCTGATGTAAATTTACTAACATCTACTATGAATAGTAAGTTGAAAGACTTTAGGTAGAAAGGGGAAAAAAATCTGCCTGAGAGGAGTGAGTTGCATATTTACATTTACTTTTCCTTATAAAATAAACAATTTATGATGCATTGACCAGGAAAGAAATTTATAGATTCACCTTACTATGGAGTTGCCTTTTTAACTACTCATTTTCATACAATGGACTGGCAACAGCGTGTTCTAGACATGACAGGGAAGCTGCACCCCATGAAATCTCAACAATATGGTTGCTGAAACAAGACCTACATAATGACAACACCAATTGATGTGCCGATGGGGATGGGGGAAATTTCACAAGGCCACACTCCTAGAGGAATTACAGGTGGTCCATGGCTGCTGAGAGAGGGAGAATCAGTCTTCTACATGGACAAGTCCCCCAAGAGGTTAGCTCATGGCAAATGGTTAGCCCTACACACATATACATCAGACCAATACTAAACGAGTTCAGTGGGTTTTCGACCTGTATGTGTGTAACAATAATAAGTAAAGAACATGAAGTCATGAATTTGAGAAGTAGCAGGGGTGGAGAGATACAGGATGAGTGGGAAAGGGGAGAGGGAGAGGTAGAAATGTACTTGTGTGCAAAATTTAAAAAAGAATAAAAAAGATAAATGAAGAAGGCACTTTTGATTTGCCATATAAATGAGTTTACTTTTTAGCACTTATTACACTGTATTTAGAGCTACTTGTGTCTTGGATAAGCTTGTCTACATGGTAAAACATGGCTTTCATAATCTGCTTTTAAATTTTACTTTGCTGCCATTTTATTATAGACCAAATAGAGGAAATGAAAGTTTCTCTGTTTCCTATGTCAAAAGTCCCAGGAACTGAGTTGGCGCTAAGCTTTTGTCA
>VZQC01005585.1:709516-736570 GCA_009823505.1 Rhizomys pruinosus
TGCTACACAAGTACTCTGCAGTTACCACTGGCATACAAAGACAGTCCTGACTCTAGCTCTTAAATCTTCGAAACCACTGTTTATAGGTCTTGTAAATGCTTTTCTTTTTTTTTTTAATTTTTTTAATTAATTTTTTATTTATTTCTGTATGTGTATTAATGTACTGTCTGCATGCAAGTTTGTGCACCCGTGTCGTGCAATGCCGCGGAGGTCAGAAGAGGGTGTCGGATTCCCCTGGAACTGGAATTCTCCTGGAATTGGAGTTTCAGACGGTTCTCGGCCACCATGTGGGTGCTGGGGATCGAACCCGGGTCCTCTGCAAGAGCAGTCGGCGCTCTTAACCTCTAGGCCATCTCTCCAGCCCCCCGTAAATGCTTTTCTTTGTCCCCCGGACTCTTCATTTCCTCTGTCCCTAACTAGAATGTCTATTCCTGGATTTTTCTCTTCAGCACTCTCCCCTCCAGTCATTATACATTCTGTCCAAGGTGTTTACTCACATCCATGTTCACCTTGTTTGGATAAATTCCACTGATAGGTTTATCATTTAAGGTTAAACATACCTTAGAATTTCTGGTTCTTTTTGTAAATGTTCACTCTACACAAAGACCTCACACATAATGTTGAAATGCTGTCTACAAATCTCCCTCTCTGCTGCATGTGTTTCATCTCTGCCTGTTATAGTTATAGTGTAACTAAATGAGTTCTTTGTCTCTCTAGCATATCTATCTCTGTCTCTCTGGCTCCTTCCTGCTTGCGTCCTCTTCCTCTTCCTCTTTCTAATCCTCCCTTCCCCCATTCCTCTCTGTTGTTCTGTTCTTTCTTCATGGAGGCCTATTCTTTTGTTTTGACTAGGTCTAACTGTATCACATACATGCTCCACGGCATTAATTAAAGCATTGCTTCATTTTGAAAATGCTCTTCCTCTGCCTTAAACTGACTAGGCTGTTTATTCTCTACACTTTCCAATAAATTTTCAAGGTCACAAAAGGTGTCTTTAGCACGTTTATATCCTCAGTTGTAAAAATAAAGGTGGTCAAGTAAAGAAAGCTAAAGGTATAGACAATCCATAGGAAATGTGTGTGGATATAGATGAGACTGCTGAGACAGAATGCACAAGGGCAGACAGCTGACAATATGTTGAGTTTGAAAAATAAATTATTGAAATATATGTGTGGTGCCTGTGAGTCGTATATTTAAGGTAGACATCATTTGATGCAGAGAAACTAATAAACAACACAGCCAAATAAAACAGAAGCTTGAAATCACACGCTGACCAAGAACCACAATTCACGAAGAGCAAGTGCAACCCAAAGGCTTTTAGGCAATACTCTGCTTTCACTTTGACAGAAAAAGAAATCAGATTTTAAGAACTATTTTAATTTGTGTAAAGTGGGAAGGCACTGAAGACTTAATATGAAAATCAATGTAGGAAAACCAGACGAAGAATACATTTGCTAAAGTAAATGTGCCAGAGGTATGAGGGGCTGGGAATAAGAAAACACTAGTCAGATTTCAAAATAAGAAAGGAAGGAAGATTTGTTTTATTTTTCCTTTCTTGTCTTTAATGCTTTGATTTGGAATAGTATGAGGATGTATTTGTTTTGTACTTCTGCTATAGCAAGTTACCAGATGTTTAATGCTGAAACAATACACATCTGTAATGTTAAGTTTCTAGAAATTAGAAACCCCTAAAATATTTTTTAAGCCTACAAGTTTATCTTGCTCCCAGTGGCTGTATAAAAAGAATTGGTTTCCTTTTGTGTGTGTGTGTGTGTGTGTGTGTGTGTGTGTGTGTTTGAAGCTTCCTAGAACCGTTGAGATATGTGGGTCAGTAAAATAACACTTTAGGAAGATCAGGCTATGTCCACATCTTTCACTTAAACACATCCACCTTAGCTTAGTAATTGATATGTTAAGAGGTTCTGGGGGAGAGAATATGTCCATGTTTGGAAAGATAAATTTGTCTCACAGAGAGAAGATGAAGAGTATGGGGCTGGAGAGATGGCCTAGTGGTTAAGAGTGCCGACCGCTCTTACAGAGGACCAGGGTTCAATCCCCAGCACCCACATGGCGGCCTAGAACCGTCTGGAACTCCAATTCCAGTAGAACTCCAGTTCCAGGGGAATCCGACACCCTCTTCTGACCTCTGCAGCATTGCACGACACGGGTGCACAAACCTGCATGCAGACAGTACATTCATACACATATAGAAATAAATAAAATTTAAAAAAGAAGAGTAAACAGAGACATTTCTGAGCATCACTCATTAAAATTTGTGTCTCAATTACATTAAGGAAGTAATTTTTATAAAGCAATTCATGTTTTTTAGGGCATTTTTAGTCTAATAATCATACTGAACCTTTAAAACATCACTGCAAAAGATACAGGTAAGACAGGATATCCATTTCCTATGTATAAACTAAGTTTATATATATACTCATGAGAGAATTATGGATTGCCTTGACTAAGGCAGTAAATAAAAGATTTACAATACAAAGCTATGTTTTCAATTTTTTTAAATTTAAATTTTTTCTTTTTAATTGATTATAAAATAAAAAATATACATATTAATGAAGTATCTTGGATGTTTCACTGTACATACGCATTATAGGTTTGAATAGGGATACATGTATCTCTCACCTCATTTATTTTCTGTTTTTTTTCTTTCCTCATTCAATCTCAATGTCTTTGATTTGTTCATGTTTATGGGTCATTTCCTTCCCACTGCTCAATAACAGCACAAATAAACAACTGATATTAACCTAACACTGTGTTGTACCTGGATACATTCTTCATTTTGAGTGAAACTTGGAAAGTTAAACACATTTACATGTATTTCGAGTTTTAGATTGAAAACTGAAATGCAGCCTAGTCCCAGAGGCAGAAGACATAGAATCTTCTGAAGACTTCCACCCTGCTTTCTTCTTGGGTTTCTGATTAATTGGGAGCAGACCCAAGGACCTGTAGATTCAAGTAGGTGCTGGATAGAAGAATGTAAACTTGTGTATAAATTGTTGCTAATATTCAGGTTCCAGGACCTGAGATAGAGTAGAGTGGAAGAGACTGCCATCTTTGGAAAGGAGTTACTTCTCTAATAGACTGTGGTTGTTTTCTAGTATATGGACAGTTGTTTGCATAGATTGTCTATTTAAAAGGAATAAATGAGAAATTTAAATCAATTCTCTTAAGTAGCAAGGACTATCATTTAGGAATATTTAAATTTATTTATTTGTTATTTCTGTGTATGAGTATTTTCCCTGCATTTATGCAAGTGCACCATATGTGTGCAATGCCCAAAGAGGCCAGAAGAGGGCATTGGAGCCCCTGGAACTGGAGGTACATACAGATGGTTGTTAACTGCCATATGAATACTGGGAACCAATCCCTGGTCCTCTGCAAGAGGAGCAAGTAGAAATCACTGAGACATTTCTCCAGCACCATTTAAAACTGTATGAGACGGGCTGGAGAGATGGCCTACCGGTTAAGAGCGCCGACCGCTCTTGCAGAGGACCCGGGTTCGATCCCCAGCACCCACATGGCGGCTGAGAACCGTCTGAAACTCCAGTTCCAGGAGAACTCCAGTTCCAGGGGAATCCGACACCCTCTTCTGATCTCCGCGGCATTGCACGACACGGGTGCACAAACTTACATGCACACAGTACATTCATACACATACAAAAATAAATTAAATTTAAAAAAATTAAAAAAAAAACAAAACTGTATGAGACATGAAATGGCCAGAGATTAATTGGTATGAAGAAACTGTAGCCCATTTGTGATTTATGGCATAAGAAGATAACATTAGATTAGAAGTAAAGGAATGAAAATGTATTGAGAGCTGTGGAAATATGGAGAATGGAATACTGCCTACCCTGTCTTTTTTCATATCCAAAGAGTGATGTCAGCACCTTTAATATCCTTTTGTACTTTTATATGAGGGGAACATCCATGGTTGCACTAACATTTATTTCAAAAACAAAGAGAAGGAAAAAAAAAAAAAAGATTGAGGAAGTCAGTCCAGCAGTAAGAAAAAACATGTTCTTAAAATATTTTTTATAACAGTACACCCCCAGCACCCACATGGCGGCTGAGAAGCGTCTGTAACTCCAATTCCAGGAGAACTCCAGTTCCAGGGGAATCCAATGCCCTCTTCTGATCTCCGCGGCATTGCACGACACAGGTGCACAAAGCTACATGCAGACAGTACATTTATACACATAAATAAATAAAATAAAATAAAAAATAAACAAGAACTGTAAAAAAATACACCCAAAAAATATGTTAAAATAACCAAAATCTTTTTCTTAAAGGCATGGTAAGGGATTCTAGAGCAGCCGGATGCTTCAGTACACTAGCACAAACAAGAACTACAGCATTTTCAATCATGGAGAGTAAAACAGGAGCAATATCAAGAGTCTGTGTCATATAAGCCAAGCTAAAAGGACACAGAGGGGTTAACTGGGGTTCTTCGGTGCCAAAAGTTTCTGAGCAGTCAGATCAGAGCACAGAAGTAGCCAGCAGCTCTGGCTCCTCCGAGGGATGCTTGGCTAGTTTTGGCAAGAGCTGTTTGCTGCTGTGCAATAGGAAAAGTACGGGAGACTAATAGGAATCCACCTAGCAGCATGGAGAGAAAGTCAGTGGTGTCAGGTGCAGGGAATTGGCACCATACACAAGGAAGAGCATTTTTCCTGCTGTTACATATCTGATCATGTGCACAGGAATGAGTAAGATGCGCACTGGCGTCAAGTGTGGGACGTCACTGTGAGTGTGTTGGTCTAGGGAAGAAGTGGCCTGAAAGGATGTATCCTTGAATGTCATGGGTTTGGGAGAAGGCTCTCTAAATTTTGTTAACATTTTTGTTATATTATTTTAAAAACATTGTATTTTCATTTTATGTGTATGAGTGTATCGCCTGCATATTTGTACGTGCACTGGTGTTGTGAAATGCCCTTGGAGGTCAGAAAGGGCATTGGATTCCCTGGAACTATAGTTAGGGATGGTTGTTAGCCACCATATTTGTGCTGGTACTTGATCTTGAGTCCTCTGCAAGAGGACTTAACCACTGAGCCATCTCCCTAGCTCCTTTGTTTTATTATTTTTATGTTATGTGTATGAGTGTATTACCTGTATGTGTGTAAGTGCATCCATGTCATGCAATGCCTAAGGAGTCAGAAATTGGTGTCAGATCCCTTTAAAATGGAATTAAGCTTTGTTATCTGCCCTGTGTATGCTGGGAACTGAACTCAGGTCCTCTGCAAGAGAAGCCAGTGCTCTTATCCACTGAGCTCCAGTTCACTCTTCCTAAATTTCAAGAAGAAAAAAATTGTATGAGCCAAGAAATGCTTCAAGTAAGAGTAGAGTTATAATTTTAATTTTTTGAGGACACAAAGTAGAGGGTGGTAGGGAAGTGGGGGTGGATCTGAGAGAAGGAGGGTGGTTGAATATGATCAAAATAAATTATATGAAGTTCCCGAAGAGCCAACAGAAATATAATTGAAAAAAAAGACTTGGAATTTTGATACAGGTACTGATGTCTACCATTTTTATGATCACAATAACTTTTCTAATAAATTCAATGCAATCTCATTAAGATATAATAACTGCTACTTAATGAATACATAAAATATGTCCTGTATACATTATATAAAACATAAGTTGTGTTTGAAAAGGACATAAATAAGTTTCCATAAATATTTTCAGAAACATATATTCATTCTTTTGTGTGTGAAGATATGTATTTATATAGTTATGATTTATTATATATATATATATATATATATTTGTGTTTGGCAAATCTTTTCTCAAAGTGTTTGTCATATATTTCATTTTTTTGCCAGATATTTCATAGGGAAGAGTTTTAGGTTTTTAGATTGATTTATTTAGTTTAGTTCATGTGCCTTGGATGCATACACACCTTGTATATAGGCAGTTATGAACTACCATGTAGGTGCTAGGAATCAAAGCTGGGTCCTCTGGAAGAACAGCAAGTGTTCTTAATTTCTGGCCATTTCCAACCCAGAATTTTTAATTTAATGAAGTCTATCTTACCAATGTTTCTTTCAAATAGCTTAGTGGTGTAATGAGTATAAGAAGTCACAAGTGAGAAAATTTGGGAGGTAGAACTAGTAATCTATTCAATGAGTTAATTTTCTTTTCCTTCTGGAGAGTGGGACCACATTTCTCAACCTACTTTATAGCTGTTCTGGCCATGACTTTGCAGTATTTTCAAACCCAGTCCATAAAAATCACCTGTATAACCCTCTTTCCTTTCTTCTGCCATAGTATGTCATTCACTTAGTATACAAATTCATTTTCTTTGAATGAATTTGTATACTAAGTGCTGTCTATTCCTGGTTGGGTTTTCCAAGTGTAAGAAACTTCCATTGTGTCAGGTTAATATGCTTTTTTTTTAACAGGGTCTCCCCTTATTCCCACCTGTCCTAGACCTCACTATGTGGACTAGGCTGGCCTCAAGCTCACAGAGATCCACCTGCGTCTGCCCCCCAAGTGCTGGGATTAAAGATGTGGATTTATCTGTCATCCACTACTGTTAGCTTGATTCACACTCTAATTAGTACTACAGGTGGGGTCCTACAAATAGAAACATAAAATACAAATACATGCCACCAGCTTATTAATTCGGCCATCCACTCAAGAAGCTTGATATCATGAATCAGACAGACGTGGAATGATACCATTCTTAAGCAAAATATTTAAAATAAATAGGAACTACAATACAGTAAAGACCAAGTACCAACTAGAAGTTGGCAAATGCAGTTAATAATATATATTACTACCAAGAATTGTAGTAGAGTTTTATTTTAAAAGTTTTATTTTTAAAATATTTAAATGGTCAAAAAAGAATGATTAAATATAAATACTCATGAAAGAAGAGTGAATACAAAGTAATTAGTTGCTCATTATTCTAAAATATCTTATTGGTTATATTCCTTATCTTTTAGAAATCACATTTTGGATTGTTTAGGTTTTTTGACACAGTTGCTCATTATATATTCCTGGTTTGCATGGAATTCACTGTATAGACCAAAGTCTTCCTGAACTCACAGATACCCGCCTGTGTCTGCCCTCTCCCCACCTCTGCAAATGTTGGGACTGAAGACATGAGCCACCATGTCTGGGCTTGGATGGTTTTGATTAGCTTAGCTTAGGGAGTATTGTGCCATTCATTTCTGTTGGGATTAAAGAAGCTTCCTTTAGGGTTGAAAGTTAGGGACGGAGGACATGGTGGTACACACCTGTAATCCCAAACTTGGGAGGCAGAGGCAGGTGGATCTCTGTGAGTTCAAGGCCAGCCTAGTCTACACAGTGAGTTCCAGGACAGCAGGGGCTACAGGGAGTCCCTGTCTCCAAAAGACCAAAAAGAAAAAAAAAGGGGGGGGGGACAGATCAAGGGTAAAAACAAATAAGATTAAAGAAATACATCAAAGAAAAAATTTTAACTGTGAATAAAAACACACATTACTACCTGGAAACAAGTGGGAGAGAAACACATAATATTTTTGATGAGTTGTACTAACAGAGAAATCAGAAGTTTTGACCTTTAAAACACCTATGCCAAGAGCAAACGTTGACTCTTCATGGTACAAACAACCATTGAGTTCCCAAACCTATACCACTAAGAAACAGGCTATGAAAAGAGATGTGCGTCTCACAAGCTTCATATGGGACTACAGAGCTACATAGAAGAAGTTCCTTCAGGTAGAAAGTGGAATTCAGGGCTAGTAAGTGCTCATCATTCTTTCCCAGCCCCCACATAGGATAGGATGGGAGGGCTCAGAAAAGCCAGTGTGATGGTTGTAGCCCAACATCTCATTGATCTCTTGTTTCTGAGAACATAGCATTTGTTACCAGTGCATGCATGTACTATTGTTCACTGGGTATTCAGCTACTCACAGTTTGTGTTTTGGTTTATGGATTCTGAGGAGGCACATTAATTCAGATAGAGAACAATGTACAACACATCTTGATTCCACCTTAGTCTCTGTTTGGGAACTGGGTTGACTTTCAGACCATAGTGGGTTTAATAAATAAATAACATATGCATACATATATACACACATATATGTATGCATGCATACACACGTACATATGGACAGACTGTAGAAGAAACTGTGGAGCTATTTATTGCATCCATGCCTCTCTCCTCCACATATATAATACTTTTCTCAGATTCCTGTGAAGCCAATGTGGCCATGCCACTGAGTTCTAGAAAATAAAATAGTGTGACACATATCATACATGAATGGTTTTTTTATTTCCTTTTTCTACTCATATTTTCCCTGGAAGTTGATTCTCAGGAGGATTTTCCAAATTTGTGTTAAGGATGAGTGATCCCCTTTGTTACCATCCCTTTTGCACCAATAGAAAAATAGATGAAGAAAATAATATTGAATCGAGCCATTAATATTTTTGAGTTTACTGTGACAAAATAACAATCTACTGAATTCTTCAGGGAAAATTTCCAGAGAAAGAAATAGAAATTGGAATGGGATTTACTTGCAAGAAAGAAATATACATGTTTTAGTGGTAAATACATGAGCAAAACTCCTGAGGCTGGACTGAGCTCTGAAAGAACAGGAAGCTTTGAGGCCAGTAAGCAACCTTAGCTTCAGGAGTCCTCTTGATCAAATATACTATTTAGTAATAATCAGTATTTACATAGCCATTGCATAGTAAGTGATTATTTTCCATAAATTATGCAAACTATATATCATTAGCACGTGATGCTAGAAAGACTTGGATAGAGAAGTAAACAACTTACTTAATCTCATATCCATGGTAAGGTAGACTTGGAGTTTTAACACACATCTGCCTTTATCCATAACCCAATATCTTAATATTCATTTAATTCTGTTGTTTATAAAGAGAAAATATTTTAAAATTCCTTGGGATACTCAGTGGGTTAAATGAATGAATGAATGAATTAATGAATATATAAATAAATAAGGACTTGAATTTGTGAGGGTGATGTGATGGAGTGTCCTGGGGAAGTTGACAAGATGGAGGGTCAGTGAAGGGTGGATATATCAAGATGCATTACGTGTTTGAAATTTTTAAAGACTAAAGTACATTTTATAAAACCTCCCCTGATATAACCATTTGATATAACTGAAAATAGGAGAAGACTGGTTGATGTTTAAACACAATGTTTAAAAGACGATCCAGCTGGGCATGGTGGCTCAAGCCTATAATCCCAACACTCAGGAGGCAGAAGCAGGCAGATCTCTGTGAGTTCAAGTCCAGCTTGGTCTACATAGCAAGCTCCAGGCAGCTGGAGCTAAAAAGGGAGGTCCTGTCTCAACAAGACAAAAAAAAAAAAAAAAAAAAAAAAAAAAGATTATCCAAAGCTGAACCAAAACATATGTTCAGTTGGTCACGGAAGCAATGCTCCCCCAACTCTATTGCTTCCAGTCAGCTCATAGTGTGATAAATCCACAAGGTTATCTGTATTTATGTCAGTTTACACCAGCCATTCCACTTCAGTGAATAAAGACATAACCATCATTAATGATCCAAGGGGTAATTTCATTAGATTTTTATAAGTTAAGCATAAAAATGTAGTTTGCACATATGTTGTCTTTTGTTTTCTTCTTTTGCCCGATATGAAACTGTACTTGATGTAATTATTCTGCTACTTCTCCCAAATTATGATGCGTTTGTTCCCAGAGGCTAGAGCCCAACAAAGAGGATCTATGTTCCAGTGCCAGTACCAGCTGTTGTAAATTATCTTTCAGCTCAAATGTGATCTGCTGCTTTCTGATTTCAGGGGTTGTTCCTCTTCAATTCCCAGAAATAACACTTTTCTGAAAGCTGAAAGTTACTAATTAGATACACTAAAGTACAGTTAAGAGAGTTATAAGTTGCTACAAATGCTTGAGACCTTATAGAGCATCTAATAGATAGTCCTGTTACATCATTGTTGCTTTACTTGGCCAGGGGTGAGCTTCCACGGTTCTATTAGAAGAGTTTGAAATGGCATGCAGCTTAGGAGTGGATTTATTTAGAGAAATTTACACTAAATATTTAAAAGTCAAAGGGCAGTAGCTTCAAGGGAACTCACCAAACAGGGTCTGTGCTCATTGGCTGGGAGTCTAGTCAAATGCAAGTAAAATAAATTGGTGTCCATCTTTCTTATACAAAGTAATCTTCACTCTAACGTGATATGTTTCTAGAGTATTTAGGCTTAACAGAGATGTTTAAATGTATCATGTCGAGACTCTAACATATCTCCCCTCCTCAGTGCAGCCACGGTTTGCTTCTTTCTCACTATAAATATTTATAATTAGTTTCAGTTGAAAAGTACTTGATGACAATCTGAATTGCCTTTCCAAAAATGGAGTACTTGACTTAAGTCAAGTACTATATAGGTCTAACTTGTGAATAAAATTAAGGAAAAAAAAAACCTGATGCAGTGTAGACAATGTAAAATTACAACCAATACATAGACAAAATAGAAATCATTATAATTAAAAATTTAAGAAGTCTCTCTCTCTCTCTCTCTCTCTCTCTCTCTCTCTCTCTCTCCAGATTCCAGGAATTGGTACTTTCAGACATTGAACTCAGATCATCACTCATGCTTGGCATCAGCAGTCTTGCACATTAAGCCATCTCACACTTACTATTACAATTTTTGGTGTTCCTTACATCAAATTGTTAGGAAGTCATATTTATTGGAAAAGAGAAGTCATCTATATAGAAATAAAGTAAGTAACTTCAGAAATGACTTTGAGCCTGAGATATGCCACTCTAGAATATAAAAATGTATAGTATTCTCATATTCCATATTCCAAGGGAATTCTAAAATGTGAAAGTGGGTTTTTCACTTTATGATTAACATAATATTAATAATGCAGAATTTCCTACAATTAAAAATATTTCTTTCACCTTTTCTTTCCAGTCATGACTAACAATCTTTGCTCTCAGCAGCTAAAGGTGAGTGGCTCAGCCCACAAGCAATGCAACTGGTCCCATTACTTGTTATTAACCTCATAAACATGCTTTCAACTTCCAAGTTTTTTTTTAAAGCCTCAAAAATTTTTAACCTAGTGAATGTATAAAATATTTTGTTTGATTTTTCTATTTTGGGACTTCAACAGGTTGATGTGTGAGTGTATAATATTTTTCCATGGATGTTCGGGTATCCCACAGTGCCCATTGAATCTCTGTGTATATGCAATAAAACGGAAGCATGAATGGCCTTGCATGCTTCGTTTACCAACTAAACAGCCTACCCTGCCTCCTACCAGCATCAGGGGTCAACAGCTACTATGCTAGCAGACTGCAAAATGGGTACTGAAGCATTCTTTCCAACTTGGTGTTACAGAAAAGAGGGCTAAAAACATCATTCCTAATTTTAAAGAGGGAGGGGATTAGCAGGAGTAGGAAGGGGACAGGAGAGGACAGCAGGAGGCAAATATGATTTAAATACATTATGTACATGCATAAAAATCTCATAATGAAAGTCATTATTATGTATAATTAATGTGTGCTAATAAAACATTTAAAAACCCAACTTTAAATAAAATAATCAATCCTGATGTAAAATGAGTCTTCAAAAAACATTCAGCATATTGCTCCCTGAAAGTAAGGTATGTGTGTGGCCAGGGTCTCTCTTCCTATGACAAGCGTATGAAGGGAATTTCTAGAGGTTTTTCTTTCACTGCAAGTACAAAGATTTTCAGAGTGGAGACTTTCAGAGCAGAGAATAATTTCTTAAGAAAAAAGCTTTGCAAACTTGATTTCTAAAAAGTAATTATCAAGCTGCATGGTAGCATAAAGTCCTATTGATCTAAATTTCTCTCTCTGTATTAACTTCACAGACTTGCATGACTTGGCATCAGTAAAAGCTAATGATGATTCATGCTATTACCTTCAGGAGCTCCAGTCCCTAGGAACTCAGCTTTGACCTTTTATTAGCACTTTTCTCTCAAGGCAAGTAAGATCATCCTCCCAACACACTCCCTAATCACCCTAAAATACCTGGAGATTTCATTAAAAGCCAGAACTGGTAAGGGACTTAAATGCTAAAGGAAAGAAATGTTTGGTCTAAGAAAAGAATGTATCTGAATCTATAATCCACTCAGCAATCCTGGAAAACAAAATTGAATGTTAAAACTTGGTTTATATAAAATTAAAATAGTACTAATTATAAGAATGTATGCTATATTACTTTCAACTTTTAAGAGCATTTCTCTTACTCTACTCAGCAGCCTCATGCAATGTTCATATGCATCATTTATGCTTGATGAAATGTATACTGGGCCCCAAGCTTAGCACTAGGCAATTAAATTACATTCTGTGGCGGTAATATAGAGAGCATCAACTTTTTAAAATTAATGCTTTATTGTCCTAAGGGGAGTGGTGGTGCATGTATTTAATCCTAACACTCCTGTGTAGGAAAATCCAGTCTGAATTGCAGGCTAGCTTTCAGCTAGCATGCCTCAGGGCACCGCGTGGCCAGGGTCTGACCCCACCTGAAGGAGGAGCAGACAACATGGCCTAGGTGCGTGATGCTGGGTGGGGCAATGGTGTGCAGTGGTGCAGAATTGGGGGGGGGGGCTGTGATTGTCTCTGGGAACTGACGTCATTTAGTTTATAAAAGCAGGCTGTATCAAGGAATAAATTTGAATTTCATAGTAACATCATCACGGAATTCCCGGCCGTTATTTTGTTAATTATTGCTTCCATACAGGCCTTGGCATTTCGTTCGGGTGGCCAGTGGGTTGGAAAAAGGTTCCCCTTGCGGACCACCAATCTGGGTAGCTGGTGTTGTGAGTGGACATAGGCTGAAGATAGGCCATCAGCCGTCAGCCTGAAATTCGTGCCCAGGGTTCAGCAGTCTCTGAGAAGGTGGGAAATCATGGCCACGAGTGGAACACGTGTCTCGTGGGTCCAGGCTAAGGGCCTGAGTTGGAAGTACCACTCAGACCAGGCTATGGGAAGTAGCTGGTTGGCCTCTTTGCTGAGGGGTAAGCTCCCCACCGTGTCCGCAAAGTGGGCACTGTGTTCCCCTTCCCTTAGCAGGGCTGCATGGTCCTGTTCAGCATGAAAAGAAAGCTTCCTACACACTCCAGAGGAGAGGCAATCCTAGTCGACACAGCAAGTTCCAGGCCAGCTGGAACTATAGGCAGACCTTGTCTTTAAAATACAACATAAAGCAAACAAAAAACCCACAAAAACATTTTAGTGTCCTATGCTTTGACAAGTTTCTGATGCAGCTATTGAAATCATAAAGAACAATGCACAAATAAAAACTTTACTTTTCTCCTTTTGGGTTCCTGCTGGTCTTCCCTCGCTTTGCAAAATCAGACACACACACACACACACACACACACACACACACGCACGCACGTACGCACGCACACACACACACACACACACACACACGCACACACACTCCTTTCCACTTTCCTACTTTTTGTACAAATGAGATTGAATTCTCTTAGTCAAGCAAACAGCTTATCTCTTTTAAAATTATGGTATATTGGGACTGGAGAAATGGCTTGGTGGGTATAAACACTGGCTGCTCTTGCAGAGGTCCAGGGTTCAATGGTCAGCAACCACATGGTGGCTAAGAACCATCCATAACTCCAATTTCAGGGGGATCTGACACCTTCTCCTGACATTACCAGGTATTGCACAACACAAGTGCAGTCACCTACATGCAGGCAATACACTCAAATACATAAAACAGTAAATTAAATATCTTTAAAATTATGATTTACTTATTGGCTTGTTTGTTTATTCAGTGTGTGCATGTGTCAGTGGTGAATAGGATGCAAGTAGAGGTCAGAGAACTAATCAACGGAGTGAGTCTTCTCCTTTTATCATGTGGATCCCAGGGATCAATTCAGGTCATTACTCATTGAGACATTTTACCAGTCTAAACTAATCTATTTCTAAAGTATGAAAACAGAAGACAGAATCTAATAAGGTAAGGAAGTATCTTTGCCACAATTTTGGTAATGGTTTAAACTCTATAAAATTATAAATGGACAGTCTTTGAATAAGTTAAGCCAATGACAGCAGCATTAAGGACTACCCATAATTTAAGAGATCATATTAATTCAGATTATTTTTATATGGTGCAAAGCCATCTGCACACATAACGACTCTCCTTTTACTTCAGAATATTGAGCCTAAAATAACTCTTTTCTAACAGAAAGGAAACATCTCACTTGACTTCATTTTTGCTCATCCTTGATCTGCTGGTTTCCATCCTAATCGCCCTGCTACAATCCTCTTTTATTATTATTATTATTATTATTATTATTATTTTTATTATTATTATTTTTTTCCATCCTAATCATCCTGCTACAATTCTCTTTTTTATTCTGACCCAGCCATGTGTTCTTCTGTCAATACTTACAGACTGAACATGCTTCCTCTTCTACTGCTTTAGCAATTATATCCTTTGTTGAATTCTGTAATACAATTTTCATAGATTTCATATTAAAATTGCCTCCCATACATAAAACTATTCAACAAGTATTGTTCCCCAGGTTTATTGGTGTGTTATACACGGTCCTAGGATATCTTTGACATTCTCTTAGTTTTGGTGATTCTGTCTCCATTGCCAAACCCAAAATCTTAAGAGAAAAACATTTCATGCTTGCAAGCATATTGCAAGTTCTGTCTCTCATGAAATTTTGATGACTGAGTACTCTTTTACAAATATTAGTATTTGTGCACCTATGACCTAGTATAAAGTACACTTAAAAATACTAGTATTAATGTATTGTGTAGACTGCACTCCCAACTGCTTCTGGTTTTGCATTTTTTGTTTCAATTTTGTGTAGTAATATTTTAATATGAGCATAAGTAATATCTATGTTATAAATATTTTAGTTTTGAATATAATGACTTTTATGCTTGGAATTATCTAACTTGTTATTTTACTTGAGAAGATAGTTTTTGAAGGTCTAATTTTCAAAAGATAAAATAAAAAGTGTTTTATAACATTAAAACCTTTAAATGCTCATCTTTAATTGTTTTGGAAATGTCATAGGGACAGAAGCAAGGGGACACTCTTACTAGACAACGTCAACCGAAGAAGTGCACCTGAGAGTCAACTTACCACAGAATTGGCAAAAGATCCTCTTTGAAATCCAATATATTAATGTATAGAAATAAATATGGCACCCATGAAGAAAAAAATTAGTGTGAGTAGTTAACTAAGTCACTCTTGAGCAAAACCATTATTACCATTATATTCTACTTTTTGACATTTCTGTAGAAATCTGTGTGACTTGTAGTTCCAATTATTAAGTTAATTTTCTCATTTGAGAAAGGCAGCTATAGGTTTGATTTTGTTTTCATTTTCTATTTCTTTAAATTTTTTTAATTTTTATTTATTTCCGTATGTGTATGAATGTACTGTCTGCATGCAAGTTTGTGCACCCGTGCCGTGCAATGCCGTGGAGGTCAGAAGAGGGTGTCAGATTCCCCTGGCACTGGAGTTCTCCTGGAATTGGAGTTTCACACGGTTCTCAGCCGCCATGTGGGTGCTGGGGATTGAACCTGGGTCCTCTGTAAGAGCGGTCGGCACTCTTAACCGCTAGGCCATCTCTCCAGCCCTGTTGAGCCCTTTTAAAGCCTTGTATCTTTCATGAGATCATCATTTGATTGTCTCAATCGTTAAGGAATGTAGTATGTATGGAGCATTCATAATAGGTTCAGGAGCAACAGCTGGGAAAGACTAGAGAACACAGAGAAATGATACACTTACATATTTTGTAAGATATATAAAGTGTTTATAGAAAATCACATGGTTTCTTGTGTCTCTTCAACTATGCAAGCTCTTAAATAGCCAACTCTTTCTATTGTCTAGAACAGCTTAATTGAAGATCACTCAATTTACCTTTTTATCAGAGATATTTCTAAACTTTGATTGCCTTTTAAAGATGAATTCTTTTTTAAAAACATTTATTTAGCTATTTGCTTATTCATTCATGTGTGCATTGTATGTGTGGGCATGCATATGCCAAGGTCAGATGGCGACTTGCCAGAATCAGTTCTCTCCTTCCATTCTAGGGATTGACCTCAGCTTGTCAGACTTGGCAGCAGGTACTATTATCTTCTATGCCAACTGACTGGCCTGTCGGTGCTTTTGAATTTTTCAATAAGATTTGTCCACTTTACAAATATTTACTACTCCCTTGAAACTTCTAATAAACCACACTTTCTCTCCATTACTACATTCCTATATAGATTTGCTCAGTGGAGATATTTTTATTTCACTACTCAATAATAACAAATACATATTATCTTAAAAACTGAACAAGCAACAACGGAACTCTTTTTCATATTAAAAAAATCAAAGGAATGTAGTCCATATCGGTTTTTTTTTTACTTTAAAACTGAGCTTATTGTCGATTAGAACAGCCATTACTTTAGAAAGAGATACTCTGTCTAAATGGGCCAAATGAAGGCACAGAAAACTGGAAAGAACAGCATGCATTCTCTCCAGTAAAAAGGGTGGCAATGTTATATAAGTCTGGCCAGTGAATTTTTCCTTAAAGAGCACATAAAAATTGGGCAGGGTTTGTTTTGGGAATCAAAAGCCACATGAGATTAAAAAAAAAATTAAGAAAGGTAAAAGAAGAAAGATATTGATTGTGAAAAGAAATGAGCCACTTAAACGGCTAACAAGGAGAGGTAGCAGCATGGAAATAAAAATAAAAATACTGAATTCGACCTATTTGTCGGGAAATGATGTAGCTGATTTAAACAATTGATTTTCTTTTGCTCTACACAAACCTCGTGAGGTGTCTATGACTATCTCCATTAGAGAGGAGAGTCTGTCTCCTGCCTCTTCAAGCCGTTGTGTACACTTTTTGCTTGTTTGTTTCTAGAACACAGAGGCATCGACTTAAGTCCGTAGATCTCTGGAGCATCCTGACAGGGAAGATCATCATTTTGAAAGAAAGAGCATCACCGAAAAAGTTTCTTTTTTTGTTTCTGGCCAAATAGTATCGACTCAGCTAATGTTTCAGATACACACTCTTGCACACACAATTAAAAGCTCTCGGATGTCTTAAACTTACGGTCTGAAAACGAGTGAATACAATCAAATGCAAGTGCTAGTAATTAAGTTGCCTGTTCAAGTGGACTGGTTTTCTGATTTTTTTGTCATTTTTTTGTCGCGGATGTTGTTTTGAGGGGTGAAGTTTATGGAGGGCAAATAGGGAAGGTCATCTCTGCCAGGAAGTTTGAGAACATTTTTCCATGCGTCTGATTCCTAGCTTGGACAGTTCTGTGTTGATCAGTCAGAGGTTCCCAGGCTGAGAAGTACCATTCTTCAGCTGCCAAACCCAGAAGGACGGGGGCGCTGTCTGGTGACTTTGCCTGCTTCCTTCAAGGCGGCGACCACCTCCTGGGATTCGCTCTCCAACCGCGCTGCTCTGTTTCGGGTCCCAGGTCCGCTGCACAGCGATGCCAGGACGCTGAACCTCGGAGCCAAGGCTCTGGGGAGAGTCACCCCGGAGCGCCCGGTCCGGCCCAGACACTCGCTGCTCGCAGTCAGAAAGCGCCCCAGGCCCAGCTCTGTGGGCCCGGCTTCCTCGCGCACCTAGGACTCCGGGACCACGAGCCCCCCACCCCGCGCCCCAGCCTTGCCTCTCGCATCTCACACCCTAGAAGCAACGCCTTCTCCCGGAAACCAGCCTGCTGAGCAAAGGCGGAGGAAAACCTTGGGCCTTCCGCTCTGATTGGTCTCCCCCCGCCGCGCGGGGCGAGGCAGCTATTGGCTCCCGGGCGTTGTCAGTCGCCGAGGCCAGAGCCATCGCCGGGGAAGCGCGGCCCGGCTCCGGGGCTCCGCTGCCGCCGCCGCTGCTCGGCTGGTGCAGCTGAGCCCGCGCGAGCGCCACCGCCTCCGCCGCTGCCCACCGCGCCGCCAGCGCAGCGGGGGTTGCGGGAGGTCGCCGGGAAGGGGCGGGCGCGGGCGCCGAGCACGAGGAGGCGGAGGCGCTGGAGAAGTGATGCTGGCGCCGGGGATCCGGGCAGCGGCAGCGGAGCAGCAGCATCCTCGGGACTCGGGCTGCAGCGTCCCCGTGGCCCGCGGGCCAGGAGAACCGCCAGAGACCTCGCGTCCCGCGGGTAAGGGTTGGCTCCCCAGTGGGCTTTGTGATCTTGGGGGTTGGCGAGGTTCGTGGTGGCCGGGGCATCCCGAACAGGATGTTTCGGACCCGGACGGCGAGTCCAGACGCCGGGCGAGGCTGATGCTTATGCTGGTGCGGCTTCGGCTCCTGCATTCTCGCAGCGGCGCTGACAGACTTTGACAGCGCGTGGATGGCATTGTGTGTGAGCGAGTGTGTGTATGTGTATGTGTATGCGCGCGCGCACACGCACGAGGTTTGGGGCACTTTGCAGAGGAGTCGGTCCCCTTTACGTGGACCGATGTCCTTCAAAAATCCGGGATGGGATGGGGTGAACTGAAATGTTTTTGGCTCAGCGGGATAAAGAACTCACCCGGGGCACAGTAAAGTGTAAGGAGGCTTTTAAGGAGCCCGGCAAAGGCAAATTGAACTTTATTGCTTTAATGAAAAGGAGACCTCGGATCTGGCGCGCCAGGGGAGAAGCGCGTTCACCCGGGCTCCCCAAAGTCCCGCCTTGCGCCTGGGGCTTTCGAGCAGAAAGAGGAAAGTAAAGGTTGGTCCAAGCTGCTGGAGGAAGAAAGAGAAGTTACTGGGGTTGTGTGCGGAGGCTAGGTTTCCGGACTGGCGACTTTTAGGTGGCTGAAGCTTCGCGTGTGAGGCTCAGTGTACTTTTCCGGAGCGCAGATTTGGGGGTGGAGAGAATCTCGCTCCGATGGGTGGCTCCTTCTGCCTGGTGATGCCTTTGAGCGCAGGTGGCCTCTAGGGAATGACTGGGCTAAGGTGGTGTAGAGCTCTGGTAAGCTTTGGGAATGTCCAGACGGAGACACTTCCTTCCCGGGGCAGCTGGGCAGGCGTGCCCACCCCACGTGGGACTCGCCTGATGGGTCTTGGCTGGGCGCTGGGCGAGAGACTGAGCAATCTTGAGAAACTTCAAGCCCGCTGAGGCCCGGGCCACCAGGCTGAGCGCGCTTTAACCAGAAAAGGTAACAAGGTTTGCTTACCCAGTTCTTCCAAGGCATATGCTCTTTTTTTCTTTCCCTATCACATGTTTTGTTTTGTGAGACCATTGGGAGTTCCGTTTGCACTGGAACCCATTCCTCAGAAGGCGAATTTTATGCGCTGCTGCAAGTGGTTAGTTCTCTCCAGCTGAGTCCTGGATCTCCATAGCTCACTGCAGTGGTTTCCTTATCCCTGTTTAGGACGCACAAACTTAGTATTGGCGGTTATTTTCTCCAGGATTGGTTGACTCCTCTGCTTTTGAAAACTTCTTGAAATATCTCGATTCTAAGGCCCTGTCTCCACCTGGCTCAGATGGGTTGACGCTATAGCTGTGACAGAGGCGAGAGGGTTGCAGGGAGTTGTGGAGGTGGTGAGCCTGCCAGCTTTGGTCAAACCAAATGTGGCTTAGTAATACAGGGAGCTGGCGTCGGTACTTTCCCCAGTTCGAAGCTTTGTAACCCTTTGCTTTGGAGGAATCTGTTGTCCAAGCACAGAACGAATCACACACACACACACACACACACACACACACACACACACACACACACTGCAAAATCCACTTGAATTATTTCTGGTTTCGTAAAACAGAGAAAACGAAAGTAAAGGCATCCCCTGAAAAATACTGTGGAAAGTCAGGAGGGAGCTGTCCAAAATGCCAGGCATTTTTCCCTAGGTTTTTTGTTTGTTTGAAGTGCAAAGATTCTGTTTTCCTTCAGTAGAGTAACTGATTCTAAAGCAGATGAGCAGCGTACAGAAAACAAAAAGTGATGTTAGTTTTGTGTCTGAGGATAATTGTATGCCTTTCGTCTCTTAACTGGTGAGTTGTAAATGGATTTCTTAGTATGATTTTACCTGAACACATATGAATTGTATTTGAGTTAGTCGAAAGATGGTATTAAATATTGGTTTTCAGTATTCATTACATCTGGCTCCAAAGTCTGGTTTTCTGATATAATGAATGTTTCCACTGTTAGAATTCTACTCAATATTCAAATGCCCCCAGGTGATTATTTTATTATAGCAACTTTTAGTTATTTTAACATTCAGAAATTTCCGATGGTTATTAGCCACACTAAGCAGATAATTTTAGTTTTATATTTTATTTATTCGAGCCTATGAGCTGGCAAAAATTGTTTTGTTTCCACATGTCTTGATACAACTTTGCTAAGTTTAAAATGTGTTATATACTATTAATAAATAATTTCGAATGAATTTAAAACCAAATCAAGTAAACAATAGCAGTCAATATTATAATATGTAAATTAGTGGGAAATTTTCAACAATTTGGCTAATAAAATACCTTTCATGTTGATATCAAGTAGCGTCTTCTAAGACTGCATTATGAATAGGGTAAACCACAGATCTTAAAATGGAATAATAATGGACTCGATTTACCATAGCCTTCTTAAAAAAGGAATTTTTACTTTGAAAAATGTTTTTTTTTTCCTCAGAAAATTGAATATACTTTACAAGCAATGGAAACAAATATGCTGAAGTTTTGAGAAGTGTGCACATATCCACAAATTAGAATAGAACAAGAAAAATATTTAAGCATTGTGATGCTGGGTGAAGGGTTGGGAGGAGGGGAATGGCTCCGATTTGTGGATGGAGACTGGCAGAACTGGCCCCTTGGTTTAAACAAGCAATTCAAGTGCTTCCAGATCTGCACATTCACTTCAGTTTTGACTTGTTTTGCTGCAGGGCAGCCCATGAGCTTAGACTGCCATATATTCCAGATGGATTTTAGTAACTCAAGTAAATGTCAACTTGTCAAATCTCCAGTCCACTAAATTTACTTTTTGACCTCCACCAAATTTTAATTTTAGTACTTAGAGGTTAGCTTTTTCTGAAAAGGTCATGCTTCTTGCAAGGAACAATTGAATTATCTTATGAAATAGTATTTCTCAGTCAAATTTCTTTTTATTCACGATGAAGTCATTCTCTAAAACTAGGAGTTTTAGGGAATTGAAACCAGTATAAATAAGAAAGTTATTCTTTTTCTAAGTATTATGCCTTCATGTATGTCCTTGTACCCATATCATGCAATGCCCACAGAGGACAGAAGATGGAGTCAAATCCCCTGAAACTGGAGTTACAGGTGGTTGTTAGCTGCCATGTGGGTGCTGGGATTCAAACCAAGGTCTTCTAACAAAATAGCCAGTGTTCTTAACCAATGAGCCATCTCTCCAGCCCTGCGAAATTTATTCTTATATGGTCCTTGTCTCTCTGTTCTCACCCTTCTACATGCAGTTATGCACCTGATGTGTGTGCACACAAACACATATAACTAGGAGTAATATAATAACCACTTTACATTTGAAGCCAATTTACAAGTCCACTCTGGATAAGGAATATGATTCATAGGGCATTTCTTCATCCCATCTAATAATAATCCACTATTGTTTATAATATTGGCTTACTCAAGTAAATTTTAGTAAATGACACTGTGTTCTTCCTATGTGGGGAACAGTATTCCAGTTGCCTGGATCACAGAACAAAGACAGATAACTGCCCTATGGAGTTTATGTGTTATTGCAAGGGAATAGGTTTAATAAAACATGAAAAGATCCAGTATATTGATCTCCTAAAAGCATGTATTTTTTACACTTTTATCTCATGGCTCAGTCCTTCCTTTGCATTTTCTGTTCAACTAACACACAATAATCTATATATCCCTTCTCAAATAATTGGATTAATTTAGTAACTACTAAGGCTCCACAACTCAAACCATGCTTCTCCTGAAGTTCTGTATGAAAACCACAAGAAAACTGCATAGGATTTGAGAATTAAGCTAAAAAAGAAAGAAAAAAAAAAGGAATTCCAAGATTATAATGGAATGAGACCACAAGGTATTTATCCTTTGAAATATATTAAAATTCAGTCAGGCATTGTAGCACCCTCCTCCAATACTAGCCCTCAGGAAGGTGAGGCAGGAGAATAGTGAATTTGTAACCTTCTTAAGTTACATGATAAGACCTTGTCTGAAAAAAGTTGTATGTCAACCCAAATACTTTTCAGATCAACTAATGTGGGAAACATCTTTTGCCAGAATAACAGTTAAAACTCATTTATGTTTATCCTGTCAAGTATATTTAACTTCATCCAAAAGAGTTGAATGAGTTAATCATGATTAAAGATAAGTTCAGGAGTTGGAGAGATGGCCTAGTGGTTAAGAGCACTGACTGCTCTTGCAGAGGACCTGGGTTTGATCCCCAGCACCCACATGGTGGCTGAGAACCGTCTTTAACACCAGTTCCAGGGGAATCTGATGCCCTCTTCTGACCTCCGTGGCATTGCACAACATGGGTGCACAAACCTACATGCAGATAATACATTCATATACATACAAAAATAAATAAAAATTAAAAAAATAAAGATAAGTTCAAAAGCATAATTCTAATGAGTGAAATTCTGCTTCTCCCACACTGAAAATGTCAGCTTCACCTATATTTGTAAAGGCAGATCACAAGCCTGAGAGTTTGAGGTCAGTGTTTTCATAAAGATATTAATCAGTAAAGGACTTATGGTAGTTTTCTGGTAAGAAATTCCAAAACAAGTGGAAAACTTTTAAATAACTGTCTTTAGTTAAAAATAAGGTTAGTTATCCAGTGAGACCAGTTACAAATAAAACAACAAACTTGAGCCTATGTTTCATTCTTTGATATACACTAGTCTATAATTATTGATTTTCTATGCTTCTATTTCATTATTTTCTTTAAAAATAATTATTACTTACACCTTATGAAGAGTGGGCCCAGCTTAGTTTTCAAAAGGAAGTTTATAAATGGTACATTCATATAAATGAAGTGAAATGTGTAATCTCAAGAAGCTGTGCTACATAATGATTGCCAACCTGCTCTCCAGTTTTTCTGTAACAGTCTTAGTGTAGAGTACTTAGTACTTATGTTACTTTAGAATTATTTCAAATATCCGATAAAAGTATTCAAAATTTAAGATTTATTTTTAATTGTGTGTGTGTGTGTGAGTGTGTGTGTGTGTGTGTGTGTGTGTGTGTTATTTTTAAAATTTTTTTTTTTTTTTTTTTTTTTTTTATGAAGCCAGTATATTCAGCTATCCAAAACCAGGTAAAGATACAACCAAAAAGGAGAGAACTATAGACCCATCTCCTTAATGAACACAGATGCCAAAATTCTAAAACAGGATACTGGCAAATCACATACAGACCCACATCAAGAAGATAATCCATCATGACCAAGTTGGATTCATACCAGAGATGCAGGGATGGTTCAACATATGAAAATCAATAAATATCATCAAGTATATAAATGGTCTGAAAGACAAAAGCCACACCATCATCTCTATTGATGCAGAGAAAGCCTTTGACAAAATCCAGCATCCCTTCATGTTTAAAGCCCAAGAGGGAATTGGACTGGAGGGATCATTCCTCAAGGTAATCAAAGCCATATACAGGAAACCCACAGCCAATTATCCTAAACGGGAAACGACAGAAGCATTCCCCTTAAGGGTAGGAACTCAGTAAGGCTGCCCCCTGTCACCACTTCCTTTTCAATATAGTGCTTGTTTAAAGCCCTTAACTCGGGCAATAAGGCGAAGAAAGGAAATTAAAGGAGTTCTAATTGAAAGGGGAATTCAAGCTATCCCTTTTTGCTTGATGTATATTGTCTACTTAAGGGGTGCTAAGAAGACTCCACAAAAACTCCGGAAATGATTAAAGTTTCAGTAAAGTGGCAGGATAAAAATAAATCTAGAAAAATCAGTAGCCTTCTTTACACCAACCAACAACAAGCAACTGAAGAAGGAATACAAGGAGAACTTCCCTCTCACAATGCCTCAAAAATAATAAATATCTAGGAACAAACCTAACCAAAGACACAAGGATCTCTACAACAAAAATGTTAAACCCCTGACGAAGGAGACTGAGGAAGATCCTAGAAGATGGAAAAACCTCCCATTGCTCATAGATTGGGGAAAATAAATATATGTAAAATTGTCCACTTCTACCCAAACTCGTGCATAGATTTAATGCAGTCCCAAAGCAAAATCCCCAAGAGCTTCTGTCACAGGCTTGGAAAAAAAAATGCCTACGATGCCATTTGAAAAACAAAAGACCCGGATAGACAAAGCAACCCTGAGTATAAAGAGCAATACAGGGGGGGATCTTTATACCAGAACTCAAACTATACTACAGGTCTATTCGTCATAAAGACAGCCTTGTACTCACACAAAAACAGACCCGTTGAACGATCCAACGAAGCACACACATTTCAGCCACCTCATATTTTGACAAGGGGGCCAAGAAGACACAAATAGAGGAAAGAGAGCATTTCAGTAAGTGGTGTTGGGCAAAACTGGATCACCACCTGTGAAGAATGAAATTAAACCCCTACCTCTCACTCCTGTACAAAAATTTCAATTCCAGATATAATCAAAGCCTTCTCAACATGAAACCCAAATTCTGGAGGTAATAGAAGAAAAAACTTGTCAGCAGACTAAAAGACAGTAGGCATATGAAAAGACTTCCTATATCAGGCAGCAGCTGTGCAAGGAATATGATCGACAATTGACAAATGAGGCCTCATTAAATTCAAAAGCATCTTGTTAACATCAAAAGAAACAATGAAGGAAGTGATGAGAAAAACCCCAACAGAGTGGGAAGCAACCTTCACTCCAGATACATCTGACAAAGCATTAATTTCCAAAGGCTAGTAAGCTTACTCAAATAAAAGAGAAGGAAAACAAATGACTCACTCAAAAGGATGGATGAGCAAAGAACTGAATGAGACTTCACAAGTGCGGAACTAGAGATGGCTGAGAAACATCTAAAAAGTTTTCAACATCGTCACTTAATCATTGGGAAATGCAAATTAACGCCACTCTAAGATATCATCTGACTCAGATTAAATGGCCAGGATCAAGAAAACAAAGATATCAAGTGCTGGAGAAGTTGCGGGGAAAGGGGACCAACTCATCCATTGCTGGGGGAATGTATTTAACCTTGTTTTACAGCCACTATGGAAAGCAGTGTGGAGAACCCTTGGAAGACTGAAAATGGAGCTTGCCATTTGACCCCGTCATACCACTCCTGGGTATATACCCCACAAGACTCATCTTACTGCAGAATATTTACATGCACAAGCTCTATTATTGAAGCTTTGTTCACAATAGCAAACAGCTGGTGCGAACCCACCCAAATGCCCCTCAACTGGACGAGTAGTGGAAGCGAAATCTTTGGTACCTGTACACAATAGAGCTCTATGCAGCCGTGACGCAAAGCTAGGACAAAGACAACATCATGAAACTTTGCAGCTAAATGGATGAGCTAGAAGATATATTAAGTGAAGCTAACACAGTCCTGCGTTTGGGCAACAGGCAAGTCTGTTAGATTGGTTTTGCATGAAGGATGCTTAAACTCAAAAAAAAAAAAAAAAAAAAAAAAAAAACATGAAAAAAAAAACAAACCTGAAAGATGCAGCGCCCGTTATGGCAGAATACATGATCTGGGTGGGGTGGGGTGGGGGGGAAGGGAAAGGGAAATATGCCTGATCTGAATTGGGAAATGATGTACGAAATGCACAAAGCAAAAATAAAAATTAAATTTAAAAAAAAGAAAGAAAAACAAACGACGGATTATTGGTCTCCCTCATTAAACTAGCTGCGGGAATGCTAGTGTCCATAACACATTTTTTAAATATTTCTGTGGGAAAGGGATGCATATTAAAAGAACAATAACAAAAAGACTGCATCAAAAACACTGCTGAAATGGTGGTGAATTGGGAGGGACACGGGTCTATATTCGAATAATTGTGTATTTAATTGAAGTGAGTTCAAAAGTATCCAATTTTGCCCAGACTTTGTCTACAGGTTACCTGGGTCTTTTGTTTTAGGACTTAGTAAAGTAAGTATGTGTATATTAAACAACTTTGGTTTAAAGGTTTTGATAAAAACGGTACTGCATCTGAGTTTGTTAATTGGAAATAAAAATTGTTGTTGTCCATACTTGTTTTACTTTAAAATCTGATAACAATAACCTTTGGGTAGTCGGCATATACAAATGTTTCTATAACTTTTGTGTTGTACCAAGTCCATCTTGTAGCCTTCTCTTTTAACTGTAGGATAATTTAAACTTTAAGGAGTTTAAGTTTGCTTCTCAAGTAACCACATACAGTCACCAAAAACAACATGGGTGGAAATTTGATGAAATCTGCCCCTTGATTCCTGCCTATAGGGTATGTGTACTACAACTGGACTTTTGAGACTCATGGGTCTCAAAAAAAGAAAAACCAAACTAAAAAGGGGGGATACAGATATTATATGAAACCTTTTTGTCAAAAACACTTTTCAACTTAAATCGTTTAAAACTAACTACAGGTAAATATTTGTATGTTCCCACCAGTCAAAAACATCACCAGTCTTACACGACTGAGAAGGAAAGATACAGCTTTGCACTTGTAGGATGTACAGGAAGTTGCCAGCCAGGCAACGGTGGGCCCATTCCCATCTGAACATTGAAAGAGAAAAGCCTCAGACTGCTACAGCATCAAACCCCTCTGTGGATCCTACTTGCAACAACTATTTTTAATGAGTCCTAACGAAAATCTTTACCTTATTAGGTCGCCACAAATAGTTTTACTACGAGAGGACTTTCTCTTACCTCCTCCCTTCATAGAACAAGGAGGAATATGATGATGATGAGGTCATTCTCTAACCATAAATTGGAGCCAAACTGTGATAGAGGTAATCTCCTTATAAATACTCAGTACAAACTGCCTCTTATTGACTAATAGACATAGGAACTGTTGAAAAGGATTATTCTATATTCAGAACCAAAAATTAATAATAAAGTCTCCTTAAGCCGTTCATTTAAGCAAAATATATTAATACAGGAGAGCTCTGATATCAGCAATCTATTATTCTACCAAGGAGATGTTGGCCCAGGGATCCAAGACCCCACAAAAAG
>VZQC01005585.1:736809-768689 GCA_009823505.1 Rhizomys pruinosus
GTTCTTGGCTCTTTTCCCAAATATGAGGTGGCTGAAATTGTATGGGCTCAGGTTTGGATCTTCAAACTGGTCTGTTTTTTTGTGCCAGTACCCAAGCTGTTTTTATGGACTATAGCCCTGTAAGTATTGTTTGATGTTTGGTATAGAGATCCCCCTGTATCTGCTCTTTTCACTCAGGGTGCTTTGGCTATTCGGTCTTTTGTTTTTCCAAATGAAACATGTAGGATTTTTTTTCCAAGCCTGTGAAGAGCTCTTGGGGATTTTGATTGGACGAGCATTAAATCTAATGCACGAGTTTGGGTAGAGTGGAACATCTTTTACTATATTTATTTTCCCAATCTAATCGAGCAGGGAGGTTTGTCCATCTCTCTGATGTCTTCCTCAATTTCCTTCTTCCAGGGGTTTAACATTTTTGTTGTAGAGATCCTGGTGTCTTTGGTTAGGTTTGTTCCTAGATATTTTATTGTTTTTGAGGCTATTGTGAGGGGAAGTTCTCCTTGTATTCCTTCTTCAGTTGCTTTTGTTGGTTGTGTAAAGAAAGGCTACTGATTTTTCTAGATTTATTTTTATCCTGCCACTTTACTGAAATACTTAATCATTTCTCGGAGTTTTTCTTGTGGAGTTTTAGCATCTCCTTATAGTAACAATATATCATCAGCAAAAAGGGATAGCTTGACTCCTCTTTCAATTAAACTCCTTTTTTAATTTCTTTTCTTTCCTTATGCCCTAGTAAGGGCTTCAAGCACTATATTGAAAGAGGATGGTGACAGGGGGCAGCCTTACTGAGTTCCTACCTTTAAGGGGAATGCTTCTGTCGTTTCCCCTTAGGTGATATTGGCTGTGGGTTTCCTGTATATGGCTTTGATTACCTTGAGGAATGATCCTCCAGTCCAATTCCCTTCTGGGCTTTAACATGAAGGGATGCTGGATTTTGTCAAAGGCTTTTCTGCATCAAGATAGGATGATGGTGTGGCTTTTGTCTTTCAGACCATTTATATACTTGATGATATTTATTGATTTTCATATGTTGAACCATCCCTGCATCTCTGGTATGAATCCAACTTGGTCATGATGGATTATCTTCTTGATTGTGGGTCTGTATGCGATTTGCAGTATCCTGTTTAGAATTTTGGCATCTGTGTTCATTAAGAGATGGGTCTATAGTTCTCCTTTTTGGTTGTATCTTTACCTGGTTTTGGGAATAGCTTGATGCTGGCTTCATAAAAGGAATCGAATTATGCATTTTTTAAAAAATAATCAAGAAAGTAGATATGGCTGCATCTACTCATTCACACACAGAGTATCTTAATATTGACCTAATACTAACTACATTGTACTTATATTACAGTAGAACTAAGAAAATGATAAATTGGGATGCATTTAGTGATACCATTCATGATTTATAGACTCGACGTAACTTGAAAATGAAATATTTGCATTGACTTTAGTTCATATGTCTATAGTATATCAATGTCTATAATCTCTAGAAATATATTTATAGACCCTAGAATCTGCTTTACAGGTTAGAATATCTCAACCAATTTTTTTTCCTTCCTGAAGTGTCTGAAATTCAGTAATTCTTAGATTAGTGTCAGGGACTAAAAAATGTTTGCAGGCTTTTATTGTTTCTGTTCTTGAATGTTTTAAAAATATTTTATTTACTATTTTTTATTTTATGTGTATGAATGTATTGCCTGCATGTAGGTAGGTGGAGCTGTATCATCTAATGCCTGAGGAGGTCAGAAGAGGGAGTTTGATCCCCTAGAAATTGAGTTACAGATAGTTGTTAGCCACAATGTGGGTGCTGGGAATTGAACCAGGGACCTCTGTAAGAAGAAATATGGCAGAGAAAAGTTTAAAAGCAACTACTTTCTTGATTTCATAAAACAAGAACAATAACAACAATACATCATCAGGGAGGGAAGAAGGGAGGAGAGAGAGAGAGAGAGAGAGAGAGAGAGAGAGAGAGAGAGAGAGAGAAACAAAAATTGGAGCAGGGGAAAGCACATAGGAATGGTGAGATCTTTAAATGATTAGTTCCTGTCTTTTAGTCTTCATAGAAAACTATTACTAAATTGCATGAGAAACACCCCTCTCCCCTTGCAGAGATGTGAAGGGAAAAAATTATTGTCATAAAATGTGAATTTCCCTTTAAAATATTTTATTGTTTTTATTTCATGTGTATGAGTGTATTGCTTGCATGTAGTTAAGTGCACCTGTGTCATTCAATACCTGAAGAAATCAGAAGAGGGTGTTGGATTCCCTGAAACTGGAGTTTGAACAGTTAATTGTCATGGGGACCTGGGAATTGAACCTGGGTCCTAAACAAAGCAAACAATGCTCTTAAATGCTGAGCCATCTCTCCAGCCCCAAATGAAATGTGAATTTCTAACTGAAGAGATGGTTTACATGTGATATACTATACTTGGTGATGGTCTGCAGTTAGCATATCTTTAGTCTTTGCTTATTAGTTTTTCCTGACATGCATAACTGGTATCATGGTTGAGTCACTGAGCTAGACATGTAAGTAACTTTTCATGGTCCTAGCATTCAATCAAGCACAAATACCTGAGGCAGAGTTTCTTTGTGTAGGATCAGTCATATATTCAATGCTATTAGATAGAAGTATGCTAAAAGCATATAGGCATATCCTGGGCTTATGGACAGTGCATATGAATTACAATGAGTCTTCTTCAATCCTGTGTCTATATCCATAGTAGTGAATGATCACTCTAGACTATCATTGCTTTAGTTTAATGTCTATAAAAGGGCGATAGCATCAATAATTATATGAATTCCACTATTTGAGGGTTTTGTGAGTCAAATATGGGTAATGCATGTCTATTTTTCTGAGTGAACACAACTATCTAACTACAAAGGAGAGAGTTGCTATATGTTAAAATAAATGACAACTAGCAAATGATAGACTGCATCTCTAAAATTGCTTTGGTAATTATTTTGGCCTAATTTCCTTTATCTAAAAACAAAAAGAATAATTGTTCAGTTTCAAAGCTTGCTGACTAAACTTCAAAATAGGCCAATCCTGAAATTTCTTGGTGACCTAGGAATAGCCATCTCCCTCTTTCTTGCTTGTTCTCCCATTGGCTACACTTCTTTCCCATCCCAATCGCTCTTCTCTTGCTTTCTTCTCTTCTTTCTCTTTTCTTCTCTCTATCTTTCTATCTCAATTTCTTGATACATTTCAGCTCTTTATATTTCAAATATTATGGTGTTATTTAAGTCCTGGCTGAAATTTTCTCCTTTTTAAGGTCATGCTAAGCCAAGTATCAGAGGATAATAAAACCAAAAACTTTACTAAGGATTTGGAAGAAATATAAGGAACTGTAAGGAGGAATAATAACAATTCTTGCCTATCTTCCTTTTATCCAACCAGCATTCCTAGAAAGGAGACTGTATTTGGCCTACATTAGGTTTCAGTCCCATGCTTTAGTAGAGGGGCACTTTGATTTTTATGCCTACAAAAAAGAATTTCAAGGAAAACCAAATAAGCATTAATCACTGAGAGAAAAAATGGATACTGGACAGGTAAAAACTCCAGACATCCGCTGTGTGTATCAAAGAGTCTAAAATCCATTTTGTTCCAGTAATACAATTTTAGAAATTAATTCTGATTGAATTAACTAGAGATAAACATGATTCCATTAGAAAGCCATTTATAGCAATGTGGAAGTAGAAATAATCCATTTAGCCAACAAAAGTGGAAAAAGTAAAGTATACCTCACACCATTAAGTCTTAATTTTAACTTAGGGCATATTCTGTTATTTTGAAAGGATAGTTCTTACATTGGACTTTGCTAATGAAATTAAATAAATATACAGTGAAGAAGGACCTTATAGTCTTATACATGTGAAGCTTGGATAAAATCTTCGAATTTGTTATTTTTAGATAGTGTGATTATGAATATCACAGTTGTTTGTTTTTTTTTTTTTTGTCTTTTTGAGACAGGGTCTCCCTGGAACTTTGGCTGTCCTGGAACTCACTCTGTAGACCAAGCTGACCTTGAACTCATACAGATCCACCTGTCTCTGCCTCCCAAGTGCTAGGATTAAAGGTGTGCGCCACCACGCCCTGCTGAATATCACAGTTTTAAGTGTATGAAAAGATTTTTGGCAGGACTTGGCACTGCATTACAGTCAGCTAGTTCAGATCTTTAGATAATAAGGGACAATTTCTAAAGAAAAGCAAAAGAGGGATGGGGTTATATGCCAGTGGTCAAGCCCTTCTCTAACATATATGAGGTCCTGGGTTCAATCTCCAGTACTGTCTCCCAATACGCATTGTATTGCCAAGTATTGCAGTGCATACCTGTAATGCAGCACTTGAGAGGTATAGGTATGAGATCCACTGCAAGATCAAGGGCCGCCTAGTTTGCAGAGTGGGTTCCAGACCAATGGATCTGCACAGTGAGATCCTAACTTAACCCCTCACTGCCCCACAATATTGAAAAAGGGCAAAAAAGGAATTTTCCATAAGAATGGGTAAAATTATCATAAAATATGTATAAATTACCATAAAACATGTTCTTAAAACACATTTTTGAGCAACAGTTCATTGCAATATGTTGACTGAGCTCTAACAGAATAATTTTGATACTTATCATTAAATATATGTCAGCAAATAGCAACATTATTAGAAAAGAACCAAACAAGAAAAAGAAACTTTGTGGACAATGAGATCTTTATTTATTTTTATTATTATTATTATTATTATTATTATTTTTTTGGTCTTTTTGAGACAGGGTCTCCCTGTAGCCCCAGCTGTCCTGGAACTCGCTCTGTAGACCAGGCTGGCCTTGAACTCACAAAGATCCACCTGCCTCTGTCTCCCAAGTGCTAAGATTAAAGGTGTGCGCCACTACGCCCGGCTTGAGATCTTTATTATAAACATTGCCTTCCTCTAGCTCATGTGACATGCAGTATAGCAGTTAGCTCCATCATCCTGTATAAGGTGTAACCAATTTTGTTGCTGGTGTTTTCTTTTGTTAAATTTATATCTTAACAGATAATGTGCACATGATTCAAAATGTGTACAGTGAAAATTCTCCTTCCTTTACCACTCTGTCATACTCTGCTTATCCTTCCTTCAAGTAGGTAACCACTTGTCAGTTTCTTAGTATCTGTGATGATTGTGCTTTGTCGTACCCTGACTATTGTTCCTTCCATTAGGTAACCACTGTCAGTTTCTTGGTATCTATGATGATTATGCTCTGTCATACCCTGACTGTTGTTCCTTCCAGTAGATAACTGCTCATTATTTTCTTCCCATCTGTGATGATTATGCTTGTGCCTAGAAAAACTGGTAAAATGTTATTTCTTTATCATTTAAGTTTTACCCAAATCTAGCTTGATGAGCCAGTGAGTCTGCTAGGGTTACTTACAGGAATATGCATGTCCCAAAGACAGCTATCATCAAAACCCCCACAACATCATGGGTGAAGTCTCATGAAAGCTGTGTCTTTTGACCTCTTTGTCCAACTTACAAGTAGCTCCACTGAAACTCTTCCTCTGCTCCAGTAATTACTTACTGCATATATAACCTGAGAGAGGGTCTTGGTGAATTTTGTAATTTGCTGAGTTTTCTGAGCCTTCTAAGTTTTATTAATTTCCTGGTTATCATGAGCCACCACTTCCTTCAGGAAGAAATGTTTCAATTCAGAGGAAATAATTACACAACACTCCCGTCATCAAATTCAAAAGCCTTTGGAATAAATTAAGGTGTGTGTGTGTGTGTGTGTGTGTGTGTGTGTGTGTGTGTGTGTGTGTGTGTGTGTGTGTGTGTGTTATTAGGAGCCGTTACTGTTTCCTCAAGCAATGCTGTGTCAAGCTTCTCAGGTAGAGATGGAAGGCAGTCACCACTGAGAGCAGAAAGGCAACTTCCATTGGGAGCAGTATAGCTTTTCACTGGGAGAGAAGAGTCACTGGACTTCAGGAACTTCATGTTCCCAATTTCCTTAGGATCAGGCCACACTTTCCCACTCTGACCTACAGCTTCCTATTCTTTTTTAACCAAAACTCTTAATTTATCAATAGAAATCCTGTTAGTTTTGAAGCTTCAAGTTGTGGTATCATTCATCCAATAACGGAGTGAGTTTCCTTCAGGACAAAGCTAGATCTTTAGCTCACTGTATGCTGCAGAAGCCAGGATGTACTCTTAGAGCTTGTTTCTTTACTTTATCCAGAAACATCAGCTTAAACAAAGAGCATCATTGTTTCTTGGTTTCCCAAGGATTGTTCAGAAGTATCCATAACACAGCCACTTAACTCTTTGCTTCCTATAAGTGGTTAATCCAATGAAGACATTTTTGTGTATCTCTATAAACTTTCAGTTTGAAGACTACCAATGCTCTCTACGGCTAGTAATAGAGTCTTAGGCAACTTTATTATTTTTTATTTATATAAAATTTCATACATTAGTATTGTATTGTAATTGTACACATGAGTACTTTAAATCACGCCAAATTGGAAAGATAATCCAGGAAAACTCAACCTTTAAATTCTGTTCCTCTAGAACCACTTAGTACTGAAATCCTAGTTAGTGTTATGTAGCAGAAATAGGCAGGGAAACAGAAACATATATTTGCAAGAATGGCTCACATGAGTATAGAGACTGAGAAGCTTCTTGACTCAACTGTTTCAATTGAGAGGCTGGAAAACCACAGCTCAGGCTTGAGTTTGAAATCTCAAGAATAAGGGAAGTCACTGGCCTTAGTCCAGTTATGAGTCTGCAGTCGGAGAACGAAGAAGATCAGTGTTCAAGGACAAGAGGACAGTCATTCCGACCTAAGTGGAGAGCAGATCCAGCCTTCCTCAGCTTTTGTGTTCTATTCTGGTTCTCAGAGGACTGGATGATACCTGCTCTTACTGGTCCTTATTCCATCTAGAAATTCAAGTGCTATATCTTTCAACCACTTTACTAACATACCTGTAAATATTTTACACTGAGTACCTTCTTAAGGCAGTCAAAAGTTGACATGCAAATTAAACATGGTGTCTCTCCAGGGATTGCCAAATGCTTATACACACATTTTTCTTTTTTCCTTTAGTTTTTATAAAAATATTAACATATAATACACATGCTTTGCTTCCTGCCTTTTAAACTCAGCATTATGAAGACTTCCAAAGTTTATACATAATGAGCCTCCTAAAGATTTGTTAAAAATACTATAATGTACTTATTGCTAGTCCCTTCCTAATAAAGTTGTATATTTTTAATTGTTTTGTCTCCATAACCAATGACTAATCTTATACAAGTATCTGTAGGACCCAGAAGAGGATTAACTGGTTAAACATGTATTTGGCTGTATCTCCTTGGAAATATAAGTGTATTTATTCATTTTTGTATTTGATTATCTTGTCTTCTTATGAATCAGTTAACTATTGCTGCTGAATAGGACTAGATTAGAGCCCCAGTTTCATAGCATTTACCCACCCAAATCTCTGCATGTGTTTGCACTTATCTTCCAGTGTGCTTAATATGCAAGTAATTTATTGTTATCTGATCTCATTTGGTGATTTCCTGGCATCAGCAAAACCATCTTGACCACAGGATTGCCAGAAGAATAAATAAATTTTGTCAAATTGTTTCTGAATTTTAGATGTTCTACTTTCTCATGCTGTGATTAACTAGACTAAATAGATGATGTGAACAGTGTGGGGACTATTCACCTGCTAAATGACAACATGAAAAATAATCCTGTCCCTGGCAAAGGTATAAGAATCTGGTGTTTTCAGATACTTCATTGCAACTAAAATTGGCACAGTCCTTTTAGAAAGCAATTGGCATTATATAGGGGGAAGAGCTATAAAATATTCATACTGTCTAAATTACTAATACTAATGTAGAATTCTGTCCTAAGAAAATGGTACAAAATATGGAAATCTCATATGTTTGGAGATGTTGGTTCATGCACCATGTATAAGTAACCTAAATGGCCAGCCATGCACATGCACGTGTGAATTCTAGGATGGTACACAACCATTACAAGTAACTATGAGGATGTTTAAGGTGAAATGTATACAGTACAGTGTTTCTTAGGGGAAAATATGGACATGAAAATATTTTAGTAGCTGGTAAAAACATACACATGAAGATGAGTTTCAAGCATGTTGTAAAATGATGGAAAGCATACATAATCCTCTCTCTACCAGTTTACTGGTTTTAGAATGTTTTGACTTTTGGAATAAAAAAAAAAAAAACAGAAAACCCCAGAACTGTATTTTCTTTTTCTTTAAGACTTTTGCAGTAAACATTAGTCCTAGCTATGAGCAGTTACAGTTTCTTTGCATTTTCAGTGGTGTTTTTTATCTTCCTTCCGTTATAGAGGAGCATTCATCTCACTATCTTCAGGGCCTCACACATGTCTTCAGAAGTGCTGCCTCCCTTCTGCATGTGAACTCACATCTGTAATCATGATGCTCCCTTTCAATACCATTCCTCGTGATATTGTTTTTTCCTTTAGAACACATTCAAATACTTAACTTGCTTCCTGCCAACTTGCTTTTCTTTATAAAAAACACAACAAATGTTTATCTAGATTTTGAGAATCTCACACATGAGTGTTATCTTTGCATTGTTCAGTCCCTCCCATTCCCACCAACCCCTTCCTTGTCCCACCACTCCCTCTGAATTTCTTGTCCTCTTCTTTGGTTATTATTGTTTTATACACACACACACACACACACACACACACACACACACGTGCACACACGACATGCTGGGTCCATTTAGTGGTGTTCGTATGTACTCAGGCTTAGTGCTGCCCATTTGGGGTTAGTTAACCTCTTAGGGAGCTAGTTGCTGGAGAAAACTGACTCTCCCTCCTCTGCATCTGTTGGTTGTCTGTAGCTCTTCATCTTGAGGTGGAACCCTGAAACATTCCACCATCCACCTTGGCATGTTAGATTACCAGGCTGCGGAGATTTCAGTGGTGTAGCTTCCCTATCATGTGTAGAAGCCATTAACTAACTACAGCTGCCTTGTCCCTCTTGCTTTTACATTCTTTCTACCCCCACTTCTGCAATGTTTCCTGAGGGTTAGATGTAGAACTTGTACTGTAGATGTTTTACTTAGTGCTGGGCACCTCACACTCACCTAGTCTCTGCATTTGACCAGTTGTGGAACTTTGTAATAGTCTCTGTCATTTGCAAAGAGAAGCATCTTTGATGAGTGGTGAGAGGTATACTTGTCTGTAAATATAAGGATACATATTTAGAATATAGTGAAAAACTAGGTTGCTTTAAGGAATTGACAGAAATCTTTTTTTCTCCAGGGTCTATGACTTCTCCTGCCTTGTGTATTTGATTATGTTTACGGTACTGAGTGTGATTTTCCTCCCATTGAGCCTGCCTTAAGTCCAATTAGACAGCTGCTCACTACTCCCAAGATAAAAGTGCCGATGCTGTACAATAGAGATAGATAAGCTGGGTAGGACCGCTGATTAGTCCTCTCCTTTGGCAGCTTTCATAGTATCTTCTGATCCTGCGAGAACCAGACTTTCAGGAGGATATTTTCAAGTCATTCCAGCTCAACTGCTCTAAGTACTATGTCAGGTATGTCATGTCTTCAGCAATACTCTTATCCTCAAAGTTTTGGATCTTGCCCACTTTTCAAATTACCCTCCTAACATCACTGCCCTCACACACTAAGCTCTTAGTCACTCACGATGAGCTCTTTTTCCTCCTGAAACCACTAGGGATAATGTTTCTAACTTGAAAGGAGATATTACTCTCTTGAAATTAGTATTTTTTGTAAAAAAGAAATAGTTTAAATAAAAACAATTATGAACATTTTAAAAAGAGTTTTCTCAGTTGGACTTTCTAATTCTTTTTTATGTTGTACAAATTTCATTAACTTAATCTTAGGGAAACTTAATAAGATGTTAAAAATATAATATAGGCCTGCAATTCAACACTAAGACAGAGGTCCTTGGTACCTCCCAGTGCTTAGTAGAGACCCTCAAGGCAGCCAGGCCAGAGGTGTCCTTCCTCAGACACCAGGAAGATCCAGGGCAAGATGGGGAGCACAGTGCAAAGAGTGTCACTGGAGGACACATGGGGCAGGAAAGTGCACCCTGACATAGACAGGGAGTGGCATAGACAGTCCTTCAATGTAGACCAACTCACCAACATTCTTGACAGAGGCATTGAATACACTGTGCTGCAGAGGAAAGTTGAAAGCATCATTCAGGGAGAACCCATGTTCAAGCATGAAGGACAGTTACTTCATGATGGAGAATGAGCTCTATGAAGATGCCCTTCGAAAGAAATTCCACCTTGAGATGCTGGTCCGGTGCCTGGCCTGGTCGGAAAAAGGTCCTGAATGAAGCTATGCTCACAGAGCCGTTTCTGGACACATGAGTTTAAGCTTACTTGATATTGTCATGAATGCTTTCAGTAGCCTGGGCTCAGATGAGCAGATCGCTAAATGGGGCCAACTCTTCAAAAACTTCCAAATCATCACAACATATGCCTAAACAGAACTTGGACATGTAACATACCCACAGGGCCTGGAGACTGAAGCCACTTATGATGCCGTCACCCAGGAGTTCGTGACACACCGCCCTGTAATGATGGCTACCAAGTGGTGGTCTGGGGACCTGGGAGGGTCATCACCCATGCTGTGGTCCTGGCCCAGCTTATCTGCTCAGGAGCCAAGAAGGGCATGCATGCCTTCATCATACCTATCTGGAGCCTGCAGGACCACAGCCCACTACCCGGAATCACAGTTGGGACATAGGACCCAAAATGGGCTTGAACCACATAGACAATGGCTTTCTGCCAATGAACAACGTGCGGGTCCCCAGGGAGAACATGCTGAGTCATTTTGCAGAGGTCTTGCCAGATGGTACCTAGAGGAGGCTAGGGACGCACAAGAGCAACTGTCTGGGCATAGTAGTGACAGGGTGTGACTGCTGTTTAATGGAATCCTACCCTACCTCCAGAAAGCTTGTGTCATCACTGTGTGCTGCTCAGTCATCCGACACCAGTCCCAGATTCAACCTAGTGACCAAGAGGTAAAAATCCTGGACTTCCAGACGCAGCAACAGAAACTCTTTCTTCAGCTTGGCATGAGTTAATGCCTTCCATTTCCTGGCCCTCGACCTCTTTGAATTCTTCCACAGCTCCTACAGGGCCATTCTGAACAGAGACTTTCAGCCTTCTGAGCTCCATGCACTGAACACTGCTATAAAAGCCATGTTGTTGGACTTCTGTGCCCATTGAGCCAAGATTTGCCACAGGGCCTGTGGTGGCCATGGCTACTCAATGCTGAGTGGTCTACCAACACTGGTCAACCAAGTGACAGCTGCCTGCAACTACGAGGGCCAGAACACAGTGCTCTACCTGCAGGTGGCCAGATTTCTGATGAAGAACAACCTGCAGGCTGGGTGTCCCCAGGCTCCATAGCACGGAAGTATCTCCCTCAGTCTGTCATGTATCTCACCACATCAGGCCCAGCCAGATGCCCAGCTGAGAAGCAGCTGACTTCCTCTCCCCAGAGCTCTATACCATAGCCTGGGCACATGCAGCAGCCAGACTCATAAAGGATGCAACACACCAGACACAGACCCTCAAGCAATCCAGAGTTGACCAATACAATGCCTGGAACCAGAACACCATCATTCATCTCCAGGCTGCTAAGGCGCACTGCTACTACATCACTGTGAAGATGTTTAAGGAGGCTGTAGAGAAGCTAGTCAGTGAACCGGCAATTCAGCAGGTGCTCCAGCGACTCTGTGACCTCTGTGCCTTGCATGGTGTTTTGACAAACTCTGGTGACTTTCTGCATGATGGTTTCCTGTCGGGGGCTCAAGTGAACATGGCAAGAGCAGCCTACCTAAACCTGCTTCCTCTGATCCTGAAGGATGCTATCTTGTTTATTTATTTATTTATTTATTTATTTATTTTAATTTTATTTATTTTTTATGTGTATGAATGTATTGTCTGCATGTAGGTCTGTGCACTCATATCGAGCAATGCCGCGGAGGTCAGAAGAGGGCGTTGGATTCCAGAAGAGGGCGTTGGATTCCCCCGGAACTGGAGTTCTCCTGGAATTGGAGTTACAGATGGATCTCAGCCGCCATGTGGGTGCTGGGGATCAAACCCGGGTCCTCTGCAAGAGCAGTCGGGGCTCTTAACCTCTAGGCCATCCCTCCAGCCCCAAGGATGCTATCTTGTTAACGGATGCTTTTGACGTCACAGATCACAGTTTAAATTCAGCACTTGGCTGTTATGATGGACAGGTCTATGAACATCTGTTCGAGTGGTCTCAGAAGTCACCACCAATACTCAAGAGGATCCTGCCCATGAGAAATACATCAAACCACTGTTACAGAGTCGGGGATCCAAGCTGTGAAATAATCAACAGTATTTAAAGATCATGTGGTACCATGATGGTACTATGGTACATATATTTTAAAATTAAAACTTTAAAAGTATATATATTTATTTTTCTTTTGGCCAAAGTCTGTGAATTACTTACAGCTAATCTATATAAAGCAGAAGACTAGTTGTTGAATTTGATTAGTAAGTCGGTACATGAATGTTCATTACATTCTACTTTTGAGTATGTTTGAAATTTACCATTGTCTATTTGTAGCATGTATTTGGTTAAATGCAATAACTCTGCTTTAAATACAGCAAATAAAAAAAAAATACGATGTATATAAATATCCTTACCTCACAAAATAAAGATGATTATATAATATTGTGGTAAGTGGAATATCTTCCAAAAGAGGGAAATAATTGAAATGCAGTGACAAAATGCCCTTTTCCTTGAGTTACTTTTAAGCTTGAAATACAACAGGCAGGAAGAGCATAAAGTCTGTTTCTTGTCTATCTTTCTTCTTTGAATGTGGTAAGTAAATGTAGTAGCATTAGCTCTTTACTGAAATGCACTGTTTACCCTAGTCAATACTGTTGCTACATTCTAGTCAAATATTAAGTTCATAGGTCTCAGTGGTTAAGAGCAGTGGCTGCTCTTTCAGAGGACTGGGATTTGATTCCCAGCACCCACATGTCGGCTAACAATTGTCTGTAACTCCAGTTCCAGGAGATGGCCTCCCTTTTCTCACCTCTGTGGGCACTGCACAAGATGGGGGCACCTACACACATGCAGGCAAGACAATCATTTCTCTTTCTCGTCAAATGAACTAATCATTAGTTTTTACCCTATTAAGGATGTTATTTTCTAAGGTAGGCATGAATGAGGAGGTGAGATCATTGCTAGGTCATATTTGAGCATAGGATGCAGCTTGGGTAGCTGTCCAAAGGATGTGCAGGCATCACTTCTATCCTGGTTTTCCAGGACTGTGTTGGGAACACACTGCATAGTGCTGACCCTTCTCTTTCTCCCTGTGCATCTCACCAACCAACAAAGTGGTCTTTTCTCCCATCTTTTCCTTTTTAAGCTCATCTATTTTACTCTGTGATTCCAACTTCCCCAGGAGCAAACAGTTAATATTTACAGTACTTGTGAACTTTTAACACTTTCCCAAACTATAGAAACATGTTCATTTAAAATATTCATTTGTATTTCAATATTACTATGGCTAGGCCATTATTATGACTAGGAATAACATAAAATGTGAAGTAAACATCTTTTAGTATATGGGAAAGTATTCCTTTCCCATTAAACATTTTATTGGAAGAAATAAAAGCTGGTAAGTTTTGGAATCTTATCATGTTTTGGACATAGAATTGTTAATCACTTTACAACCATTATATTAATACTTGGCACAACATAAGAAAGCAGATGATATTAATGTCTCCATTTTTGGTGGATATTGAAGTTGAGGACATGGAACATGTTTTCAGAATGGGAATATGAATTCAACACCAGAACCTCAAACAAAAAGTCTACCCCTTTGACTAACTTGCTTTGATAGAGGAATCGATTTTCACTTTTTTCTATTTTGCTGCAAGCTCATTCAAGGAAGCAAAATATCAAACATGATCACAAAACGTGAATGTTTGCATATATACACACAGAAGGGAAGGGAGAGTTAGGTGAAGAGATCAGAGCCATCCAATAAGCAGTGAAACAAGTCATTCTCCTCACACACCAATTGGCATTTATCTCTGCACAGTTCATATCTTCTGCTATGTTCTTTCTGTTATATACAATGCTATTTCACTATTTCATGTTTCACTTTAAATTATGATAAAGTAAATGATTTATTTTTGAGAGGATATCTTCCTCATTCACTTTCTCAAGTCCTGGGTTTAAGGTGTGAAACCATCATGGTATAATAATAACTTTAACACAAAGTTGAAAAAAAACCTTCAGTAAAATTTCTTTCAATCAACATAAAAAGGAAATGAAAACATATGGCCACTAACCAAAGTTCTTTTGCTGAAGCAAGGTGTGAGGAACTGAATATTTTTCTACTGTTAGATTTTTTTTATTTTTTTAGGAAAAAGGGCATTTTATGTTGATACTGTTCTCACTCCCTTTCAACTGATGATGAGAAAATGACATCCAGCATTTAATTTTCTACCTTAACTCAATGACATCCAGCATTTAATTTTCTACCTTAACTCAAATAAGGACTGAGAACTATACAACTCCATGCTCATAATGTCCAGGATTATACTGTCCTTTTCATCATATGAAAGCTTAAAAATGAACCATAATATCTAAAGGACTGTTTTTAGTTTTCATAAACTTTTGCCTCCTATATACATTTAAAACTTGTTATTATACTTATATCTACATCTCTGTCAGTTGAAAATAATTTTAGCCAATGATAATTACTTTAATGCCCAAGACACTATATATATCAATTATGAACTTTTTGTTATTGTTCACTAAACATTGTTATTTAGGAGATATTATTATTTTGAAATTATCTATATTTATATTCTCTTATGCCTAGGAAGTCAATAGTGCACCAATAGCCTAGTTCATTAACAATAGAGGAAAAACGTACCAAAAATAATAATAAAAATGAAGCCAGTCATGGTGCTGCATGCCTTTAATTCCAGCACTCAGAAGGCAGAGGCAGGCTGATCTCTGTGAGTACAAGGCCAGCCTGGTCTACATAGAGAGTTCCAGGACAGCTGGAGCTGCAGGGAGATCTTATCTCAAAAAGTAAAAAAAACAAACAAACAAACAAAAAAAACCCTTATGAAATGTTTATTTGCTTTTTTCCCATTGTAATATAATTAAAATATGTGGCCTTAGTGAACTATAATTTTTAGTGTCTACTATATATACTACTGTACTCCTGGAATTGAGAGAGAGAGAGAGAGAAAGAGACAGAGAGAGAGAGAGAGAGAATCACAACCCTTCAGGTAGTTTGTGTCCTTGTAAAAATGGAAGGCAGAGGAAGGGAAACCCTGAAGGAAGTGTGGGAAGTGCCTTTGAAATAGGGGATTTGAGAAGGGATATTGGAAGATGTGATATTTGATCAAAGACCTGGATTAAATGAGGGTCAGGCCATGTGACTGGGAGAGAATTCTGAAGTTATTGAGGAAAAGAGCCTCTTGGCATGTTAGAGCAACTTAACCACCCAGTGTGACTGGAATGGAAGGGGTGGTAAGCAAAGAAAAGGCCTCAGATGCATTTACAAATATTTTATTAATTCTTTGAGAATTTCATAAAATATATATCAATCATATTAACCTCCCCAACTCCTTCCAGATTCAATCCCTTCCCTACCCACCCAGCTTCAGAGTACAGTTTGTGCTACCCACATACACTAGGGTCCTCGACTGGAAAGTGGCTAAACTATCAGGGGCCACACCCAGAAAGGAACCTGACTCTGCTTTTCCCAGCAGCTATCAATTGCCAATATCCCCTCAGCTAGGGGTAGATTCATGCCTACTTCTGCCCTCCGTGGTGGGATTTTGTCTGTCTTGAGCTTTAGCAGGTCTTGTGCATGCAGCTACCAACACTGTGATTCCTATGTGCAGCTGCCCTGTTGCATCCAGAAAGCTTTGTTGGACCATCTTCCAGGGTAATTTCTGAGCCTTGGGAGGAGAGGTTGTGATATGGGCATCCCATTCAGGGCTGAGAGCTCTGTAATCTCTGATTCTCTGCATGTTGAACAGTTAAGGTCTCTCCTTAATTACCATCTACTGAAAAATTAACCTTCTCTTATGAGAGTTTAGAGATCCACTAATATATAGATATAGACAGCTATAGATATAATAGTAAGGCATCAGGAGTTGGCTTACTCTTATCTATTTACTAGAAAAATAGTAGGAGGATCTTCCCTGTGGCCTGTGATTGTCTAGACCCAGATTCGTGGCCCTAGTAAAGGTGCCAGGTAGTATATATAGGTTCCATCTTGTGAAGCTGGCCTTAAATTTGATCAAAAAGTGATTAGTTACTCTCATGACATTCACACATATATTGTAACACTGAAGATCTCTTGCCTGGCCAGTAGTTATTGTAATTCAAAGGATTAGGATTTTTTTCTTCTAGTACTATGCATAGCACCTTCTTATGTCATAAAAGCTAGCTGATTGAGATGTTATGTATGAAATACAAAACAATTCAATACATTTGTTTAAACTTAGCTGGAAAGGATGATATTTTGAGGGAAGTAACAGCTTGTTATCTCTGATGCCTCACATGCTTTTGATTAGAGATACGGACTAGAGGATGCATAAGCGATATTTGATGGGGGAAGTGTTTTGAGCATTTTCTAGAGCTATTGACAAAATTTAATGAAAAAATATAAGTAGTCCAAAGGAATCATAGGTAGGTTTAAGAAGATAAAATAAAGGAGGAAGCAAACCATACTTAGTCACAGTAATAAAAAAAGGACAAAACCACATTTCCTTGAGTAGATTTTAGCCTCAAGATTATTAAAAGAAGTCAATATCCAGTGAAATGTTAAGCTTAAATACTGAATGAAAATTCCTGCTATACTGTCCATTTATAGTTAATGGAAATGTTCTTAAAGCAAAATATGGAATAAAGTGGATATGGATTAAAAAACATCCCTCAATTTGTCACTAGCAAAACTTCATTGAAGGAGTCACTGTTAAGAGGAATATTAACCCAGAGAAGTAGAAAGCAGTAAAGAGCAAAAAAGAGCAATAAATGTGTGAATAAATGTAAATGAAGTTTGACTCATAAGATAGTTCTGAAATTAAATAAATTGAATGGAGGGATGTAAAATACACAACAAAATATAATATGAGTCACGGGGAAGTTAAATGGCTCCTCTTGATTTGTCAGAAGAGGGTCATAAGACTTTAATAAATTAGAGGCACATCCTGTAATTTCCTTAGTAAAAACAAAACAAAAAACCCCCCAGATAACTGTATAATACTGAAGATAAAATTGAAATTTTAATTAAAAATAATATTTTAAGTAACAAATGAAGTCAATAGAAAAGCTGAGATATGAGGAAGAGATATAAGATGAAAGAATGTGCGGGACAGCTGCACGGTTTGTTAGTGACAGAAAATAGGCCTAGTTTAATGAAAAAGACTGTTAAACTAGATTTTAGAATTTCAACTGTATCCTATTTTCAAAGAATTATGCGAACATTAGGATCTACAGGGTCTGAAAGAAAAAGCATGGGAGATATGAGGACTGTTCTGGAACATATATTAATTGCTCTTTTCTTTCTGGAATTTCCCCTGATTTTATGAAGAATGTTGCTATTTTTTCATTCCTTCAATATTTTGTTGAGATTTTGTACATTTCATACAACAAATCTTAATCAAACTTAGACCCTCTCCTCTATCTATCGTCCCCCACAACCTCATGTATTCAGCCATATATGTTAAGTTCTACCCAGTCAGGCAGGCGCCTTGAGTGCAGGTCCATCCACTGGTGTATAATCAACCCATCTAGAGATCGTAAGGAAGGTCTACTTTCCTTCACCCGGTGGAACTCAGTCTCCAACAGTACCAGGCTAAGGCCAGCCTGTTGCTCATTTCCCTCAGTCCACTCCAGGCTCTTGTCTGATTGAGTACCCATGGGTTTTGTGCTTTTTATTTATTTTTTTTTTCATTTTTATTTTTTTGTCTTTTTGAGACAGGGTCTCCCTGTAGCCCCAACTGTCCTGGAACTCACTCTGTAGACCAGGCTGGCCTTGAACTCACAAAGATCTGCCTGCCTCTGCCTCCCAAGTGCTAGGATTAAAGGCGTGCGCCACCACGCCTGGTGGTTTTGTGCTTTTTAACCACCATTGCCTCAAGTTCATATGTGAAAACTCCCAGTGGTCTGAAAGCCTGTTTCCCTATGCTCATCGACCAACCCTGACTCTTACAAATCCTTCTGCCCCCTCTTCCTCAGTGGTCCTTGAGTTGTGGCTGGGTGAGGTTTAAATATAGTAGTCCTATCCTGTAACACACGTTCTGTAGTCTGTTATTCTCTAAAACTTGGCCAGTTGTGCCCTTCTGTGTACGTCACATTCTGTTGTGTAAGGAAGCTTTGCTGGTGAGAGTTGAGGCATTCACAAGTTTTCTCTCTACCCTCTGTTTCATAAGCCTTAGGTGTAAAGAAAGGTTCCACTGGGATATGTCACATAAGACTGGGCAGTTCTTAGACATATACTCTCTGTGTTTGACCAGTTCTGGAACTCTGCAGTAGCCTCCATCTGTTGCAAAAAGAAGCTTTAGGATGAACATTTTTAACATATGCTAAATATGGATCCTTATATTTACAGACATTATATTCTCATCAGAGACGCTTCGTTTTGTTCTTGCTATTGTGATACAAATTGCCTTGAATCTATAGATGGATTTGGGTGTCATGGGCATTTCAACAGTATTGACTCTCTTGATCTAGGGGCAAAGAACTGTGAAATCTGGGCTGGAGAGATGGCCTAGCAGTTAAGAGCACCGACTGCTCTTGCAGAGGACCCGGGTTCGATCCCCAGCACCCACATGGTGGCTGAGAACCGTCTGAAACTCCAGTTCTAGGAGAACTCCAGTTCCAGGGGAATCTGACACCGTCTTCTGACCTCTGCGGCATTGTACGACACAGGTGCACAGACCTGCATGCAGACAGTACATTCATACACATAGAGAAAAATAAATAAATAAAAATGAAAAAAAAGAATTGCAAATCTATGAATCAGATAGAAATGCCATGCTGGTATTAATAACTTTTAAATTATAAGACATAAGATTTAATTCATATGATATATGTAAGTAGAATAATTTATAAAAGCTAGAAGAATCCGTTTAGTCCCAGCACTCCTGATACAGAGGTAGTCAGAGCTCTGTGAGTTCAAAACAGCCTGATCTACATGGAGAGTTCCAGATTAGCTGGGGCTACACTGAGAACCTGTCTCAAAAGATTAAAAGAAAAATACAAAATGATTACTGTGAGTTTATGCAATTTCACTTTGTCTAAATTGTTATAACTCTATTCCCTTTACATTCTCTAAGTTCTCAATTCACTAAGCAATGCCCCAATATGATGACCTGGCAGATATTAGCTTGTTAAATTCTACAGTGTCTTGGATTTTACCCAGTCTGATTTTCCTCTCATTGATAGAAAACCAGTTGCCTTCACTTCTGTCCTTTTCTGTAGATTTCTTGTTGAACTTGGCTGCCCTTGGGCTGACTTTCATACCTTTGCCCAACTGTTCCTTAAATTTTCTATGTGAGATCAGAAAGTATATTTGTAGTCTACATTCTAACCATTTCATCATTAAGCATGTGACTAACCATGATTTAAATTATATTATCTAAAACATTGAATCTTCTTGACTGTGATCAGAATGTTAAATGAGTATTGTGAGTTTTAATTTAGTTTAAACAGATACTTGTATATAGAAAAAATTTAAGTATTTTTGACATCTAAATCCAATCCAAATAGTATAGAGCATGAATGTCTATATGGACACTAGTCCTTTGATGTTCTTGGTTCTGAAAGGTCAGATAATGTGTCCCATTCCCATTCTGTCCAGCCAGTTTGTTTTCTGGCATGTTAATGCAAGGAGAGAAAACAGTTCTCATATGGTTGCACTTGATTTGACAGGGCCCAATGATGGAAGATGGTCTCTGGTCTGATTTCTGTCTGTCAATCGGTTAACTTCTCCACTACTGTGATTCTGCTAGATACACAGAATTTGATTCTTCCTAATGGATAATGAATACTCACTCTTCCTCTTCAGACCTGTCAAAGTCCAGGTCACTTCATCCATTTAGATTTTCTTTCCTTAAATAAAATTATTTATTATCATTATGTGTGTATGTATGATGTGTGTTGGTGGGGGACAGACATGAGCATGCCACCTTGTGTAAGTGTATACATAGAGATCAGAGGAAATGCAGGGAATTGGTTTCTCCCCTTTCACCTTCATGTGAGCTCCAAAGATCAAACTCGGGTCACCAGGTTGCAGAAGTGTTTTATTCTCCCTGAGCCATCTCCCTGGCTGCCTGAGATGTTTTTCTTACCAGATTTCTCTTTGGCTTGAGGAAACTATGCTTGTCTATTTTGATTGCCCATCTTAAGTTCTGCAGTATGTTGTGCATCTCTTCTCATTCTGCACTCAACCAACCTAAGGTGGCTTTGGTGTTAATCATAACTGATTCTGGGTATCACTGGCTGGGAGATTTGAGGATCTGAATCCTTAAATTGGTGTAAGTTTTTTTTTTTTTTAACTGAGGATAGCAGCAGAATTTTTTTTTTTTTGCTTGTGCATTTTTTTATAAATGCTGCTTGCCATTCACTTCCAGGTCTAAAATGCTTAAAACCTAATGAAAGTTGTTAAAGGAAGTTTGGGGAAATTTGCCCAAATGTTAAGAAATTGAAGCATCTTTAAGGGCAGGAGAGAAAACTGCTTAGAGGATGTTTTTGCTCTGTAGTTATTTCACCTGGCATCCTACCTGCAGCAGACATAGGCCTTCACTGTGACTGGCATATGCAATTTTACCTTGACTTCTGTGGATATCATAAGATAATTGGCACATGTCAATGTGTTCTTTAGCAAATGCTCCTTTGGGTGTACATGTTTACCACCTCCTCTAATAAAGACATCATTTGCTTCCAGAGTTGATATGCCAATCATGTTTTTTCCAAATTAAACGTTTGTGTAGAATCAAGCTATGGGTTCATTTTGTTATCAAAAGCTGAAATATTTAAAACTGAATAGTCATTTAACATTCTAAACTATATTTTCTACTAAGAATCCATATTTTATCTCAGCTTTTATGTGAATAGGACATATTTTTCTATGGAAACATTTTTTCTTGAGTATGGTAAAGCTGTTAATTTGGACTGCTGAAATGTTTTAGTACATTTTTATTGACTAAAATAATAATTTCTTCCGGGCATGATGGGACACACCTTTAATCCCAGCACTGAGGGAGAGGCAGGTGAATCTCTGTGAGTTCAAGGCCAGCCTGTTCTACAGAGCGAGCTCCAGGACAGCTGGGACTAAAAGGGAGACCCTGTCTCGAAACAAAAAAAATAACAATTCATTTTGTAATTTAAAACGTTTGAAGATTTTGGACCTTTAACTTTTCACAAATAGAAAAGATATTATACATAAATTATATGGCTGTATCTGCTCACATTCTAATAAAATTCTCTTTAATTTATATAAATGAGTTGTTACATGTTGATTATTCACTTCTAATTGGAAAGATGCTTTGCGAAGAATTATTTCTATGTGCAAGAGATTGCCAAATATTAGTATTTAATATACTTACTAACATATATCTTTTAACCATTATTAGAATAAATCATGTATATTTAGTAGAAATTCTTTTATGATTATGTAATATGCATTTTTTTGATTCTTGAGAATTGATTGAAATAGTTATTGGTTAAATCTTTAAGAATGAACTGTTTGTTCTATATGATAAAATAAGGAAGTGCGGGGCTGGAGAGATGGCCTAGTGGTTAAGAGCACTGACTGCTCTTGCAGAGGACCAGGGTTCGATCCCCAGCACCCACATGGTGGCTGAGAACCGTCTGTAACTACAATACCAGGAGAACTCCAGTTCCAGGGGAATCCGACACCCTCTTCTGACCTCCGCGGCCTTGCACGACACGGGTGCACAAACCTACATGCAGACAGTACATTCATATAAATAAATAAATAAATAAATAAATAAATAAATAAATAAATAAAATAAAAAAAATAAGGAAGTGTGAACAGCACATAACAACCTTCCTGCATGTCAATTTGCTTTAAAAAAATCTCTATTCAGTGTCATATTGACTAAGTAAAAACCCACTTGTTATGAATAAACGTCTGGAAGAGTTGTTAATTTTGACCCAAAAGAAAGTGGGACTTTATTTTATATAGATATATGATGTTCTATTTTTATGTCAACAGAAATCACTGAGCTTTCTACTCTTGGGTTGGACTTTTCTAGATTGCAGCAACCAGTGGTCTAAGCCATGCTGACTGGTTTTCTTTTACACAGCTTGGATGAACAATGGCCACTGTTACCAACCTCAACATCCTCTGCTCTATAGTTCCTGTCTTTCATAGCTGGCAGGTAGACTATCACTTCTTAGAACTTTCTATCTCAAAAATGGAGCAAAGTAGCACCTTACCTTGTTCAGAAAAGTTTAGGAAGATGAAACAAGTTATTTGTATCTGGAAAGCTTAGATTGATGGAATACTTAATTATCATGAAATTCAAAATGCCTTTCTTTTCCCCTGCTGTGCCATTTAACTTGGTAAGTCAAGCAGAATTAACTCCATCTTGCAAACTTGACTTCACAGTCTTCCTAGGAACTTTAAAACAACATGTTTATGGTGGGAGGGGATCTTTTGAAACTATAATGAAAGTTTAGTTTCATACAAGTAGATAAAATGTTCTGCTTAGCTTGACATGATAGGATATATTTTGAAGCATTTATATTCACTGCTTCATACTTCAAAGCTTATCTTATATAATTTACCTATTAATAAATTGCAAATGTTTTTTCAACAGCTAGTCATTTACATATTTATGTAATTCCTAATAGCATGTCACATTAGGATTTTCACTGCTCCTAAAGCTAATCTTCTTTCACATTTAACTAAGACTTGGAAATAAAAAGTGGAAGTCCTGATGAATTTTTAGCAGCTTTTTGCATGCTCCTAACTTTGTGTAGATGTAAGAGAAGGAAGGGGTACAGAGTTAGGTTATTTGGTTCAAAAATTTCTACAACAAATGCATTTGAACTTTTTTGCTTTTGGTTGGAGATATCAAGGAGTCAGAATGTCTAAACCATGAAAATGTGTGTACAGCAAGAACTACACTGGGAAGTAGGCAGTCATTCACAAACATCTTTCCATAGTTTCTGACATAGCATAGTGCTTCCTGACTAATGATAGGCAATTGATTATTGCATAAATATCAGTATTGTTCATTTCACTTAAAGAATGATTCAGACATACCTGGATATAATACATATTGTATCTAGTTTTATTTTATATCTGGTCATGATATACTCAACCCTGGACAGGCTGTCATATGTCACTACTGTAATTCTTGAGACTCTACCTCAGAGACCTTCTCTTAGCCCCTAACAAGATAGGTTAGACACACATAGAGGTTACTGTTTTATCTAATAAAATGCTGAAGCTAGAAGAATCTAGCTTCCTAACTCCCAAGGGGTGATAAATAAGTCATATTTTAATTTGTTTGCCTCATTATCCAGGAAGACAATAGCCAAAAGCAGCACCATACCTTTACCTCCCCCTCTATAACAAGCCTTTTGGTTTCCTTCATCTTCTCCCACCCTCTCTTAGTACTTCCTGAGATCAGCTTCCACATTAGCTACTTGCATGCTAATTCTCATCACTGGATCTGATTCTTGTAGGATCCAAACTAAAATGTATGTGACTCTGACAACACAAACAAGAGAAACTCATTAATGCTAGTATTTTTTTTGATGGATAAGACATACTCTGGTTTCATGTACTTAAAAATGATTTTCAGTTTTCTCACAGTTTGAATGTGAGGAATGGAAGTCTTCCATTTTCTTAGGCCCCCAAGAAATAAATCAGTTGAGAGGAACAAATGACAAACAGAAGAACTCTTTATGTCATTGTGAATCATCATGATACTGGAGAAATCAGAATCCCTTCTCGAAGGGCTGGATCTTATTAATAAAATAATTTAAGAATGGATTCCACTGGAACCTTGAGGATAATTTTATGAGAGCTTAAAAGAAAAAAAAGCACTCCTGGGCTGGAGAGATAGCCTAGCGGTTAAGAGCACCAACTGCTCTTGCAGAGGACCCGGGTTCAATCCCCAGCACCCACATGGTGGCTAAGAGCCGTCTATAACTCCAATTCCAGGAGAACTCCAGTTCCAGGCCAAGACCCTCTTCTGACCTCCGCGGCATTGCACGACATGGGTGCACAGACCTACATGCAGACAGTACACTCATACACATACAAAAATAAATAATAAAAAAAAAAACTAAAAAAAAAGAAAAAGAAAAAAAAGCACTCCAAAGTAGGAAAGCTGCAAATCTCACCAGCTGACTAGAGGAATAGAGGAGGAAGAGAGAAACCTACACCTTTCCAACTTAAGGAGAAGCATGTGGTAACTGGCTGATCTTCAGTGGCCTCTGCTGGTCTACAGATATGAAGAAGCAAACCAATTGGACTTAACTCTGTCCACACAAAACAGTCTCAGTGTTCCTGGAAGTAAATTTGGGAATTTCCAGAGTACCTACAGCAAGAATAATCCATGTGTTTAAAAAAAAAAAAAGGCATAATAAGCCCATGTGCGCACACCTTTAATCCTAGCACTTGGGAGGCAGAGGCAGGCAGATCTCTGTGAGTTCAAGGCCAGCCCAGTCTACAGAGTGAGCTCTGGGCCAGCTGAGACTAAAAGAGAGACCCTGTCTCAAAAATACAAAAAAAAGGCATAATAAAGAAGTTACTTACACATTTTCCAAAAGAAACTTTGTATGTTCTCCTTCAGTACCAACCTCACAATATATATATATATATATATATATTAGATTTAAAAAATACATATAGATATATGTATTTTTTTAAAAAAATTTAGTATGTGGGGCTGGAGCGATGATGGCTCAGCAGTTAAGAGCACTAGCTGCTCTTGCAGAGGACTGGGGAGCAGTTCCCAACAACCACATTGTAGCTAACAATCAAACCTTTGTAACTCCCGTTCCAGCCAGGAGAACCAGTGTCCTCTTTGGCCTCCACAGGCAATACATGACATGGGTCTACTGCATGCACACAGGCAAAACACTCATACCCACAACATAAACATAAATACAATTTATATCTAGCATGTATATGTTCTATTTTATTTTATTGGTGCATGTTCATTGGCATAGTTATGTGTTTCATAGACAGAATTTCATACAAGTGTATTATATACTCAAACTGTATTCATTCAATGCCATCCTTCCCATTCTCTCCCCTCCCCACTCACACTCCTAGGCAGTCTCACTTCTACATTCATGCTGTATATATTTGATTTCACTTATTTAAAAATAAAAACTAGGCTCCATTAATAAGAGAAAGCATGTAATATTTGTCCTTGTGAGTCCTTTTTACTTTGTATAGTATGATTATCTCCAGTTGCTTCTATTTTCTATTCCATATATCTGACAGGACAGTAATGTCTAGAATATATAAAGAACTTAAAAGATTAAATACTAAGACATCAAACAACATATTCAATAAATGGGTTAATAGAATGAATAAGCTGTTCTCAAAAGATAAAGTACAAATATCCAATAAACACAAAAATCAATCAATATCCTTAATTATTAGGTAACTAAAATTAACTCTACATTGAGAGTCTATCACACTTGAGTCAGAATGCTTTATTAAGAAAGCAAATTAAGGGGGGCTGGAGAGATGGCCTAGCGGTTAAGAGCGCCGACCGGTTAAGAGTGGTTACAGAAGAACCGGGTTCAATCCCCAGCACCCACATGGTGTCGGAGAACCGTCTGAAACTCCAATTCCAGGAAAACTCCAGTTCCAGGGGAATCCGACACCCTCTTCTGACCTCCGCGGCATTGCACGACACAGGTGAACAAACCTGCATGCAGACAGTACATTCATACACATACAGAAATAAAAAAAAGAAAGCATTAGGGTCTGAGTAAGAGAACTCGGTGGGTAAAGGTGCTTGGCCTTAAGCCTGAAGACCTGAGTTTGATCCCCAGGAACCACATGATGAGAAGAGGGAACCAACTGGGATAAGTTATCCTCTGATTTCTACATGTGCACCATGGCCTGTGCCCCAACTCCAATAAATATATAAGAATTTTACAAAGAAAATAAATCATTAAGAAAACAGATAATAAGGGCTAGAGAGATGGCTTAGTGGTTAAGAGTACTTACTGCTCTTGAAGAAGACCCAGGTTCAATTCCCAGCAACCATATGGTGGATGACAACCATCTCTAACTCCAGTTCCCAGGGATTTGACACCCTCTTCTAACCTCTACCAGTATTGCATAAAATTGGGTGCTCTTACATACATGCAATACACTTATACACATACAATAAAAAGTATAAATAACATATTTTAAAAGAAAACACATAATAAATGTTGTCAAACATGGCGAGGGAAGGTAACCCTTATACACCATTGATAGGAATGTAAATTATTCTAGCCACTATGGATAACAATATTGAGATTCCTCAGCAAAAACTAGTGAACTGCCATACACTGCTCAAAGTGTATACCCAAAGGATTCTGAATTAACATCATACAGTATGGTTCACAGTTGACAAGCTATGGAATTTGTCTACACATCAACATACAGATGAATTGGTAAATAGAATATGGTATATATAGATAATGACGTTTATTCAACCTTGAAGAATGAAATTATCTCAGTTATTTTAAGCTGCTAGACAAAAGCACATAGAAGACACTTTATAGGCATTGTCAAGGACTAACTGAATAGGACCTTAGTAGCTCAGGAAGGAAGAAAACTGAAAATAAGACAGTAGAATTGCATGAAGATGAAAAGCAAAAGCGTCTGCATAAAAATCAAGTGAAGGGACAGCCTACAGATTGGGAGGAGGTCTTTCCTGACATGGACATATTCTTTAAAGAGTCAGAAGTCAGTAAGGATAACATTCATCAAAGAAACTATAAAGGACTCAGTGCATCACACACTTGATAATGTAAATTGCTGTTGGTTGTGCATAAAGGAAATAGTGGATTATTTTTATTTCTAAATAAATTCCAGAATTTTAAACCTGAGATTATTTCATTAAAGAAATGAAAATTTTAGTTTCAGAATTTCTGTAAGAAAAACATAGTAAATAGAATGAATTTCAACATAAAAATCTAAAATTCATTATTAGAGGCACTGTGTATTACTTTTCTTGTTGCTGTGCAATAAAGTGCTCAATAAAAGTAACTTAAAGGAGGAAGATTTATTTTGGCTCCTATGTGTTTTGGACACAGTTTTGTCATGACTGAGAAGTAAGAAGGTATAGCAGAGTTCATAGCCACAAGAATATATGTCTGAGGGGCTGAAGAGATGGCTCAGTGGTTGAGAGTATTGGCTGTTCTTTTTTTTTTTTTTCCAAAACCAATTTCTTACTGAAGATTTATGCATTTAATATAACATTTCTTAATCAAATTAAGACCCATTCCTCCCCACCTCACTCCACCAGAGCTCATGCATTCTGCCATACATATCTTTCAACTCTTTCTCAGTCTTTTAAAAAATTTTCGATGCATTAGTTTACTGTTTGGGGCAGTAGTTTACTCTTTCAGTCAGAACTTTGACGCAGTCTTTTTTGTTGCTGTCATTCCTTCCAATTTTTATCCCTCCAAAACATGTATATATACACTTCACACATATACCAAGGTTATGATGTCTGAGACTAAATGATAGGTTGATTCCAAGACATGTTTAGGGATTCACATTTTGACAGTAGAGGTGTATGCAGGTAAAGAAAAACATTTACTTTATATTCCTCTATTACACAGCAAGTTGATACTTACAGAGGACTGGAGTACAATTCCCGGCACCTACATGGTGACTTACAACTCTCTGTAACTCCAGTTCCAGGGGATCTGAAACTCTTCTAATCTCCCCAGGCATTGCATGACTCAGGTGCACTTACACACATGCAGGAAATATACTCATACACATAAAATAAAAAATAGTACACAAAATATTTTTTAAAAATTGTATGTTTGAGACATCTCACATCTGAGCAGACCACAGTGGAGGGAGGGGGTGTTAGTGCTCCCTTGGCTTCCTGCTGTTCCAGCTGGGGACCCAAGCCATTTCAGGATGGGTCTTCCCTCCTCACTTATGCTTCTTTAGAAACTCCCTAAAGACACACGTGGAGGTATATCACCTAGATGATTCTAAATCCAGTCAAATTGACATGAAGATTGACCATCACGGATTCCATAAAACTTGACAGTTTAATATTTATAAAGATGTATATTTATATCCAAGTTGTAAAGTCTCCTATGTGATTATTTTATATCTTTAAACTCCTCATGCTTAAATTATCAAAATGCTCTTGAAGCCCAAATAGTAGCCAATGTTTGTCCAATTCCCATTTCCTAAACTAGTCTACCTATAAAACGAGATTTCTCTATTGTTTTTTAATAACACAAATGACTGAGTCAGGATCCTACCTTCAGACTCTGAAATTAGGTCACTATCCTGCTATAAAATTTGATATTTAGGACAGGAGGAAACAATATAACTTATGTTTCAATATATATATATATATATATATATTTGTTTGTTTATTTATTCATTTATTTTGGTCTTTTCGAGACAGGGTCTCCATGTAACCTTAGCTGGCCTGGAACTCACTCTGTAGACCAGGCTGGCCTTGAACTCACAAAGATCCACCTGCCTCTGCCTCCCAAGTGCTAGTCAGTATTTATATTTGTTTACATAAAGTCATATCTGTCTTTTAAATTTTCATCAATAGCTCATAATTATTTAAAGGGAAACTTTGGTATTCTTAATTAACCACTTTGTTTCAGGAAAGCCAAATTCATTACTTGATTCAAAAGAGCATTGTAGCTCCAGCCTTCTCCAGCCCCCTAGGTTCCTGGGCTCTGAGCCAACAACCCTAGGTGCTGGGCTTGGTAGCCAGGGCCTGTAGATTCCCTGTCTGCAGAGGCTGAGAAGAGTTTCTCTGGAAATCAGCCATGGAACTAAAGCAAGGTCTGAACAGTACATTGGGGCCTGAACAACCAAGGCAGTCTTCAGGGTGCCATGTGCTGTCCAGAATACATTTTTGTTACCTTTGCTCCCTGTAGAACCCCACCATTTCTGTTTATAGCTGTGAAGGAGAAAGCTGACTTGCAGACAGGTTAAATGGGCATTAAAGAAATTCAGCATTAGAAGCTATTGTCTTGCTCTGTGATGGTTTTAGGACTCTTTGCACAGAATAATAATGGCCAGGGCAGGCTGAAGGTTGACCTCCTTTTGCTTATGATGCCTCTGTGGAATGCATTAGGAACAAAGCCAACATTAATCTCCATGACCTTGATTTCATTTCTACAATAGGCAGATCTGCATACAATCATCTCTAAACTTTGAAGGGAGTTCTTCTAAACCTTCCATCTTTTCTTACTTGATAGATATTTCTTCTCTGATGATAGCTCCTTTCCAGAGATCTTCGGCTAAATGTTTTCAAAGACTAATCTGGATATTATCATTATGCACAAATGAAGCCAAAATTAGGCTTGATTTTCTAACCAAAATCTGTGCAAAGATTAAATGATACTTTCTGAAATACAGTCACTATTGCAGTCACAAAATAGAACATATGCTGTGGTTGGTGGCATAGCCGTTAATACCAGCACTCAAGAGGTAGAGGCAGATGAATCTCTCATAAATTCAAGGCCAGTCTGGTCTAAATAGGGAGTTCCAGCAGGCTAGCCTGTGCTATATCTATGTAGTGAGACTCTGTCTCAGAAAAAATATGAGAGAGAGAAGAAGAAAAAGAACAATGTAGAGAAGTGTGTTTATATGTCACAAGTTGAATTTTTAGACATTCTTTTATAGGCCTTACAGGAATAAGAACATGCTTTATATTTGTCAAGAAAAATAAAAAGAGGGTGACAGAGATATGATTCATGGTTAAGAGCACATACTTGCAAAAAACCAAAATGCTTTTCCTAGCACCCATGTGAGAGGCTCACAACTGCCTATGACTCCAAATCCAGGGAACCCAACATGTTCTTCTGGCCTCTGAAAGCATGACATTCATATGCACAAACCCACACAGAGGTGTACATATGCACACATAATCAAAAAGTAAAGTAAAATATGTTAGCATCTTTTAGAATTTTTGTCATTAATATTTTACTTTACTTTTTGATTATGTGTGCATATGTACATCTCTGTGTGGGTTTGTGCATGTGATATGACTCAATGGTTAAGAGCACATACTTGCAAAAGACCAAAATGCATTTCCTAGCACCCATGTCAGAGGCTCACAACTGCCTATGACTCCAAATCCAAGGAAGCCAACAGGCTCTTCTGGCCTCTGTATCTCAAATAAAGGCGCTTCCAGTATTATATATTATCGTTGGGGGGGGCAAAATTCATAACATATGATGTTTGTAATTACTCAGATATGAGCAATTGTTGTACACAAATATTTTTAATGATTAATGATGACTAATATGATGTGTTTACAAACCTGTTGTTATAATTAACCCATTGCATCTCCATACCAGCCAGGGTCAGCCTCATTACCAAATGACAACTCCACTTAGGGAGGTTACTTTTTTCCTTACCATAGGTTCTATGCCCTACAGGAGAAACTTAACTTGAACCTGTTCCTTAGATTCCTATGTTGGCATTATTAATCACTGTTCTTCAGTACTTGTTTCCTTGCTGACACACAATAAATCTTGCATTTTGTAATGAGGCTGGGGATGCTCTGGCATTGTGAGTGTATTCAGTATTTCTCCTTGTATGTAACTCCACAGCCTGATGAACTATTATTTTTTTTTACTTAAAAATTTATTTGGTATGTATGAGTGTTTCGTCTATATGTAGGTAAATGTACCCATGTCATTCAATGCCTGTGAAGGCCAGAAGAGGAACCAAACATGAGTCATCTGTAGGAACAACAAATACTCTTAACTCCTGTACTATCTGTCTAGCCCCCTGAGCTATGCTTTTGAAATTCTTCTTATGGTGGTTTAGAGTTAGGCTTCCACATACAGCCCAGAGCTGGGCATTTCCAAGATTCTGTAAAAAAAAAAAGTCTGATATTTCTTATTTGAGTCTTTTTCTTCCTCTCTTCACTAATCCCTCACCGAAACACATAACATAAAACCATTTTCATAGCATTTCAATGTTTCCTGTATAGATCATAAACTTACGTCATTTGACTATATAGTAGTAGAAATCATCATTTAAAAAAATCATTTGAAAATACTAAACTGAATATATGAGAACATTCATTTCAAACACTATAGATAATAACTCATAAAAATTTCACTTTGGGCTGGGTGTGGTGGTGCATGCACTCAGGAGGCAGAGGCAGGTGGATTTCTGTGAGTTCAAGGCTAGCCTGGTCTACAAATTGAGTCCCAGGCCAGCTGGGGCTACAGGGAGACCCTGTCTCAAAAATACCAAAAAAAAAAAAAAAAAAAATCACTTCCAGCATGCTTTCATCAGTGCATTAATCATTATAAAATATATCCTCCCCTCAATTATACTAAACAATGAAAACTAAAACGCCCCATTTTCTAAAGGAATTATGGGGCTGGAGAGATAGCCTAGCGGTTAAGAGCACCAACTGTTCTTGCAGAGGACCCGGGTTTGATCCCCAGCACCCACGTGGCGGCTAAAAACCGTCTGTAACTCCAATTCCAGGAGAACTCCAGTTCCAGGGGAATCCGACACCCTCTTCTGACCTCCGCGGCATTGCACGACACAGGTGCACAAACCTACATGCAGACAGTACACTCGTACACATACAAAAATAAA
>VZQC01005585.1:768861-849575 GCA_009823505.1 Rhizomys pruinosus
TACTTTGATTGTATCCCGCCATCGCCATCTCTTGTCAGCCCCTGCAGTCATCTTCTTCCTCTTTTCATGTCCTGTCTATGATTATCATATATACATACACAGTTGAATCTATTACAGATTAGAGAAAATGTGTCATACTTATCTTTCTAAACCTAACCCACTTTGTTTCACATGATCGTTTCTAGTCCTACTCATCTTCCTGTAAATGACATAATTTTATTCTTTATGGGAAATTAAAAAGCCATTGTGAATAGAGATACCCAATTTTCTTTACCTAATCATCTATTTATGGATATACAGACTTATTTCATATTTTGGCTATTGGTAGTAGCACTGCAATAAACGTTTGTGCAGGTTTCTCTGTGACATGGTAATGCTCCATTGAATATATACCCAGGAGTGGTAATCATTAGATCACATGGCAGCTCTGTTTTTACTTTCTTAGGAAGCTCTATGCTGTTGTTCATGGTGGTTGCACTGATTCAAATTCCCACCATCAGTATAAGGGTCCTTTAAAAGGGTCATTACTTGAAACAACCTATACTGAGCTGGACATATCTTTCAAAGTATAACAGAGACCCATGATAAAGTCCATTAGCTTGAGTTATAGGGAGATGAATTAATACACTTAACAAGTTCAAAAGTATATGCTATCTAGTATCTATAAATTGTTAATTAAGAGAGAAGTCTAATATTAAAGATTTCAAGAATATTTCATTCAAGAAATTAATTACTTTTTAGGCTATATTAACTAATTTTTAAATTATAAAAATTTGATGGGGCTGAAGAGAAAGTTCAGGGCTTAAGAGCACTGACTGCTCTTGCAGTGGACCTGGGTTCAATTCGCAGCACCTACATGGTGGCTAACAGCTGGCCATAACTTAAGTTTCAGGGGATCTGATGCCCTCTTCTGACCTCCATGGGCATTTCATGACATGGGTGTATCTACCTACATGCAAGCAATACACTCATACGAATAAAATAAAAAGTAATAAATAAACTTTAAAATTTTGAAGGGACCAAGAGCCCAGGAAATAACATAATTGGTCCTGGTCCTAGTGAGGTACTCTTTCTTACTATATAAGAAACATAATTTCAGGAAAGTCAGAATTTTTATTTTAATTATTTTTGTCTTTTCAAGACAGGTAGTTCCAGCTGTCCTGGAACTCACTCTGTAGACCACGCTGGCCTTGAACTCACAACGATCTGCCTGCCTCTGCCTCCCAAGTGCTAGGATTAAAGGTGTGCACTTTATTTTGTACATTTATTTATTTATTTATTTATTTATTTATTTATTTATTTATTTTTGGTCTTTTCGAGACAGGGTCTCCCTGTAGCCCCAGCTGGCCTGGAACTCACTCTGTAGACCAGGCTGGCCTTGAACTCACAAAGATCCACCTGCCTCTGCCTCACAAACAACTTTTTTAGATGGTATCTCACTATGTAACCCTGGCTGGCTGGCCTGGAACTTGCTTTATATATAGACCAGGCTGGCCTCAAACTTGTGACAATCCTCTTGTTCGTCTCCAAGTGCTGGGATTGCAGGCATGCACCATCCTGCCTAACCTTTGTTTTAATTTGTTTTTGAAACAGTGGGGTGGCCTTAAACTTTTGATCCTCTTAACTCTACCTATCAAGTGCTAATATTGCAGGTATGTGACACTATGCCTGGCTCTACAGGCTTGTTGTTGTTCTTTTACTTTTGTACTTTTAAACAAACTAATGCTTAAATTCATTGGTTAACTTTTAAAAATTATTTATTATTTTTACTTTATGTGTATAAGTATATTGCCTACATGTATGTAAGTGCACCCATGTCGTGCAATGCCCGGGGAGGTCAGAAAAGGACTTGGGATCCTCTGGAACTAGAGTTACAGATGGGTGTTCGGTGTCCTGTGGGTGCTAGATCCTCTTCAAGAGCAGCTAGTGCTTTTAGCCACTGATCCTTCTCTCCAGTCTACATTATTGCTTGACTTTTATGAAGAGAAATACTGAGGAAATACTCTTCTCCATTATATTTTAAAGGAAATTTTTGTAAAACTTTCTCCTATCTTCCAGTTAAGAGCACTTGAAAATATAGTTAATAGTTCAGCATCACAAATGAGATGCAACTCCCAGAAAGTTAGAGATAAATTTCATAGTTATTTTTAGGTACTCAAGTTTCATGATGTGTGTTTAGAAATTTCATCACACTTATGAAAAACTTTAAATATTAATATATAAGGAAATTCATGTTTAAAATTATTTATAAAATCTACTTCTCTAAACAGATGACAGTGTCATGTTTGCTGTAATGAACAGAATAATTTCACAGTTTACTTGAAAAGTATTTAAGAAGATTAAAATAAGTGATTTGGATATTGAGAAATACTTGCTAGCAATTTTACCAAGAGAAATAGTGACAGACTTATACTTGTGGATGGTGGAATCTCACCTGTTTCCTTCAACTTGTCATGAGAGATATAAGCAAGAAGCTTCCTTCTCATCATAAAAGATCCTTAACAGCTGTGTGACTGCAACAGCACTGCGAAGCCCCTCTTAAAGGGAACGACTGTTAACTTTTCTTTAGCTTCTTTTATTGAGTATTTGTATAATCTTATACAATGGTTTCCAATCAAACTCAGCCCCCCATACCCCAATCCCCCATCAGGACTCATGCATTACAACATCCAAGCTAAGCCCTATCCAGTCAAGCTCTTAAACCCAGTTGTCCTTCTGTGCAAATAGATCCACGGGAATCTAGTCAGCACATCTAGAAATCTTAGGTAACGTATACTCCTCCTCACCTAGCAGTGATCTGTCTCCTGTAGTTCTCAGTCCAGGGCCAGCCCCTACCCATTTCTCTTGCTCTAATCTGTAATCTTTTTTTTTTTTTATTTTTTATTTTATTTATTTCTGTATGTGTATCAATGTACTGTCTGCATGCAGATCTGTGCACCCGTGTCGTGCAATGCTGCGGAGGTCAGAAGAGGGTCTCGGATTCCCCTGGAGCTGGAGTTCTGGAATTGGAGTTTCAGATGACTCTCGGCTGCCATGTGGGTGCTGGGGATCGAACCCAGGTCCTCTGTAAGAGCGGTCGGTGCTCTTAACCGCTAGGCCATCTCTCCAGCCCTACTCTGTAACCTTTTTAAACTTGATTTTTTATGCGGATAATTGAAAATGCCAGATCATTTTGTTATCAGTAAATGGAAGGTTTCAGGCCAAATCTTTGGTGACAGAAATCTGAGCTTTCTTTTTGCTGAGGTTGGATTGTGTTACACTCTCACACTTGAGAATGGAGCCAAGGGTCAGTCAAGGATTCATCATTGTGGCACAACTGCCCATTTCCATTTTGTCTCAATTGCATTATCTCCAAAACAACACATTTATTTTCCATTTTCTAGTCATTTCTTTTATGAAATGAAGGCAAAATACAGTGAAACATTGTTATGGTTCCTGAACAGTCATTGGTGCATAGACAAAAACAAACAAACAAACAAACAAAAACCTGTTATGTGAGACACTGCAATACGAAACAGGCAGGCAGGAAGCTAGTCCTGTTCAAGTGCTTGAATTACTGATTCAACATCTGAGGTATTAAGGGTCAGCATCTAGCAAAAGAAAGAAAATTTAAGTGTATAAGGTATAACACTGTGTGGGGAATTCATGCTGGATCGAAGGAAGTTGGATTCGGGGGAACTGAAGTGTATCATAAATGCAGGTCAGTTTCTATCCTGTAGCATCTGAAGTGAAAGCCTGTGTATTCTTACCTGTTCAAAATGCAGTTACCCACTTTGAGTAGGCTGGTATTCAGAATATTTCAATTTAGTGTGTGTATTTAGTGTTAAATGGATGAAAGAACATTCTTTTAAAATATCAGTTCATTAGAAGCATAGTAACCGAACTGAGTAGGTACTCATGTGCTTCAAGGATTGAATATTTTCTTAATTGCTTACTCTCTGCCTTCTCATCCATAGCATTGAGCCTTTTCCTTCTTCGGTGTATGTTTTCTTGTTGGATTTTGTGTGTAGATGCTTCTTAGCAGAATGCTTTGCCTCTGTTTGTCATTCAGAACCTGGACCTATCTCTTTCATAACTTGAATAGTTATGCTTGTCCTTTGTTATGGCATCTGTGACCTTGTTCATAAAAGCTACATGTTGAGTCTGGAGCTTGCCTTTGGCTCAGTTACCTGCTTCTTTTCTTAAAATCTGGTCAGTGATATTTACTTGCTTTTGAGAGCATGGTGAACGATGTCCAGGCCACCAGCACTTTCCCTGTGGCTTATTAGTACGAATTCCATGTAGCTGAGACTGAGGATTGGTCTTTTAGCAGTAACATGTGCCTATGCTATTCTGGCTAGAAATGGACTAGTAAACACTTTCGACATGAATATTAATACTGAATCAAAATATAACTAGTTGTTAGTATCCTAGCTCTGCTATTGGTTCCTATAAAATATGGCAGGAATTTATATACTTTCAGATATTTTTAAAAGCTAGATAATGAAATTAATAGTATTTGTGTGAATATTTTCCAGGTTATAGATGGAAAACTCTTTCTGTCTGGGTTTCTTGTGTCTTCTTGACTTCTTAAGTTCATGGAATTCATTTCACAGTGCCAGGTACATTGTATTATGGGATGTGATGGCCAATAGGTTGATAATGAGGAGTAATCATTTGTTTATAGATTGTCTACATGGCATGGAAGAATGCATTAATCTTTTCTTTGGTGCTGCTTTGTCTTTGCTATTATTTTTAAACTTTCTATTGCTTTGAGATGAAATAATAGTATGTTTTAAATCTTGTACCCAAGACTTTGATGTTTCTAGGATCTAAAGCCAAGGAAGTTAAATCGAACTAGACAATGTAGCATACTAATTTTATGTAGAAATTGCTGAAACAGTATTATGAAAGTGTATAATTTTGTATTCCTTTGCTGCACTACTAGGTCAGTGTTAGATTGTTAAATAAGACTCAATGGTATGTATTAGAATTAAAGCTTATGGTAGAAAAAGTGTTACAATATAGCAATATTATTCCATTAAAGATACAAAGACACGCTTAACATCTGATCTTTGCTTACCAGGAAGTGGGCAGGAAGTGAGTTGCAATTTATTGTTGCCCTTTTCAGTCAAAGCCTTTATTTGTACACTTTTTCTTTAGGGTCAAGAATCACAGAGAAGTACAAAACAGTTTGGGAACCAAGTGTTCTATAACAGAGTTCTGGCCAGGCAACGCTTCTGGTTAGGCAAGCAGATGTTCCTTAAGTGACTAACGTCAACAGCAGACTTTCTGGGGTCTCATGAAGACCAAATGCAAATCATTGTTTTTAGTAAGTAATGCTGACAAGCTAGTGCAAAGCTGTCTGAAATTCCATGGACATATAGCTGTGATGTGATGTTATTAGTCAGTAAATTTCATGCCTTAATCAGGTGTCAGTATTATACAGAGACATTTTTAATCTTAGTAACATAGCTCAGACCGCTTGCAGATCCACTGGAATTATACAGATGGCATACCTTGCCTGAAATGAGCTTAAGAAAATGTCATTCTTAGGTAATGATAGAAAATTGGACATGTTCATTTACTTAAAAAACTGTGTTACAGTAACAGTAAGCTGATATTCTTCAGACACAAACCCACAAGGATAAAATATAGAAGAGGATACAACCTAATTTTGGAAAACAAAAAGTAAATGGTAAAGTAAGTGGTAGCTCACATTTCATTCTAATGAAGTTATATCTCAAAGTAATTATATGGAATGGCAAGAAGCTACATAGCTTGAATCAGAGACCTCCAAAACTTTGATTGGGATAAGTGGAAGTAACTACAAATGGGCTAAAACCAAGAGGATTGGTGAATATTTTATTCCAAGAATAAGTAAATTTCCAGGATCGCATACTTCTTCCCCTGTCTTGCCACAATCCTGTGAGGATTGTAGCAAGATCTGACACTGTGGCAGCCAGTTTCACATGTGTTTTGGAATCATGAGGTGAGATGTCTTCCTCAGCTCATATGGCTGGTTAGCGATGGAAGTTTCTTGCAACCTTTATAGAAACTTCCCCTTAACCTAGAATGGTGCTATGGGGGATACATCTAAGAAACAACTCAAGATTTGGAATGTGATAAAATCCTGAGAAATTCTTGGTTTGTAGTTTGTAGAAGTTAACTAGGTTAAACTTAGATCAACATGACTTTTTAAAAAAAATATTTCATGGAGGAAGAAAACCTGACTCCCCCAAATTGTAATGAAATGGCAAACATAATAAAAACAAAAGTAGAAGACAGATAAAGATGAATTAAAGACATGAACTTCTTCTGAGAGTTGTATTTGGTGTCCCAGACAAACTTTCTCATTTAGATTTAAGGAATTTACAAAAACTTTGCACCATGTAAACATTATAGTTTTTGTCTCGTCATATTTATACTTTTCAAATAATGCTTGCTATAACTTTTATTTAGGTGTTCTAAAATTATTTGTGCCAGTTAAAATCAATTATTATAATTCAATAAAAGGTAGTACATGACTTTATTTATATTAAATAATAAGTATGTCACTGCAATTCAAATAATTTGGGTACTTACAATTTATTCTACTAGTTACTGTCAAAAATGACTTACACAGTATCCACAAAAGAACTTAATGATAGTATGGGCCATTTGACACTGAACTGCTTTTAAGATGAGTATGGATAGACAACTAACCATCTGGTATCTCCTCCTAATTTTCTTCTAGAGGAATAATAAGGAGGAAAGTAAAGGGATTCTATCCCCTTTAAATATTCCTTCCAAGGTGATTTAGCCACGCTTTATAATTCATTATGTTAAAGACATTTGATAAAGCATGAAGCAGTCATTTCTGAAGTTAGTTTTAAAGGAGGTCATGAGCTGGTTTTTAAGTTTTAAATTCCCTCTGAAATAAGCTTAGAACTAGAACTATTTTGAGCAATATGCGTATAACTTAATATTAAAAGATATTTTCTCTTATGACCTAAATATTTATTAAAGGTAGAATAAGTTGAAATGGACAATAAAAATAACAAAAATAAATGTATGGTCCTTGAATAAATTACAATTTTGTGTCATCTTTTTATAAAATGATCTTATTTCAGCACATTATTTTTACGAAGAATTTATAAATTTGTTCATAAAATCGAGAGAAAATATAATACAAACATGAATCCTGAGTTGTTTTAACAACTAAAAGTATTTCAATATAATCAAAAGCTTATTTGTACAAACTAATTCTTGAAGCATCTCTTGCAAATTATATTACAGATATGAGATTGGATTTCTTTGATTATGGCACAATAATTTTCTTAAGACTATTTTCTCTTAAGTTCCAAATGACTAGATTCTGTAATTTCATTTTTTAAGTATTTGCCTTTAGTTCATATTCTTGGTTTATTAGATTTACTGTTGAAGCACCGCCACTGTTGCTGCCTTGCTGGGGTGTCATACTTTTTATTTCTGTCTTTATATTTCAGCTTTGGGTACAATCTTGGATTTGCTCACATAATTAGTTGTATAAGTCAATCTCCATTCTCTTTAAATGGCCCCAAATACATCTAATTACCTGTGTTTTCTCCAAAACTTTTCCAAAGCAGGGAAGGGCAACAAATTAAACAAAATATTTGCACAGGTGACTCTATTCTAAAAAAAGAAAGTGTTTAAGTTTCTAGTAAAAACAAATATATTTTTCTACCTGTTCAATTAATATAGAATTTTTATGTGTGTCAGAAAACCACTTCTCAATATATTAGCACTTTTTCCAGCTTGACATACTAGAACTAACTACTGATAAGTATTTTCTATTTAGCCTATAATTACAGTTTTAATAGAAGGCATACTAAAAAGTGTGTAATTCTACTTTATCTTCAAGAACCATAGGGTTTTAGTGCTGTAATAATTTTTAGAGATCTTATAATTTAACACCTTCATTTTAGATATGAGGAAATGAGGACTTGGGGAATTTAAGACTTAATCAGAGTTCTCCAGCCAAGTAGTAAGAGGCATTGACTCATTTGTTAATTTATTGTGAACCAAAAATTGGACAGTAAAAAATTTGATTTAGGGGAAATCATGCATAGTGCTTATTCTTGCATTATCTAATTTTTTTTTTTAGGAAATTCATTCTTTGCTAATACTTGGTGGAAACCTACTAATGGGTTTCCTCTGTCTGCAGAATTATGGCTACAGAGACCAACAGATTGGCAAAGTTTACTAGATGTCAGAAATCCTTTCAGAGATTAAGCCTGGGAGTCCATGTATGGTAAGGCTCTAAGAGTTTATTTACCCTCAAAGGCAAATTTATAGTTAGGAAGATACTTGTTTTCATGGTCAACAGCAAAGATATTGAAGAGACTGACTCATTAGCCGGCGTTCAAACCTCCTTCTGGATGACCTTGCTGGTGTGAGCCCAGCATTAGGTCAAGGACTTTCTCACAATAAAACCAGGTTATTCCCACAGGGCAAGGCAGGCTGTTCCTTGCCTACAAGGGTGGTTAATGATTATTTCTTCTACTCCTGTTTCAGGCATGCATATTATGTTTTTGGGTAACTTGATTTCCTATCATCTTTCCTTATAACTTTTTAAAGTTAGGAATTATTTCCCTTTTTGTTGTATATAGACTTTTATTACTCCAAAACAAATAAACTGGTAAATTCAGACTATGTAATTTTAATATTCCTTAAATAAATAAGCAACCTACAAAAATGATTACATTTCTAAACCTTTCCCTTTAGGACTTTATGTTAAACATTGGTCCTGAGTTTTGCCCAAGAAGTACAGCTAATTCTAATTTTGGATTGAAGCCACAACTAAGCAGGGTTTCCATCCGGCAATCCTTCTTCAGACATTATACTTCTCCTTCTGCTATCTAAACTTTACTCTCCTTCCTTAAATCCCTTTCTCCTTTTCCATGGGTAGGAGCAGAATGAAGCGCAGTCAGCTCTGGTTAGAGTGGGACCAGAACGTTAACACGTGACTTACTTGAGGTCTGACTTAAAACTGTAGCTGACTATGAAATTTTCTTTTAATTTTAGCTGAAAAAATAAGCTGCACTACTCAGCAGAGGCTTCCTGTAATGCAGGTACTTACTGGGGAATCTAGGGGATCTGCTGTATGGATGTCAGTATATTAAATTATTTCTAGAGACTCTCCCTCTACCATCCCTTGGCTCTTATACACACACACACACACACACACACACACACACACACACACACACACACAGAGAGAGAGAGAAAAGGGGGGTCATTTGAGGAAGTGAGGACTTGGGGAATTCAAGACTTTTAACCAGAGTTTTCCATCCACAAATGCATGTGGATTTTTTCTCAAAATACATATATTTTAAAGAAATATCTGACTAGCTTGGCTTCCTGTATAATTTAATTTATTTTCTAGCAACAAGCTTTAGCATTTGTTGTTCATAATTAAATTGTTTCGAACTGTTAAAATAGGTTTGTGTGTTCACTTGATGTTTTTGTTTTTCTAACAATTTAAAGAACAACCCAGAATGTTATTCCTTTTGTTTCAAATGTGCTTTCCTTGAGTTATTTAACCCCAGAGATAGTGTTAGTGTCACAGCTACTACATGGAGTATCTGTGCTTAGGTTCTCAACTGCAGGTACTTATTGATAGTTGTATAAAACTAATGCCCCTTTGCAGTCAGTGTCTTTCTAGCACTTTTTACAGAAGAATTAAGGACTGAAAATTAGTGTATTGAAGAAGCCATTGTTCACATACATTTGTTTTCCCAGGTTATTAATATTAAGGAACAATCAATTTTCTTATTCTCATTGGACCCAATTTTCTGGTTTCTCCGAAACCAATTAGAGAGACATTCTGAAGTACACTTCCTTCCTCCTCCTGCCACATGGGAAAACTGAAACCCATACAGAGAATAGGTCTAGCAATTCTATTACGTTCTCCTGTATGAAAGAGAAATCCCAAATGCTATGGACTGGAAAGGGGCTAGACATGCATATTTTTAAATTTTATTTGAATAGAATTGAACTGGGGTTAGAGGGATGGCTCCATGGTTAGGAGCACTGGCTGCTCTTGCAGGAGACTTCAGTTCAATTCCCAGCATCCCTATGGCAGCTGACAACCATCCATAACTCCAGTTCCAGGGGATCCAAAGTCCACTTCTAACCTCTGTGGGCATTGCATAACAGGGGTGCACTTACATGTGTGCAGGCAATATACTCTTACACATAAAATAAATTAATAAATAAAATATTTTTTAAAAAGAGTTGACTTAATTTCCTATTTTAGGAATATTTAAGGAGATTAAAATGGTTACACACAGAATAGAAAACCAATGTCTTATTTTCTCTAACACATAAAAATATGCAGGAGTCATCAACAGTGTTAAGTTGAAGTACTTAGATATCTTAGTTTATGGTATTAACATACAGTGATGGGCAGATATGCAGTAGACTATGAAAGTTTGTTGTGGATGTGTCAGCATTAAAACTTGAAACACAGTAGAGCATGCTATCCTCATCTATCTCAGTGAACAAAGTATATATATATATATATATATATATATATATATATATATTTCCAAGAATACACCAATAATTTTCAAGACAAATAAGAACTTAGAGATGAAACAGATAAAAGACACTGAGCAGAGTTTCCAGAGGAAACCAGATGGACAGATGATAACTTGATAGATGATATTGATGCCATTGCAGACCTACAAAAGAATGTCAACCACTGGCTATTCATGTAAAAACATAAGATTAGATAAATGTAGATTAGATTTAAAAACTGCACAAGGCAAGAATTTGCAACTTTTAGAAGAAATTTATGGAAAATTTTATTACTTTTAATTAAATTTATTTATCTATGTAGTGTGTGTGTTTTGTGTTTGAGTGTAGAGTGAGGGCCCATGCATGCCACCATGATGCATATGTTGGTTCTCTGGAGTTAGTTCTCTGATTCCACCATGTGGTTCATGAAGATCAAATTCAGATCAAGCACCTTTACCTAATGAGCCATTTTGCTAATGTAGGAATTTTTTCTTAACCAAGAGAAAAATATACAACCTATATAACAATGATAACAAGGAATATATTGAAGTAGTAAATGTCTGAAACATTTAAAGTACTAGTAAATATAAGAAAAAACAGAATAAAAATATCTTGTAATATATGTAATCAAGAAAGTATCGCCGGGCATGGTGGTACATGCCTTTAATCCTAGCACTTGGGATGCAGAGGCAGGCAGATCTCTGAGTTCAAGGCCAGCCTGGTCTACATAGCAAGCTCCAGGCCAGCTGGGATTAAAGGGGGACCCTGTCTCAAAAAGACAAAAAAAAAAAGTATCATTATTTATTACATGAAAATTCTCCAATAAATAAGACAATATAAATCTAACAGAACGAAATCTGAGTTAATGTCATCAAATTGAACATATTTTAAAGACCGATCATTAGAGAGCATTAGAAGAACAGAAAATCCATGAAAATGGGGCTGGTACTTCAATTAGTATTGTCAATTTTGGGAGCAATTTGCTTAAATTGTAGATGTGGCTAATACTCCCCTAGCATTTCTGCTTCTAAGTGGTCAGAGAAATTCTTACATATGTGAAAAAAGGAACTTGTACAAGAAAACTCTAATAAGGATATTCACAGCAATGTTAAAAGAACAGAAAATTGCAAATGTTCATCAAAAGCATATAACAAAAACTACATGTATCATTGCAGCTGAATTTCAAAATAAGAATCTTGAATTTTAGAATCAATTTATACCAGATAATAAGATGTATAATCTCATTCATAAAATGTTTAAATTAAAAAAAAATACTAAGCAATAAATTACAAATTCAAATGCGCATTTTTGGAGTAAGAATAGATGTGGTTAAAAGCAGGAAGATGGTACAAGAATGACAAGGCTGAATTCAAGATAAAGAAAAATTTATAGTGCAGGACGTTTGTATGTGTGTGTGTGTGTGTGTGTGAGAGAGAGAGAGAGAGAGACAGAGACAGAGACAGAGACAGAGACAGAGAGACACAGAGAGACACATAGAGAGAGAGAGGCTTCACTTGAACTCATAGAACCTTATTTGTTAAGTTGGCTCAACCTATAAACATCAACTCTTTAGAAAGGCGGCTAAGAACTGTCTGTAACTCTAATTCCAGAAGAATTCCACTTCCACGGGAATCCGAGACCCTCTTCTTACTTCCACGGCATTGCACGACACGGGTGCACAGACCTACATGCAGACAGTACATTCATACACATACAAAAATACATAAAATTAAAAAAAATGGTAGAAGATATATTGGTGTTTAATTTACTTTATGCCTTTTTTAATAAAAAATAGAGACTTTCAGTTGGATACTAGAAACTCAAAACAGTGAAAAAGTCTCATTTCCAAGAAAAATGAAATCTACTGAGAAAAAGATAGTAACAAAAATGGAAGGGTGAAACTCCCAGAGATGAGGATAGTTATTACATATAACTGAGCGTAGTTATTACATATACATACATGAAACAAGATGCAAATAGGTCACTTTAGAAACACATAGCTTGTAATGATGCCATTGTGCTAAGAAATGAAGATGGGATTTGAGGAATCAAATCCATGTACACTTGTTGCATGTGTCCTCAACTCCGAAGCTGCACAAGAATTAAACTAAAACTTTGTGAAAGTATGGATTTCTTCCCCATGGTATTTAGGTACCAAGCATGAAGATGGCAGGTAGAATTGAAAGTACTCCCAAGACAGAAATTGACCTGATTGATGCTTGCTTACTTTTTTTTTCCATAGGATTATTTAAAAACCTAGACATAATGAAAGACCGTACTTTAAGTTTGACCTTTGAAATGTCTCAAAAGAAAATGCAGCATGCCTCTTAAAACATTTTTTTTAAGTCTGAGGCTACCAAGGCAGGAACTGAAGAACTAGGTCAAAAGAGAGCTGATAGAACACTGTATACGAAGTCCATCTGGGCTGAGTAAACAAAAAAAATCGCAAGCATTTTCACAGACATTTAAACACATTCTCCCTCCAGATAAAAGGCAAAAGGGAGTTACACTGTTTCCTGAAAGGACCACCTAGCTGTTTACCTTGAGATTATCAGTGTCACCCCACACCCAACCTACAAGATCTGTCCAGCAGAAGAAAGAAACCTGTGTTTGGTAGTTGAAGATAATTTCTGGATTTTCTACCTCTTTATGTTTTCTCAATGTATAATATCTATTACCTAAAAAATAAACACATGTGGAAAGAAAACCAAAGCTTGAAATTGATGCTGAGAAAAGACAGCACATAAGTCAGTTACTGGTTAGCAGGCTTCCATTTGAAAGTAGCTTCTACAAGATTATGATGTTCAAGCTAGCAAAGGGAGACAGGAGGGAAATAAGAAGATAGGCACGTAACTCAGAACAGAGGTCTATCAAAACATCATGGAAAGTACAGCTGAAACCTCCCATTACAATCTCACTGGATAGATTTAACAAGCCATGAAAGGTAAAACCTAGAGTTGAAGCAGGAAATTAGAAAGTATCCAAATGAATTCCCAAGTGAAAACGAGATAGACAGGGAAGACAGTTTGGAATGTGGAGACAAATGTGTAATATTCAAGTAGATAAAGTCCATTGATTTCCTCGCTTTTGGATCAGGGCTTCAGTGAGATGCGAGGGTGTTTGTGACCAGGCTTGCAATTTGGAACGTGATATACTTAAAATATTTGTTTACTGTTCAATTAGAAGACAGGGTGATAACAGGTAAAAAGCAAGACATGGAACGTGCAGCCCGTTCACTCTCTTTGAAAATGATTCAGCTTTGTCACCAAGACACGGTCTGCATTCAGCCCTATCCTGTCCTTCATCATGTTCAGTTTCCAGGGCCAAAACTCTACTTTGCTTGAAGTGTAACTGCTGTGATTTCACTACTTAACCAAGGACTGTGACAGCACCCTCTTCAAATACTTGGACTATTCTCTCAGAGGGGTGTTCTGGACTATTCTGTCAGAAGGGTGTTCTAGAAATTTAAATTTTCTTTCCCTTATTACATTCCTGGCAAATTTTGGAGTTTTTAATAAATTTAAAAATATTGCTTGCCTGTCTAGATCATCATTTCTTAATACAGATTGCTTTGAACTATGTGTTATGTGATCAGATCAGATAGAAATTATATGAAGACTTGGCAGAAATAACTAAAGTATTTAAAGCCAGAAATTCTTTAAAATTATTGGAAAGATACCACCTTTACCAAGAAAAGTTGTATAGTTATAAAATCTAAGGCTCCCATGGGGAAATGAAGTAAATGGGATGAAATAAATATTAAACAACAAAACACTTTGGAAGGTCAATATAGAGTGAAAAAATCTTGGAATCAATACTTCCAAATATGAAATACAACTACTTTTAGGAGGGAAACACTTGTTAAATAGTGGTGGTAATGATCATGTCCCATTCTCTGTAAATTTAGACCCTCTCCCTTCCCCCAGTCTTTTGTAGAACTTTGTGAAAACTGTGACAGTTGCAGCCCTATTGTGCACACGTTGGGGCATGTACTGATTATGAAGTTGTTCTTGCTCCTGGGGACGCCTTCTTCCATGGAAACCAGCACAGCGTGTACCACCTGTGTTTGATCATCCATTTCCTTATCTCAAAGACTATGCTATGGATGCTTGAGAAGTTACTCGAATGAGAAAATAAAACAGGATAAATGAGCTTTCCTGGTGGTGAAAGCCAAGGCCACTGCAAGAGAGCATTTAAAATTTATTCATTTTTTTTTCTCGGGACAAGTTTCTTGTCCTACTCACCAGACTGACTTACTATGTCTATTGTAAAACTTGAAAATCCTCTTGGGGTTAGAGGGGCTCGAGAGATAGCCTAGCAGTTAAGAGCACCAACTGCTCTTGCAGAGGACCAAGGTTCAATCCCCAGCACCCACATGGCGGCTAAGAACTGTCTGTAACTCCAATTCCAGGAGAACTCCAGTTCCAGGGGAATCCGAGACCCTCTTCTGACCCTCCGCGGCGTTGCATGACACGGGTGCACGGACCTACATGCAGACAGTGCATTCATACACATACAAAAATTAAAAAAAAAATAAAAAAGAAGTACCTTTGGACTTTTCTTCAGGCTTTTCTCTGATAATGCATGGATCATAACAGAAATGTGAAACAGGGTTAGTAAAGCAGGATACCAGTGTCAGTAAAACTGGAATCAGTGTCCAAGGAAGCCAAAGAAGACACTTTCACTGTTAGAAAGGCCTGGTGCAGATAAAGTCATAGGTTTTGAGACATGCTAAAAGCATTTATAAAACTCAAAGTTTAAGAAGATTATTTTGTTACAATTCTGTGAGGTAATAAAATCAATGTTAAAGTTAATCCATCTGTTTGAATGTATTTCCCTACATTTGGCAATTTGAAATAGTTTTAGCTATGATAATTAGAAAAACAGTCTAATTGGACTCAACTAGCATGGGGCCATTTTAAGCACTGCTAGATGAGTATGATAGGTCATCATGTCAGAAGGAAACAGGCTCCTTCTTGTTGAGCAGCTATTTTTATGATTATAGGGAGGGGAAACACTTTTTCCTACCAGCATGGTGTTCATCTCTATGTAAGTTGATATTGCCTTTCCCACCCCTATTCTTATAACTCATCCCAGAATTTCAGCCATACCTTAGTGCAAGTGTGTTTTGTTAGTTAAGTTATAAAGAAAGAAATGATAGAATTTTTTAGTCTATGATGCCATTACAGTTTTCATCATTATGGCTGCAAAATGATTTTGGGAACTCAGGTTTCTGTTCTCTTTTCCAAGCTAGATTAGGAGAGGAGCAGATGTAGCTAAAAGGCAATGGATAAAAGAAGATACGCTTTGAGAAATGCTTGCCAAAGGTATGCTCCAATATATACTCTGTAATTTGCAATAATGGAGTGTGTGCTGAACCACATTCCCAAATCTTCCCTATAGGAGAGCACAAAGAGAGAGAAGAGTGTTGGGTGGCCAGTTCATGTCTACCATGGTTACTGACATCTTCCCTAGTTTTGCTAACCAATTAGGAAAAGAAAGCACATTAATTATAATGATAGAGTGTGGGGAACAAACAGGACAGCAGGGTAGCTTGTGGAGAATGAGATCCACGAGTGTAACTGAGATGCATACTTCCCTTCCAAGATGGAAGACAAAAGCATAATAAATCCAAATCCTTGGGAAATAGTTGGAGTCATTTAAATTCACTCAGCATGCTACCATGCTGCTGTTTTATTTTGATCCTGTGCTTATAATCAACATATTTTCTCACTCCTTGTGCTAATCAAACATTCTGAAATTAAGTTAAACTCCAGACTCAGGGAGATGAATACAGTGACAATTCAGTAACTCTCACTGGGAATGTTAATCCAGACATGTTGAGTATAAAATGAGAGGAATGTGTTTGAACCTCATAGACATTGTGTTAAACCTAAGAGGACCAAGCATTGTATAAGTGAAAGAAAACTTCAGGATAGGGTGGTAGTTTATATACACCCATGATTGCAGCCAGTGAAGCAGGAAGATTGCAAGTTTGAGGTCAACCTGAGCATCGTAGTAAGACCCTTTCAGAAAAACAAAATAAATAAATAAATAAATAAATAAATAAACAAACAAATAAATAATAAATAAACCTCAGCATTAAAATAAGTATTTCACTCTGTCATCTGTGAGTGGAATTGTTTCCTGTCAGGTGGGATTATATTTTACTAGATTAACTATGAATTTCTAGTGAAATGCCACATGAGACATGGAAATACAACATCAAAATTAAAAAAAAGAACATATAAGTTTATGATTTATCAAAGTATGTTAGAGAATTAACTAAAAATTAAGTTCAAGTGATATAAAATATGAGGAGAATATATAAAACATCTACTTTACTTGGAAGATTCTGAAAATATTAGTTTAACCAGGGAAATATTTATGACAATTTTAGAAATAAAGTAAACTTTGATTTAAGAAAAAGTCATAGTGAACATGAGACCTTTCCTTAAATATTACAACAATTTAAACATTCGCATTTACCTAAAATAAACTTTCAAATCTGCTTTCCTTAGTTATAAGAAAGATTACAGGCAAAGAATACGTTAATTATAAAATGTTTAAAAAGGGGCTGGAGAGATGGCCTAGCGGTTAAGAGCACTGACTGCTCTTGCAGAGGACTCAGGCTAGATCCCCAGCACCCACATGGCAGCTGAGAACCGTCTGTAACTCCAATTCCAGGAGAACTCCACTTCCAGGGGAATCCGACACCCACCTCTGACCTCTGCAGCATTGCACGACATGGGTGCACAAACCTACATGCAGATAGTACATTCATATGCATAAAAATAAATAAATAAATAAATAAATAAATAATAATAAAAAATAAAATGTTTAAAGCAAAAAATATAGGCTGTGGGGCTGCTTTTACTATGTAATTCATAATGAAGTATAAAATCCTGTTGCCTGAGAGCTTCGTATAGTAGTTTAAATAATATAGTGGTGCTAATTATGACTTGCTTTACATAAAAGCAAAAAATGGCCTTCCTGCCTCTTGAAGACTATTTACTGGGCTGCTGAGAAGAGTAAAGTTCCCTGAAAAGACAATTCCTCAGTGAAGGTCCAGCTTCCTCACTGGCATCTATTCTTTCACTATGGAGTTTGTTTTTTATTTATTCTTTATTTATTATTCTTTTATGTGTATGAGTGTACTGCCTGCATGCAGGCTGGTGCACTTGTGTCGTGCAATGCCGCGGAGGTCAGAAGAGGGCATGGGATTCCCCTGGAACTGGAGTCAAAGACGGTTCTCAGTCACCACGTGGGTGCTAGGAATTGAACCCGGGTCCTCTGCAAGGGCTCTTAACGGCTGAGCCATCTCTCCAGCCCCTCACTATGGAGTTTTATACTATGCACCTGTTCAAATTAATGATTAAACTACCTATTTATTTGTGGAGTATTTTATAAGAACTTACCATTTGCTGGTTATTAATATAAGCACATATACAGATTACTAATATTATTTTGATGCCAGTTATTAGAATAGCTCATAGGAAAGAAAGAACAGTGTATCTGGAAAATATAATGAACTAATTAGGAGGAATGTCAGAAGCTAATTGTCTTCAGCCTATCTCAGGGGCTCTCAGGTGCGACTTTACATGTTATTGGGGAGCCTTAGGGAGGGGAAGGGTGTTCAATAATAGAGAGAAAATCTGTCAGTAATGAGTATAAGATTGTAAAATATAATGGTAGAAGGATGTCCTCAGGATAATAGGCAGAATGAAAAATATTTAACCATAAGGAGTCCCACACTAAAGTGATCACAAGCTAAAACAAGTTAGTTAAGGAGGGCGAGAAGAAACCATTGTAGAATAAGAGCATCACAAGTATTATGGAGGCAGAGGGAGAAGGAAAGAATTCTTCCAAACATGAAAATTATGTGCTATTCCAATATGAGGAATGAGCCAGATAAGGTAAGAATGTTGAGATCCTCACTAGATTTTTCTTCTGTTGAGTTACTGTTGTGTTTAACTAGATAAATTTAAAGGGCATGGATGTTTTTGTATATGTGAAAGACTTAAGCAAGACTCACTCCTGAGATGACCCTTTTATAGTAAATGGCAGGGGGTGAAAATGTAAGTCATTGTGAAAGAAGAACTGGTAGATACAACCAGATTTTGCAGTACTATAAGCACTTTGGAAACCAATGAAGGTCAACAGCTACAAAGATAATTTATTACTACATGTGACTTGGTATTAAACTATAATTGAGCTTGATCAGGCTAGACACGTGCTTCAGCTTAGTTTCAGTCCCTCAGGACATTGCCTGAGCTTCTAGTATAATGCAAGATCACACTGTCTGAGTTACAACATGTAGAAAGAATGTCAACATTAGGTACAATGGGACAGAAAAATCAAGTATTGCTCAGATAAAAGAGAAACAGCTCCAGCATCATTGTACAAACTAATGAGGGACTTCAGGCTTTGTATTCCTAGACATAGAGCTATCAAAATGTCAAGAATATCAAACAGTAGAATGGAAAGAGGAGGAAAAGAGAGAGAATAATGATTGGGGAGAAACCAAGATGTGGTAAGGATCTGGAGCATATGAAAATGGATGGTTTTGCTATGTAGTTTTTCTGTCTAAATAATTTCAATATTCACAATTCTTCAGCTATGTTATATGTGTATCTTGAACCAAAGGACAGATAATAAAACTGTTAAACTAGAGAAATGAAAGCAAGTAAATTAAGTCCTAGACAAATGGAGTCCTTTTAAATCTCCAAGAGATGAGATTTTAAAACTATGACTAGAGTTAGGAATACACCTTGTGCTAAAATATACTAGAAATAGTATCAGGAAAAAGCATATGTATATTGGTTCTGAGATTAAGAAACAGTCACAAATGTGGTAAGAACCAACTGAGACTTTTTCTGCAGTGTGACACCATGAAGAAAATACTGTACATTCTCCTCAACCTTTCAAACAACCATGGAAGGTCAAGTCTTATCCCATGTGAAGGATAACCCTCCTGTCACTTGTCTTGAGAATAGCAGACTCAGGTCATTATCAACATCTAGTTAAATTTTTTACCACCATATGATTGTGTAGTCTAATAATATTAAGGAAGATATGTTACTGGAATCATACAAATAAAATTCATTTTAATTTAAAGATGCCAAAGATGGGATCTTGCTGAAGTTTAAAGAAATTAAATAGTGTAGTATTTCATTTTTTATTAAACCAAGTATGTAATGTTTACTATATGCTCATTACTATAGAATGTGAAGTTAATGAGATCATGAGTCTTCTATCAAAGATAACAATCTCTGAGGAATAAGGTAACTCTGTTTACAGGAGCCTCCTTCAGAAACATTTTTTCTATAAGTTGGGGCATTGAAAAGAATTGAAAGGTGCCATTCTTCTTGGTTAATCTGGGCTAACTGTGTGGACTTAAGCGTCCAAAAGGAAAGTATAACTAGAAATAAATAATTAGTAAGGCCTAAGAAATTGTACTTCAGGTATAAAACTTGACATCTTAGTAAAAAGACAAAGAGTAACAAAAAAAGAGCACAGTTGTTTTGCCTGTCTTTCTGGCAAGTGCAGCTACCCCGTGGCTGCCACTGCTTTTGCCATCCATCAAAGACATGAGATACAGCTTTTCAACCTTCCAGAAGATTTATGTCTCTCCAAGAATCCTCCAAACCTTCAGTGCCAGATGGGGACTACTGAGGCATCCAGCTTGTGGACTGAGCTACTACTGGGGTTTCAGCCTCTTCAGAGTATTGATTGCCATTGTTAGCCATCCCATGGCTGTGTCACAGTCACCAGTACAGGAGGATCAAGACAGGACGTGGTTTTTACTGGACCTCATTTGGTGACCATGGGAAGGGAAAACCCCAGTGTGGGGGGCAGGACTGATGGTTGTTTGGGTTTGTCAAGGAGGAGCCTTCAAACATGCATCCTTCAGCCTAATAAAAAAAAAAAAAAGAAAAGAAAAGAAATCATAAGCTGAAGATGCTAGAAGATATATGTGGCAGGCATATATGCATATTTTGGAGTGATGCAGATTGGAAGGAGCAACAACGAAAAAAGACTGGGTCAAAGAACTGACTGACGGTGAACTTCTGCTCAAAACAGTAAATTTCTGCATCCACAATTTTAAAAGAGACAGAAAAAGATGAAAAACATGTCTGGCAGAATGCATGAGCTCTGGTGGGGTGGGGAGGGGCAAGGAATGAGGAATGGGTCTAGACTTGATGGGAAATTTTGTATGAAATGCACAAAGCTTCACTAAAAATTGGCTTTAAAACAAAAAAGAAAAGTGCCATTCTTCTAAGAAAAGATTTGTCTATATTCCAAATATACAATTGATTTTAACCCTATGGAAATATGAAGTACAGGTGAGCTGGGTAGTTTTGTTTACAAATGTCTTGAGAAATTTAAAGAAAGCCATATCCTTATTGACTTTTATAGCTTCTTCTCAGTGGAGATTAATCTTAAACATCATAAAAGGATGCTGAGTTATTTTCTAAACCACAAATTTTGTCTCATAGTCATGTGTGCATAAATGCTTGATTGAAACCCCACACATGTTCCTGCAGAGCTCAGCAAGCATCCCATAATCATGTCATTTCTCCCTTCCATTCTCTGGGTTTCAGCAGCTCTGCCTCAGATAGAGTCGAGCCAGAAGAGTCAAAGACAAAATATATCTTTAACAGTATTAATGGTTGAACTGATCTGTTAAATACTTATTCTGTGTTTTAACTTGAATATTAAAGTGACTTTTTTAAGAAAAATGCTGAGCCATTATATGTAAAAGTTACTGAAATGGTGCTTTTGAATGATTCCATTTAGCACAAAGTGTTTTTTCTCTTACTTGACCTCTACTTATCTTCTAAAGTAACAATTAGAATTCAGTATTTCTTCTTCCTTCTCTATGGTTTTTCAGGAAAGAATAGAGAGAGAAGTTTTGTATAGTGAACTCTAGTTGGAAGATTGAGAATAAAATCACTTGTTTCTTCTCATCCACTCTGCTAGTGGGTTGTTTGCATCTTACTTTATAATAGGAATGAAATGCATCCTCAGTATCTATAAATGTAGGAAATTATTTAGATGAGATTTAAGAAAGAGTCCATTTTTTGAAGCTGTTGTCTGATAAAACAGTGACTCTCTCTTGTTATTATCTGGAAACAAAGTTAAATGAATCCTGTGAATTTTACTGATTTGTCAATTTTTCTAGTTTACTTTAGCACACAGGTAGAGAGTCCCAACTCCAGTTGGCTTTTACATATTTAGATATTTGTTTCTATAATTTCAGAATAGAATTCAAAATATTATTAAACTCTGATGATATTTTCTTGAAAACAGTTCATATTATATACTATATATTTCTAATCATTTCAATATAAAATAACTCCACTTTGATTTGGGGGAGGGAAGAGTGATGGACTCTCTAATTCAGGTCTCCCATTGGATGGTCCCACGTATCTCAGAATTAACATTGGATTTAGAAAGTATGCTCTGTCTTTATGTAGGTGCTTCATTTACTTATTCATTTGGGTTTCTGTAATGTGTATATTTCTACATACATATTTTTATTTTGAATTATTTAAAATAACCTAAATTCAAAGCTAGACAGATGACTTAGCTGTCGAGTACTTACTAGTTTACCAGAGGACCCGAGTTCAGACCCCAGTACCCACATCGTGAGGCTCACAAATAACTGAAATGCCAGCTCCGATGGGGTCTACTTCCCCTTTCTGGTTGTTTTTGCCCCTCCCTCACCAAAAGGTGTATACACAACAATAAAATACCTCCTATTCAAAGGATCCAGTTCTTTGTGTAGCTTTCTTAAGGTTCACTTGGTTCCAACTCAGGTCAATGTAATACAAACTTCTAAAACCCTGAGTAAGAACACATTTTTTCATAAAGGTATTTTGAATTTAAGCAATTTATTTGTATATCACAAAAGCTTGTTGAAATGTTGCTTTATTGCTAGAGAGTTAGAAATATTAAGAATATTATAACTTGATTATATATCTTGAAAGTCAAACATATGGATTCTGTGGGAACTGTTGGTGTTCTAGGCCTTGGAAATTGAACTTAGGACAGAGCCTCATGAATCCACTGCACAGCCATTTTGTGATTATGTTTTACAACTTTGTGGATAATTTCTGTTTCTATACGTTGTCACAAGGAGGGGGAAACATAACAGATGAGGATTCTCTAGGAGTCACTGATGCTTACAGAGAAGAGGTGTGCCTCACCAGACCAAACAAGTGGGAGCCCCTTTTACCTTTTAAAAAATTCATGGTCTTTGGGAATCTCTGCAAGAACTGCTCTGTCTGAAGGGGGCTTGAGAAAAATGCTGTCTAAAGTGCTGTCTCCCTAATTACCTGGTCATTATCTTGCCTAGTTTCTGGGAATTATGTTTGATGTTCTATGCCAAAAAGTTTCTTTTTATTTTTTATAACATAAGAAAATTAATTTATGTGTATACTCTGTTCCCCATTAGGCTCTGTATGATTTAGGATTTACCAGAACTGCTTGACTTCAAAGTGCCTTGACAGTTTTCAACATCTGAGTCAGTGCCAGTAGAATTTATATAAACAGTAGAGTGGAATTGAATTGTTCTACCCTTAGTGATATAATACCTCTCTTTCCTTTGTCTTAGTAGACTCGTTGTTTTTTTTTTTTTTTTTTTCTTCTTTATGGGACCCATTTCTCTGATTCAGCGCACAAGAAATAAAACAGGTTTTATTTTTTTTGACCTGGAGACATTGAGTTAGTATCTACAAAACCTTATTTTATATTAATCTTCCTGCATGTTACATGGATGCAAATTTGGTATTTGGGTAACAGAGAGAAGTGGCACTAATTTGGAGATTGGCCACTGGGTGGTCATGCCATATCTAACCCTTATTTACAGTATGGCATTAGGCTTTTCTGATTCTTACTTGCATATTCCATAAGATTACTATTCTCAAGTTTTAGAACATTGCATGTTATACATATTCAGTAGAGGTTAATACTTGTAATGTAATCATTAGAAACTGTTATGTAAAGATAAAAGTGGCTGTAAATTTAATACAAGTTCTAACTTATGTATATAGACACACATGTATTTATCTAATTTTTATGGTTGTTTCAATAATAATTTTATATTATTTTGCCTATATTCTATATGGTATAGGGGTTTATGGAGGCAGTGTTTTTGCTATATTAATATTTTTAATTCTTAGTCTCTTATTATTTTATTATTATACAATACTTTAAGAATAGACAGATAACAAAATATTTGTTAAAATGAGTACTGGAGAGATGACTCAGCAGTTAAGATCACTGACTGAGCTTCCAGAGGACCCAGGTCCCATTCCTAGCACCCACATGGTGGCTAACAACATCTGTACCTTCAGTTACAGGGATGCTGATGTCCTCTTCTGATCTTTGCATTGTATGACACAGGTACACTTACAGGCATGCTCATACACCCATACACATAAAATAACAATAATAAGCAAAATATTTTTATTTATTTTTGTATGTATATGAATGTACTGTCTACATGTAGGTTTGTGCCCCTGTGTCATGCAATGCCATGGAGGTCAGAAGAGGGTTTTGGTTTCCCCTGGAACTGGAGTCAAAGATGGTTCTCAGCCGCCATGTGGATGCTGGGGATTGAACCCGGGTCCCGTGCAAGAGCAGTTGGTGCTCTTAACCTCTGAGCCATCTCTCCAGCCTTGTAAAATAATTTTTAAAACAATAGACAGAACTTCCCAGAATCACATTGATTGTTCAAAGTCTTAGGATATCAGGTTTCTAGACTGCAGTTATTGATAAACCTGAGGATACTAACCTATGTTAAGATACCCAAATCCAATATTGCCTTTTCTTTTATTTTCTTTTTTTGTAATTTTTTTGTTGAGTTTTATGTGTTTTACACAGAACATCCTAATCAATCTTAATCATTTTTACATTCCTTCTCCTCTGGCACTGTCCAGTAGCCCCCCCCCCACACACATTGGAATTCATACATTCTGTCATTTGTGTTAAGGTATATTTTGTCAATTTTGTGTCCCCAGACTTACCTCAGTGCAAGTTCATCCACTGGCATCTAGTCAGCTTATCTAGAGTACTTCCCATGAAGAAGATCAGCTCTTCCTCACCCAGCAGTAATCAGCTGCCCACAGTTCTTTGACTAAGATTGAGGCTTATTGCCCAGTTCCACAATTCTAAGCTGGGTTTTGTCTCCTTTAGTCTGCATAGGTCTTGTGCATGCTGACACAATTGCTGTATGTTCATGTGAGCGAGGACCCAGTAGTATGAAGGAGTCTATTTCCATATGGTCATGCACCTCCTCCCTGGCTCTTTTGCCCCCTCCTCCACAATGGTCCCTGAGCCCTGGATAGGTGAAGTTTAAGGAGTCCTGTTTAAGGATCCAGATTTTGCAGACTCATTCTCTATGCTTTGGCGGTTTATGTCCTTTTGTGTTCCAGGCCCTCTGTTGTATATGGGAGTTTCGTTCATCAGAATTGAAAACTCATTGCTGTCCTTTTACCCCTTCTTATACATTCTGTGAGTCTTTGGTGTAGAGGTTGCATTGTAGATGTGGCACTTCGGCTCTGACAATGTCTGTGTGTGACCAGTCGTGGTACTCTGTAGTGCTCTCAGTCTGGTGCAAAAGAAACTCCTTTAATGTTTGATAACTAGGATACTTGTCTGAAAGTATATGTTGCACTTCGTAAGAAATTACAGTTGTCTAGGGATCTGACAGTCTTGGGGTTTTCTGTAAGATCTATGACCTCTCCAGCCATTCAGTATTGCTTTTTCTTCATACTTAAAGGGACTCATTAGTTCTTTCTGCTTCAAACTTATTTTCTAATGAACTTTTCCTTGTGTAGGCTGAAATTCACTTTCTGACATTGCAGATTACATTTATTCATTAAGGACATGAATTATTTCCATTTCTTTCAATATGGTAACATCTACTTATTTCTAAACCTACCTAATAGTGTAAGCTACCTTAGATTGTACCAATTAAAAATATGGCCCTTCCTATAATCTCTTTTGTTATTTTTCTATAGAGCTTTCATACTACATACCTTTCTACTTTGAAATGTGTTTATGGTTCATACAGCTCTTCTGTCTAAATATATTGAAAACTCTTGAAAGTGGGGTGTCTACTTGATTATCTTGTGTCCCTAGAGAAGTGATGCACAGTCTTGCGTGCACCTAGTAATCACAGCATATATTTTTTGGAAACTGTTGTAAATTCATATTTTTCAGTTCAGGATATAGTGAATGAAATAAAACCTTGTATGATAAGTGATTAGATAGATAAACTTCTAATCACTGTTCTGTAAAATCAGGTTTGTGCCTCCTTTTTATTCTCTTGAAACATTGTCTTGATGAAACCTTATATCATATATATATATATGTATATATCTATATCTATATCTATATCTATATCTATATCTATATCTATATCTATATCTATATCTATATCTATATCTATCTATATATATATATATATATATATATATGTAAAACTATTGAGGGATTTTTCGTGGAGCACACCCATAGTCAAGGTAGCTTGTATTTTAAACTATTGATTTAAATTATATCAAAGAGCTTAATTCTAAACAATATATATGATAAATGGAATATAAAAATAGAAGTCCACTTTCAAAGTAATTTTTATCAAAGGTTTGATATAAATGTAGTGAGCTGTAAATGTATTTCAGAATTTGTGCCCTCCAGTTGAAGACTGAGCAGCATTTTCATATGGATAGCAAAAAAGCATTTTTATTTCCAATCTTTAACACATAAGTAAAATAGGAAAGCAGGAGAATGATTTAATGCATGTCATACTGACCAGAATCATAACATTAAGGAACTGTCACTCATTTATGATGGGCTTTTTTGTAGATTCCCAAATCTTGTTAAATTACAATTTTTCATCATCTGAAAATGAGGATAATAGCACATGGCCTGCCCACTCTGTGGGTCTCAGGGAAGATTGGCTCTGATTATATAAGCAAAAGAACTTTCTGTCCAAAAACTGCTTATGAAACACAAATATTGTAACTGATAATTATACCCTTTTCCAGTATTTTAAGAAAATTAGATTATCTTTGCTGTATCTTTTCTAAAGAAATTCCACACACAGCCCCATGCTACTGCCCCTGTGTTCTAGATGCAAACCTGCACTGGGGACTGGATTGCCCAAAGTGTCATAAACTCTAAAGCATGCAGAGAGCTGAGTAGACAGTGTATCCATTCCCTCAGTACTTGGCACATACAGGGTTTTCATGAACATACTTAGCTATGTATGTGCAGATGTTTGGGAGTACCACCCCTGCAATATACTGTGTTTTAGATACTATGGAGCAGGTATTAGGATTGGCTAACTACAGCACACTGGCAGAGCAGCATAGATCCACTAACCATGGAAGGTCTGTTCTTTGTAGAGGGATAGATGGTATATTTCTCTCTTTCTTCTTGCTGTAAGTAGACAGTCTACCATTTAAGCCAACTAGGCATGTTTTTCATCTCTACAATAGTGATTATATACTAATTTCTTTTGATGAAAACTGTTATCTGCCTTTAAACATTGGCTGCATTTATGTGACATTCAGTCTGGTCATTAATTAGACGATATAATTGAAGTTGATAATACTTCATAACCTTGTTTATTTTTGTCATACTGGAGGTATTTTTGTGTATGTAGTCTGTGTTACAACTTCTTCATGATGTGGCAGGTTTAGATGGTGGTATTCATGGATTTCCTTTTACAGCAAAGATAAAAATATATTTTACAATAAAAATAAAACTTTCAATTGAACCTTAGTTTTTGTTTATAACCCCCCCAAATAAAAAGCAAAAGCAATTTTGTCTGGGAAAGCAGACTTACTTGGCTTTGTGAAAAGGGATTTAGTGTGGCAAATTAAATAAAGCATAGAAGTATGTGTGGAGGGATGATTAAGAGGGGAGATTTGTTTACTGTTCAGTGGCATTTTTACTTCTCTGAAGTTTGGACATAATGAGTCTCATGCTACTAAAAGAAAACAGGGTGACTTTCAAGGGGACTGTAACTTTGACAAGAAGGAGCTGATTGACTTCTCTTTATTGCTTCTTTCCCAGTACTCCAAATGAGGCTTTTAATTAAAACGAAAAACCTTTGCTATTTGCTTTAATACATTAGTAATTTATTTATTTTTCTTTTTAAAAATATTTTATTGAAGTTTTGTGCATTTCATACAACATTTCTCAATCCAATTTAGACTCATTCCCCCTTCAATGACCCCCACCTGAACCGAGTTCATGCATTCTGCCATACATATCTTGCATCTTTTGCTCAGTGCTTTTCAAAAGTTTTTCTATGTAGAGGTTAATTGCTTTGGGCAGAAGTTTACTATGTCAGTCAGTTATTTGTCCTAGTCCTTTTGTTGTTGTTCCCTCCAATTTGTATGGTTCCAAAATATGGATATATATATATATATATATATATGGATATATATATATATATATATATAGTCACACATATTCCAAAATTATGACATCTGAAAATAAACTATAAGTTAATTCCAAAACGTGTTTAGGGGTTCACATTTTTCCATTTAATTTTATATTACACTAAAATATGCACCTTCTACCCATACACCAAAATTACAAAGTCTGAAAATAAGTGGTAGGTTAATTCTAGAGCCCATTTAAGAGATTCACATTTTAACAGTTCACTTGTTTTCAGATAAAAAATAATATAACATTAACATTGCTCAGTTTGTCTTACAACTAGGGATTTAGAGCTAGCATCCATAAATGAGGGATACCATTTGTCATTTGTTGTTCTGGGACTGTATTACTTCACTTAGCATAATGGCTTTATTAAGAAATATATGATCACCTTGTTTCTTCATGTGGAATAGATCTGTCTATAAGATTTGTCACTATGTTAGTCAATAATTACATGCATGTGAATCAGCTCAGGATATCAGGAAAGTGTGCCAATAAGGGTGAATGGGGTAGTAAGCACCAGAGGTGAACACTCACAGGACAGTCAGAAAGGATTTTTGCCATGCTGGAACACCCAGTAGTTGCAAAAGGAGAAGAGGCTGAACTGAGATATCTATCAAGTACTAAAAGCACAACAAACCTGTTTGGATAGGAGCTCCGACACTGTAAAAAGTAAACCTGGAAAGGTTTTGAGTGCCAGGGGGATATTAGTTTTCAGTAATGGAGGTTTAAAAAGTTCTGTGGACAAGACAGATAATAATCAGTGGGTCAGAGTGCCTAGTATCAAGCCCGAGGACCTCAGTTCAATCTTCTGGGACCCACGTGGTACAAGGAGAGACCTGAGTCCCACAAGTTGTCCTCTAACCTTTCTTATGTACTGTGACATGCCCATGCCCACAACATGTGCACACAAAATAAATAAACAAAATGCAATAAAGTAATGTTGCGTGAAGATATGAGTGAGGATGCAGAAAAGATAGACGGTATCCCTTTATTTCAAGTATGTCTGATTTTTCACAGATGCATTAAATCTGGCCCAAACTCTGGCAATAAATCAAAATTTTTATTGTTTTTCTCAGATTATATTATCTTAATAGTTCCCCTTCTTTGACTTCTCTCTCAATTGGGAAAGAGAAAATCATTTTATACAAGGTGACTGAGAAACATTTCTTTTCCAGGTATTTATTTGAGACTGGCGATTTGAGGTCTTGATGCCATAGGCGTTAGTTATATTAGGGTCCAGACTGACTCAAGAGTTGGTCTAGTAATGTCCACTTAAATTCAAGCCACTTTGGAAAGTCCAGTCATATGAGTCTAACCATTTCACAGCTCTTTCAAATATTTCAGGTGGCCACCTGACTGTTTTGTGGTATCTAGGTTTTTTTTTTTTTATTAATTTTATTTAGTTCTGTATGTGTGTGAATGTACTGCCTGCATGCAAGTCTGTGCACCCGTGTCGTGCAACGCCGCGGAGGTCAGAAGAGGGTCTCGGATTCCCCTGGAGCTGGAGTTCTCCTGGAATTGGAGTTTCAGACGGCTCTCGGCCGCCATGTGGGTGCTGGGGATCGAACCCGGGTCCTCTGTAAGAGCAGTCGGCGCTCTTAACCACTAGGCCATCTCTCCAGCCCCGTATCTAGGCATTTTTATATAAGCATTATTCAATATTGCTAGAGAGGGTATTTTCTAAGGCCTTGAGATGTTTTATCCATTTGGTAAAACCCACAGAACAGAAAATTCAAGTATAGTTGGCAATAAAATTTTTATTACATTTCCTTGTATCTTCGCTTAGTTATAATACATTCAACAAATAATGATAACATATATATATATATATATATATATAGTTTTATTTTTTATTTTTTTCACATAAATTTATTTTTATTTTTTATCAAATCTAGACCTGCCCCCCCATTCTCCCACCCCACCAGAGCTCATGCATTCTGCCAAATATGCTTTTCATCTCTTTCTAAGTCTTTCTCAATATTATCCATGAGGAAGTTGACTGTTTTGAGCAGAAGTTCACTGTTTCAGTCAGTTCTTTGATGCAGTCCTTTCTGTTGTTGTTGTTGTTGTTGTTTCCAATATGCATCACTTCCAACTGCTTTGGACAAAAGCTCAGAGGGCCACACACAAGAAATACTTACAACTAGGTAATTGGCACTAGCATCCACAGATGAGGGATACCATTCGTTGTTTGTTTTTCTGGGACTGTGTTACTTCACTCAGCATGTCCTCTAGCTCCAGCCATTTTCCTGCAAAGCTCATGATGTCATCTTTCTTTACTGCTGCATAGAACTCCATTGTGTAGATGTACCACATTGTCTCTATCCACTCATCAGTTGAGGGGCATTTGGGTTGGTTCCAGCTCCTTGCTATTGTGAAGAGAGCTGAAATAAACATGGCCGTGCATGTATCTCTGCAGTGGGGTGAGTCTTGAGGGTACATGCCCAGGAGTACTTATATATATTGAATTTGAAAAGCAGACTGAAATTGGTTATTTTATGAAATTTGTTTCTTCACTGTTTTCTACCTGAATTCTGGCTGAATAACTTAGTAATGAATTATACCTGCCTAATACCCATTTTGTTTGCTGGTTTTCTGATATCCCCTACAGGTCTGAGGAAGGAATTTAAAATGTTGCTGTTTTTAATGACAGAATGTAAATTCTTTTTTATTTCTTGTGCTAATAGACTATAAATATAGTTTGTATAGTGACAGAGAGTCTTAAGATTATACTTTCTAAAATCATGAAATGTATATACCAATGCAATTTTTTGATATTTTTCTGGTTCTGAAGACATGGTACCATTTTGGCACCTGAGACATCTGTAGTAATAACCAGGAGGGTTTTCCACCCTCTTTTGCATCTGCTCCTTTGTCTGAAATACAACTTTTAGAACAATATCCTGCCCATGTTTCTACACTGTGAAATAGCTTTTCATTACATATAAATTATTTTGACATCATTAAGCCATGGTGCTATGAGCTCTTAAAATGGCTAAAGCTTCAAGTGACTGCCAGCTTCTTACTTCCTCTCCTCTAATAGTGGTATATCCAAAAGTCCGTTGTTTCTTCTTTGTTAAACTCCTTGTGTCTGTCCTTTTCTTTCTACTTCCTGCTCCACTGCTTAGGCCAAGACCCTGATAATTTACTAATGAGTTTATTAAGAGCCACTAAGGGCGCTATTATCTTTCACAATAATGCGCATTGTTGTTCACTGTCTTTAGTGTCCTCCCGTTGCATCCCAGTGCTGCCAGTTTTATTCTAACTTACTTCCGCTTTTACAATGCCTGCTTCTGTGGACTAATCATCAGTTTCCAGCTCATTGGCTCTCCAGAACATCCTGTGAAGAGTTTACACTGCTTCCATCCTTCCATCCTTAGATAGCTCCTGTGTTTTCTCTTCCTCTAATAGGTTCTTCCTTCCCCTTCTTCACAGCCAACTTCAAGTTTCACCTCTTCTGTATTGCCGCCTGTAAACAAACAAACAAACAAAACCAACTTGTGTAAAGATTTGGGAGGACAAGCTGCATTTGTTACCTAGAAAGTGGTTTCTAAGCATGAGTATCATTATTTCTCCTGCCTTCAACATGGTTCAAAAGGTCGTTTATTTCCATTTGAACCTTGTAGGGATCTCTTTCAAGGACTTTTGAAGGTTCAGAGAGTCCAACAAATAAGTTGAAAATTCTAGTTTGTCTGAAAATGAAGAATAGTTCAACTGATCTTTCTGGACCATTCCTATGGAAACTGGATTGATGGAAACTACATTACTTAGGACAGGAACTGAGGGCTGGGTAGGCTCAGGGATTTCATGGAATGGGCTGGTTACCCTAATTTTTGATAAATTATTGTTAAGCATATTTAGCAACTTGAATGTCCAATAAATATACTTCCTATCTGTAAATAATACTGTTTCACTTTAATGGCTCTGAGGAACTGCAGAGGCATGGAACTGTGTGTCTCCCTCCCCTCTCACATTGTTTATCCATATGAGTCTTCCCTGTTTATCTTCCATGAAAAGCATTTAAGAGAATTACTCCCTCTTATATTTTATATTCCTGAAATTGTGAATATATTCCTTTCAGAAAAAAAATGACTGATTTTTTTCAACCATTAAGTTTGAAATGCATGTAATTAATTTGAACATTGGTAGAGAATACCAGATCAATTATGGGGATTTTAGATAAAAGAAGGGAAATGAGCACTGTGTTTTCCTTTTCTTCAAAAATTAAATATACTGAGACCTGCATTTGGGGTGGTCAGAATAAGAGAGTATTTTTTTCTCCATGTGAAGGAAATGATAAAATTCTATTTTTAAAGATGATTCACAGAGCAGTGTTTGTAAGTGCTCTGCAGTAAAATTTATAGTACTGATATATCAAACTCTTTAAGAAAATGAGAAACTAAGCACAGTTGATGGACTGTGAAGCCCAAGATTGGCTAAATCTCCTCTGGCAAGAGAGTTGCTTCCCTGACCCTGTGCTTTGTGGGAATTGTACTCTATTTAATGATAGGTTGTTGCTGTATCATTTATATACGTCATATGCAATGATATCTAAGTGGAATTGTTTTGCACATAACTCAGAACCTATTGTTACTTTTCTTTTTAAAATATTTTTTTTTAATTTTTTTATTTATTATTATTTTTGTATGTGTATGAATGTACTGTCTGCATGTAGATTTGTGCACCCATGTCGTGCAATGCCTCGGAGGTCAGAAAAGGGTCTCGGATTCCCCTGGAACTGGAGTTCTCCTGGAATTGGAGTTACAGACGGTTCTTAGCCGCCATGTGGGTGATGGGGATCAAACCCGGGTCCTCTGCAAGAGCAGTCGGTGCTCTTAACCGCTAGGCTATCTCTCCAGCCCCCTAAAATATTTTTTTACTGTTTTTATTTTATGTGTATGAGTGTTCCTTGCATGTCTTTAACTGCACCACATACATGCAGTGCCCATGGAGGTCAGAAGAGAGTGTCAGATCCCTCGGAACTGGATTTATGGACAATTGCTAGCTGTCATGTGGATGCTGAGAATCAAACCTTGGTCCTCTGGAAGAACTGCAACTGTTCTCAATGACTGAGCCCCTGGTATTTTTCTTTTAATTGACAAAACTAAACAATGAATATTTACATGTAATATATAATATACAACATATATTTTGGTCATAATTTTGAGGATAAAAAATGGATGATGATGTGGACTACAGCAGCATATGTGACTTCCTCAAATTGTCATTGTCTTGACATTGTAAAAGGTATTATCTTTCATTGTAGATAAAAGTGTATCAGTACAGTTGAGCTAAATGATGCCACGTCTATGATTCTAATTTTAATTCCTGGGCCTGAATCTCTGTAAATATGTTGTGATTCATAATAGACATGATATAGTAGTTTATTTTTGATGTTTAATGAAACAGTTGAAAATCTTTTTGTAAAATGAAATTATTGAAAATTTAAAGTCATGTCTTTAATCCTTTCTAAAATTTCAGACTTTTAAAAGGCTTTCTACAAAACTTCTAAGGTAAATGCTAAAATTTGAAGAAGGGAAACTTAAATTCCACTATATAATCATTACATAAGCATATATATTTCATGTAATTTTTTCAAATATTCATTTATTCATTTTATAGTAGTTAAAGGTATGTGTTTAGCAAAATGTTGCTACTTTCAAAATAATAATTGAGTCAACCTCATTGGGGTAAGAGTTTGATTCCCAGATGGCCATAAAACAATCCTCAAATCCCTTAATAATTTCAATATAAAAAAACAAATTATAAAAACTAAAACCGGAAAAGGATTAGCCAAATTTTTAAAGAGTGCTTCAAATAATTTGTGATAGTTAGCTTGTGTTTCCATATGTGTGTGTACAATAGTGTGCATATACATGTGACTATATTCATAGAGAATTAATTTTTGATGTTTTCTAGCACTTTGAATTTCAGGTAAGATACATAAAAGTTTTATAGTAAATACAAACCATATTTATCTTAGCACTATTTTTTTAGGCATGTATTTTAACTTTCATCCTGATTTTATTTCCTTTCTCCAATTAACTTTTTCCTGATATAAAACAGTTATTGACTAAAACAAGTATAGAATNATAAGTGGATTGTTTAGGTATCGTTCCACTTTCCTAATGGGCCATAGTTGTTTAACTAGGAAGTGTTTTAACAAGGAGCAGTGGAGTTGGCAGCCTTTCCCCAGTGAAATAAATGTCCAGGTTTGTATTAGACCTTCTCACCATCCTCCCTTCCCATGCCCTAGAGCCTTCTTTCTTGAAAATGATCCTAAGGATTTGTGAGTGTCACTTCCAAGGGATTTCAGTGGGAGCCAAAGAGGCCAGTGTTTACACATCTGTATGATTAGAGGAACTCATGGTTTCTTGACATCCTTGCTCATTTTCTGTTAAATGTGTTGCTAGAAACTTACTATTGTTGTCACTTTGACAGCAATTTCTTTTCAGATTATATTTTTATACTGCTCTTGTATGAAAATATTCTTTAATGTATACATTTTTAAATTTTTATTTATTTTTTATGTCTATGAATGTACTATCTGCATGTAGGTTTGTGCACCCATGTCGTGCAATGCCGCGGAGGTCAGAAGAGGGTGTCGGATTCCCCTGGAGCTGGAGTTCTCCTGGAATTGGAGTTACAGATGGTTCTCAGCCGCATGTGGGTGTTAGGGATCGAACCCAGGTCCTCTGCAAGAGCAGTCTGTGCTCTTAACCGCTAGGCTATCTCTCCAGCCCCAGTTTGCTGTATTTAGATTTACCCTCATAAACAACTCCCCCTACTCTTTCCCACCAAGTTTAACATATTCTCTTTATATCTATAATATGAATTATAGAGTCTAATTTGTATTGCCCAATGTACTTTAGTGTGGGTCCATCCACTGGGCCCACCAAGGGTCTTAAACCTATAAGACACTGTTTATCCCCTTCCCATCAGCCATCAGCTGCAAAACGTTCTTTAGGTTGGGTTGGGATTTTTTACCCACTTCTCCATGCCTATGTTGAGATTTTGTGTCATCAGTTACCCATGTGAACTCACAGAAGTGGTGATAACATGCGCAAGTTCTATGCAGGCTCAACTTTTTATTCTTTTGAGAAATCACTTTATTACTTTGTTATCATTACTACAAAAAATGCCAAACCATAATCACACTCACATTTGTCTTAGTTTTGCTTAAGATAGAACATTTAGCATATTGAATTACATTTGGATGCTGTTTTCAATGGGTCATTTCTTATGGAGGAATTTTCTTCCTCTTTTTATAAGTCTCTGCCACTACAACTTTGTGTCAAAAAGCCAATCAATTCTATCAGGGCCCCGGATGGTGCTTAAGAAATTGAAAACATTTCGGCTGGCAGGTTCACTATTCATTTCTGACACTGGCTGGTACAATATTGAGCACTTTAATTTATTGAAGTTGCTATTCGGAAAATAAAAGCCATACATTCTCCTACATGAAACCTATTTCAACATTTCTTTATATCTGCTTGGACACAGTTCATAGCTTTTTAATAAAACATTGAACATTAATCTTTTTAAATTCCAATATAAATAATAGGTAAAACTATAAGCTAATTTGAATTCAAGACTCATTTTTAACATTTACAAAAATCATGAGATACCAAACTAAGAACATTTTGAATGTGAGATGAAGCGAATTCCTGTTTTGCTCAGATTGGGTATATTTTTTACAATCGGATGCTTTGAAGTACAATTTTAGCCAGTTTTTTAATTTATTTTTTATTTTTTAAATACTTTTATTGGTGATTTGTGTATTTCATACATTATCTTTCAGTCCAATTTAGACACATTCTCCTCTCCCTGTCCCCACCCCACCCCTGTTCTTGCCTTCTGCCATACATGTCTTGCATCTTTCTCTCAGTCTTTCCAAAGTTTTTCATTGCAGAGGCTTGTTGCTTTTGCTTGTTGCTTATTTTATGTCAGTGTTGCTACCTGCTTCTTTTTGTAGGACAGTGCACAGTCAATAAGGCATAGTCTGCTGATGTGCACAACACATGTGTTAATGTTGGGGACCATATTAGGGATGGCCAAGGACTAAGTCTAAACCATTTACCTCTGCCAGAGCACACAACTTAAGCATAGTGTTCTGGCAGCAAGTGCTTGTGTGAGGAGCAAACAGCAGTTTTTAAGGAGTGTGAGAAGTCTTCTGGGTGATTCCAGTGCATAAAGAATTACATTTAGATTTAAGATGTAATAATAAAATACTGTCATGGAGAAGCACCCAGAGTTCTATTTCAAAGTTCAAGAAAATCTACCTACCCTTTCCACATACATTTGCCTTTCTTTTAATTAGAGTTAATAGAAAGTAATTGTTAAAAACTTCTAGACCATGATCTATATTTACTTCATAAATACTTTTATGTGTCAAGATCAATTGGAAGATTACAGGATCATATAAGATTAAATTTACCATAAAGTATAGGCTGATGTATGTAACTTTGATTTTTTAGGTGCATATTTTGACAAAGAGTGTGTTATATTCTGCTACAAATAAGAATATACATGGATGACAAAAAAAAAAAAAAAAGCCGGGTGTGGTGGCTCACACCTTTAATCCTAGCACTTGGGAGGCAGAGGCAGGCGGATCTTTGTGAGTTCTAGGCCGGCCGCCTGGGGTGCTAGACAGAAGTGATATTCGCGGACTAGCTAGGGTCTACGAGGCAGAACACCTGATACTGGTTCTCAAATAAGCACCCCAAAAAAAAAAAAAATACATGGAACCGGTTCATTGGCGGAGCACATCGTCTTTAATCCTAGAACTTGGGAGGCAGTGGCAGGGAGAGCTCTGTGAGTTCAAGGCCAGTGTGGTTTACAAGTGAGTCCAATTCCAGGAGAACTAGACTTGGGTTATATTTCACAGGGAGACGCCTGTCTCAAAAAAGACCAAAAAAAAAAAAAAAAAGAAAAAAGAATATGCATGGAAATAAGTATCAAATAGCTCGTTTGTTATTGATAATGGTGAGGAGTATTTTGAATGTGCTTTCCAGTTGAAGATATGAGTGGAGAGCCCTGTTGTGATGAAGTGACTTTATGACCACTTAGTCTCAAGGACTAAGTCCTAGAGAAAGCCCATTTGGCATTAGTGATTATATCAGTGTTTCAAAGTTTGATCCTCCTAGACCTGTAGCATTAGTGTCATCTTTAACCTTAGAAATTCAGTTCCTGAGACATGCTCCAGACCTACTGAATCAGAAACTAGGTGAAGGAAGAATCAGCTTCCAACAACCTTTCCAGCTGATTCTGATGCACACTTCAGCCTGAGAACTCCTGATCTGCATAATTGGACACATCACTTATGACAGGAACATATGATCAGTTGTACAGATAGAAAGGAAAAAGATTCCCTAAGGAATCATCTCTCCTTAATGATACAGATAAAACTTTTCATTAGAGAAACAATCAAATGATCCAGCATAGTGTGCTGACAGTGTGCAATACTGTGAGAAACACAGGAGTTCAGACATAATGGAGATTCCAATCAGGTGTTAAACAGAGTCTTGGCGATCGCATACAACAGAGCTATGCTCAGCAGATCTCCCTCCATGTGCAAAACTCCTACAGGATAAATGGAAGTAAACATTCCCTGCTTTTCCTTTGCCAGACTCCTACTGCTTAGCATTCTTGGTGACTGTTCATCTGTTTCCTTCTTGTCAACGTGCTGACAACCAGCACCAAGCAACACTTATTCCTGTTTCCTTGTTTATCTCCCTCTTTTGCTTTCATTCTAAAGCCTTCTTTGTCCCAAATCAGAGTTTTAGAATCTGAGAAAATTACCTGTCACTGTAGCAGAGATTAAAAAAAAAACAACATTTTATCGTTCAAAAATGTGTAATATTTTGCAAATCCTCTCAGAAAATAGAACTATTGTTTTTCCAGTTTTGACTTTAAAGGTCTTCAGAAATTGCTGATTTCATTCAGAAATGTCTGATGAATATATGGTGATACATACAAGCACAGATTCCTGGCACTGAGCCTAGCTCTGCTCCCCGTCTCTGCTCCTCTCTGGTCACTCCTCACTTCCCTCATTCCAACTTACCACACATTCACTTCTGCTCTTTAGGAAGGTACCTTTCATTTTCACTTGATCACGTTTCTTTGGTTCTTCCCCTTTCAGACTTTCCAGTTTGAGTAAGAGCATTCTCCCCAAGTCTCAAGCATAAGATTTCTTTTCAGTTCATTATTTCCAATTTATGCACAAATTCTGCTTTATTCCTTTGAGTTCATTTGCCCACTTCTCTGTCTTTTATCTGCCCCACTTTGTCTCTTCCTACTGTAATCCAACCCCCTCTGATTAATTTTTGCTTAGCTGTCTTTTGATCTCACTTTTCTAAGCACATTCTATTTCTTAATATTTTTCCTTTTAAAGTTTCATCTGTTCACTCTTATAAAGTAGTTAATGCTAAGAACAAAATGCCCATTGTGTGTGAGGGTCTCAATGGATACTTCTACAACAAGATGGTAATGCAGAGCTCTTGCCCACAAAGAAAAGCAGCATTCTTGACAGGTTCTGATTCTAAAATAATGGCATGAGCTATCAGCTATTCTCATTCACCTCAGTTTCGTACTTGCATCCTTTTCTTCCCTTAAGACTCGGCTCAAGCTTCCTTACACACACACACACACACACACACACACACACAGTAGCTGTATTATACCTTGAGTGTATTAGTCTAAGCTCATCTGTTTACATTATTTACTTTGCTTTTTCAGTTTGAAAAACATGTATATTGGAAAGCTAGGTGGAAGTAAAAATATAAAAGGAATATTCCTAATACTCACTATAATTTGGGAGTAGTGTTAGTTCAGTAAATGCCTAGAACTTTCTAAAGTACTACAGAAATCTGTTCTGTTAGGCATGATGCTGTCCTGGTTCCTGGTATTAGCTCAGTAATAGTTTCTGGAACAATTTGGGGATTTCTTGATGACAGGTAGATTTCCAGATTTTATGGAATGTGCTACAGTCTAAGAACAAGAGATGTGAATTTTGAATCTTTGCCCACAGCTTGTCACAGATCAAGAAATGAAGTCTAAGAACAGTCTCAGAGTGGGAAGTGTTCAGAATGAATGATGTTCTTTCTGCCCTTCACTATAAGCATTTGGTAAGACTGCCTTGAAACTGACTTCCAGACTAAGGCTACAGATTAGCTTCATTTTTTCTCCCTAATTTATAAGGAGCCCACTCCTTTGTGGGAACATCAGAGCCTCAGACTCTCAGATGCTATCGTTTCGGCCACTACTGCCACAGTGAGATTGTTCTTAATCATCTCTATTTTGCAAGATGTTGAACAGAAGATATAAGATCATATCTCTTTCCTAAAGGAACTCATATTTGTAATAGAGGTATAAATACACTCAAAATTAATATATACAACCAAGAGAGTTTGGGAGGGAGAAAGAGAATTCCCTTTGCTGAATTTGCAAGGAGAAAAAAAAAATGGTGCCTTGTTTTGCGATTTTGAAGACCTTTTTAAATTTTTTCTTCTTTATTTCCTTTGACTGAGGCTGTAAACTTAGATTTTCCTAAAATGTCTAAAGCTTATTAATAAAGACATATCTACTATGCTGGCACTTAACAGAAATCCAAATAATCATAATCAGCTGTCCTTTATTGAGTGCCTCTGTAGTGACTCTTTACAGTAAGTGGTTATACAAGGCAATAAGGCAGAAAGGTCATCCTTAATTTACCCAGAGTACAACCAAATCTCAGAACAACTAAATGACTGGCTGAGGGCTACAGATACACAAAATACCCAATGCTCTTTACCAAGCTTTTTGGAAAGCATAGGAATCAAGAGAATATAGTTGTTTGTGGAGAACAATACTGAAAATGTGTTACCAGAGCGGCATTGTAAAGTTTGAGAGTTTCCGAGGAGGATCTCATTCATATTACTAATGATTTTGAAACACTTGTAATTGCCTTTATTTTTTTTAGAATTTTTTTTTATTTATTTTTGTATGTGTATGAATGTACTGTCTGTATGCAAGTCTGTGCACCTGTGTCGTGCAATGCCTCGGAGGTCAGAAGAGGGTCTCGGATTCCCCTGGAACTGAAGTTCTCCTGGAATTGGAGTTACAGATGGTTCTTAGCCTCCATGTGGGTGCTGGGGATCGAACCTGGGTCCTCTGCAAGAGCAGTCGGTGCTCTCAACCGCTAGGCTATCTCTCCAGCCCCTGTAATTGCCTTTCTAAAATGAAGATAATGGACTATGGATCCAAATAAGTGCAACAACACCTGTTTATCAGGTGTTCATACTATATTGACAGTAAAACAACAATGTGAAGCCAATTATAAAATTAGATGTACTGATGCAAAATGATTTGACTGTCTTTGAAACCTTTCTTTTTTAAGACATTTACATTTTTATTTACTCTTTGACATTTAAAAAAAATAATTTAAAAATATTTTATTAAGTTATTTTTTATTTTTATTGATGCTTTGTGTATTTCATACATCATTTTCCAATTCAGTTCAGGCATATATCCCTTTCCTTTCCCCCACCCCACCCCTACCCATCCCAGATCATGCATTCTGCTGTAACTTTCCTGCATCTTTCTCTGTTTTTTTTTTCATTTTTTTAACAATAAGTCATAATTTGTGAGTACAAGCATCCTTCATGTAAAACCAATTTGCAAGCAGTTGTGCCCAAACCCACACAGCTCATGGGTCCCACCATCCAGCAGGGGGGGCTTGTATGTTCAATCAAGTTGATCAAATGAGTGTCCAGTCTATATTGTTGTAGTTTCACCATTCACCCCAATCGCAGCCCTTACATTCTACTGCGCCCCCTGTTCCGCAGATTGTTCCCTAGGCTTAGAAAAGGGGCACAGGTGGATGAGAAGCAAAACAGTCTACTTTCTCTGGAGCTGTTGTCTTGGTCTCTAGTCAATTCTGGCTGTTTTCTTTCATGGGCTGCCAGCTTATCCAGGCTTAACCTTTCGATCCTACTAATGAAGCACATGCTATTAGATTTATAGGTATTTAAACAATATAATATATAGCCTTTCGATCCTACTAATGAAGCACACACAATTAGATATATAGGTATTTAAACAGTACTAATTGTTATGGTACATTACTTTGGTATAGACACAGATGTTTGGATGGTATGTTAATCCATGAATTACATTTTCTTCTGTTAAGTATGACAGGGTCTTCGTGTGGCTTATAACGTCTCCTAACCATTAGAGGATGTAAGCTTGTGGCATCAGCCGTGGGTTATTCCTCCAAGGAGAGAGCTAATAGCCAATTAGATTTGAGATATACAGACATATGGCTGCCACTGCTGCACAGTATTTCCAGGCAGGTGCGGTGTAGCTGGTGCTGACGGAGGAGTCTTGCTTGACTCAAGGAGACGTATATTTGCTTTATTGGTTTAGTGGCCTTTGGTAACACTCTCTGGCATTCCAGAGACCATCTGTATACTTGCAAGTGCGGTCTCCATACATCTTTCCCATGTTTATATCAGGTCTTCAACAGCAGGGCCTTATGGCCTCTCTTCCTGCAGATATCCCAGTTTGACATTTTTATGCATGTGTACAATGTGTCCTAATTCCCCATACAACTCTTCCCCATCACTTCCCACAACTTCATGTCCTTCTTTATTATTTATTTATTCATTCATTTTTAACACAATGAATTCAGTTAGTCACATTCATATGTGCAAGGGTATACAGTTATCTGCTAGGGAATAGGGAACTTGTCAGTGGCCACACTCCTAAAGCCAAGCGACTCTCTATCCCCTAGTAGTCTTCAGTTACATCAGTATCTCCTCTACCCCAGGAACCTCAAGAGTCTTACTGCATGCAAGAATTTTTAACTGGCCTGATCTTGTATGGGTCTTGTGTAGGTAAACCACAGCTACTGTGAGTTCATGCTCTCTACAGCCATGTCGTTTGCTGAGTACAGCATTTCACAGGTTTCATCCCCATCCTTCAGCATTCCTCATCCATCATTCTTTCTATTCCCTCTTCTGTGACATTCTTAGCCTTGGGAGAGAGTTGATATGGATATACTGCATTCAGCTGAGCACTGAACAGAAGGTTGAGGATTCACAGAGTGCACTGGGGCAGACTATTGATATCTTTTCCCCCCTAGCAGCCTGCATAGTAACTTCCAATACTTTGAAAGCTGCACAATAAAGTTTCTAGGTCAGTTAAAGATTGATGTTTCTTTGTCCTGCACCTGAAGTCTATGGTGTCTTCAGCAATAGAAGCTTGCCATCTAATTTTGGTGTGTAAACAAAGAAAGATGGGAATAGTTTATACGATTCGGGGTGCCTCTAGGACATCACTGACCAACCCATGCACAGCACTGATTGTCACATAGCCCACATCTTCTGGGAAAACATTCTTTAAGGAGGGGTACCTCCCTTAAAACCTTTTTAAAAATTACATTTTTAATTAGCTTACAAAGAGCTAGGGTTTCATAATGCTTCTTCATACATCCTTAGTTTTGATTAACCCATCCACTGTCCCTCCCTCCTTCCTCACCCCTGCTTAAACCTTAGCTCCCAGTAATCTCCCCTTCTTCTTTCATATCATACATGTTCTACCATTCAGTCATGGGTTCTATGTAGCTTCTTCATGCACATTTCATAAAGCTTTCAAAAATATATACTATGATTCTTTCCTGTGTAATGGTTTGTGATGTCTGCCACTGTCTCCAACGAGCCATACTTCCCATTCCCTCACTTGCGTGAGCCCTCTCTTCTTGTATGGATTACATCATGAACACCATTAGCTACCAATTTGGCAAACTTTTCAATGAGCCAGTTCTGACCCTCAGACTTCAAATAGACTGCTGTGTCTTTGTGCTTACAAAAAGCCAAGTGCAGAAAGCTTCATCAATCCCCACGTGTAAAAATTAATTTAATTAATGATAAATATCACAAAGAAAGCTAGAGAGATGACTCAACTGTTAAGATTGCTTGCTACTCTTACAGAGGATCCATATGGCAGATTGCAACTCTCTGTAACTTTAGCTTCAGGGGATCCTCCACCCTCTCTGGCCTCCACAGGCACTGCACACATGGGGTGCACTTATATCCATGCAGGCAATGCATTTATACACACCAAATACAAACAAGTAAAATATTAACAAAAAAAATTATACTAGAAAATGAACTGACTGTACTTTGAAGAGTACTTCAACTACGTATTTTCAGTGAGAGTTGGTTGGATAATCTGTTACTTAGCTTTAGATTATATTTGGGTGTATACTCAACAATTATGCATTCTGTACTGGGTACAGGTACAAGAGAACAGCCTCTAATTCATGCTAATATGTTACTTTGGACCAATGAATTATATTTCATAGGTGGTATATTTCTTAGGACTATTAACTTAGCAATTTAGTGAGTTGTCTTAGACATGAGAGGGAAGACCTTTGGGTTACAAATCTATCTATAATTTTCTTTTTTAAAAAACATTTTTTAAATTTTTATTTATTATTTTTTATGTATATGAGTGTACTGTCTACATGTAGGTTGGTTGCACCCATGTCAGGAAATGTCGCAGAGGTAAGAAGAGGGCATCAGATTCCCCTAGAACTGGAGTTAAAGACAGTTCTTAACTGCCATGTGGGTGCTGGGAATCGAACCTGGGTCCTCTGCAAGAGCCGTCAGAGCTCTTAACTGCTGAGCCAACACTACAGCCTCATAATTTTCTTGATGACTGAAAAAAACAGTCACTATAACTAACTTTGTCTATGGAAAAGTTGTAAAATATCTTGGGTTAAGGTTTTTTTCTCCTAAAATGCAGAGATAGAATCTGAAGAGGTTTGATCAAGAATTTGAGCAATTACTTGCAAATGAAAGTTAAAATATCTTTCTTTCCCCTGAGCAAAACTAGACTTCTTCACATGATATATATCAAATGTTATAAATCTCTGGCTAATATCTCATTACACTATTCTAGTCATTCTTAAATATAAATAAGAATCTCTGGGGTATTGCAGAGCATAGAAAATCAAATAGAAATCAAATAGAAACCTAGGACTTCAAAAGGCATGAATTCTCCCATTTATTCTTTTACCAATCTTCTAAGCAGGAAAGGGAATTTTGGCATTCTGTTATGAACGCTCTATTCTTTAACAATTGGTCTAAAAAGCTAGAGGACCAAATGACAATAAGGACATTTTTTTCCTAAGAAAAAAGAAAGCATCTCACATAATCCATGGACCAGAAAATGTGAAGATTTTGGAAGCAGTTAAAGGGGACTCAAGAAAAAGTACTTTGAGAGAAAAATTGTCTTCTGGAGTGTATGACCCGTGCGGTCAAGTTCTTGTAAGTTTTACCTTTGAATGCCTTGAAATTTTATGCAATATTTTTTCCCTTTGTCACTTAACAATATAATAAATGTGTCATTTAAGACTAGAAATTAGTAAGAAAAATGACTTTCCGTTGAGTCATTACTTGTGATGAGATTTAAGTCCTGAGGGTCATATTTAAATTTGGGAAACCTTAAATTCCACTGTCTCTTACCTGAGACAGGGGCAGTAGGAAAGATTAATGTGATTGCTTCACGATGATATAGAGATTATGTAAATAAAGTAAAATTACCAGCTAGCTTTTCTGTGCATGATTCCAGCAGCCCTGCCTTGTGCTTCTGCATGGGTCTGCTGCTCTTACTGAATCACGTTAACAGTTTACAGAGAGGAATCACATTTACCTGAAGCATCTGATTAGGAACTGTTAATTAAGACTTTTATGATCCGCAATTAAGCCTCTAAATTTAGCCTTTGTGTGTATGCAAAGAAATGTTATCCTTACTGTTTGCTATGAATTCTTGTGCTTTTCAATGTTGAAATTCTTGCCCCTCCTCTTTCTTAAGGCAAATGCTATAGTATTTGAATGTGGTTAGTTTTTGTTTCTTATTTCTTTATGTCAGTATTCCTAAGATAGTTGAGGAGATATATGGCAGATGTTTTAAAATAAAGAATTCACCATTAAATTAATTATTCAGAAACAAACGAGTACTTTGAGTATCTAATTTACTTTTTCAACCAAACCAAGATATTTTTGTAGTGGAAAGATACAATTCATGTCTTTGAAAATGTATACAAGATTTTGTGTGTGTGTGTGTGTGTGTGTGTGTGTGTGTTATTTATACTGGATCTTTGAAGAGGAGAGTTTGCACTGTTTCTTATATCCCCATCTCTACCAGTATAGCCTCCGTGTGTTGATAGGTATGCGACAATATGACAAAAAAGCAATTTTCAAGGCTTTACCTCCTATCTCCATATTCAGACAACTGTAGAGAGTGAGTGGAAGACTATCCTGTGGATTGCAAACTATAGTAGTAAAGGGAAGTCAAAGGAATAGTTGCTAAGAATAACAGATTTTTCAGTATTTTGATATTTACTAGATATGTGGTAGATAAAAGAGTCATTTTTCAGGAAAAGGTTATGATACACATGATTTATATTGAATGATAACAGACAAGATTAAGTCTTGAAGTATTGCATTAAATAAACTAGGGATTAGAAATATTTTACATTAACTCTCTACCAAATCAATTGAGCTGTGAAATAGTTGAATAAAAACATATACTTTCTAAAGGCAATGATCACAATACTCCATTTTCTTTGAACCATTCAAGCATAGATTTGAGTACATTAAGTGGAGGAAATGAAGCCAGGGTGATTTTGTAGTTCTTGAACAAGATTGCTTTTAGCTTCAATACAGAATGAGCAGCAGCTAACATGGAAAGAGATATGTGATATTAAGTATAATAGTGGTTATGATTAAGTAAAAGCCATGCCTGGAGAGAATCTTAGCAGGATCCCATTGGACAAAGGGGCAAAGTGAACTCCAGCATAGTGCAGAGAAATAAAATTATCCTTCCTGGCAGTTCTTTTTCTTTGTTTATTTTTTGGAAAATGCTAAAGTTCTTTTATTGTTCCAGTTCATTTCAAAAATACATTTGGTTACAGATTTGGGCATCCAAATAAACAAATAAGCTACAAGAGATGCAATGCAATTAGTGAGACTTGGTTATCCTTTATTTGTGTGTTTACTTAGTTTCTTTTTTTTAGTAATGGAAGCAGTGATGGTTGAAATTAACTGTAATTTGAAGTAACTGCAAGACAAGTTACTGCTAGTCTTTTTAAGCTAAGATTTCCGTTGCTATGTAAATGCTACCACATTCTCACTGTTTGTATTATGAGATTTCAATATACCTTGCGGTGAGTATGCAAATACTCCATTGCTCTGCACACATAGAGCCTAAGAGCTTAGTTTGGAGTACATTCTCCTAAAATGCCAAGGCTATGGCCACATAAATGCTGGGCCTGTGCTCACAAAAATTCATTCTTCTCAGCACATTTCTTGTAGGGATGAATATACCTAAAGCAACATCTGCAAGGACTGAACTACAGACCTAAATATCCTTTAATGGTTTGACTTAGCAAACATTACCAAACACATAGAGTATGCCAGACCTGCAGTGCTGGGCCCAGTAGGAAGAAAAAATGAGGAAATAAGTGTGTTTTCCAATAGAGTGCACACAGATTCCAGTTCTATCTTGGTGACACTAAGAAGGAATTAAATGACAGCTCCTTCTGTGGAAGGCCAGTGAAATAGGTAAGGGGAGTAGAAAGGACAAGTAAATATAATTAATTAGTAATATTAAGTAGAAATCATTTTAAGTCTTTATTTAGACCTCACCTCCATATGTTCTTTACTTTTTAAAACTGTAAAACCCAATAATGATGGTAGCAGGAATCTTGAACTGCAAAATTTCAATCCTATGTATCTAAAATTCTCATCAAGTACTAAAGTAATAGTGATATGGTAGAGATCCTCTGTTATGGAATAATGAAAGATGCAAGCAATGGAGGCAGCCATTGAAAATGGTAAGTCAGCATCAGTACTGGTTCTTATTTGTATCCACAAGAATATTTGTCCTAGAAGGATGAGGGGTGTGTGTGTGTGTGTGTGTGTGTGTGTGTGTGTGTGTGTTTCACTGCAAATACCCAGTGTCTGATACACAGAGAGAACTCAAAAGAATTTAATAAATATTGACATAGTATATTGTAAAATTCATCATAAGTCACACAAGTTTTGGAAAATTTCATAAAATGTCCTTGCACTAAATAAAATATATGACTGTATAGGCAACACTTATACAGAATTTAAAGATCTCTCTGCCTGCATGTATCAATATGATTAAATTTGTAATACTGATTCTACATTTCATACATAAAGAGAAAGTCTAAAAATCCCCAAGATATTCCTATGAAATAATTCAGAAACTCTCAAAAGTAGATAGCATTATGGTTATTAACAATGTTAATTTACTTAAACTTTGCATAAAATACTGAACTCCTTTTCTAAAGAAGATAATAATATAAACTCATACTTATGAATAAATTCCTGGAGATTAATCATTTTGTATTTTGTAAATTAAAAAGTTGAATAAAAAGCAAGAAGTTATGAATTGCCAAATCACAGATATTCATAAATGGAGAAAATAAACTAACCAATTTTCATAGGTTATATACCTATGAATATCTAAATATCTAATAAAGTAGATATTTTAGATATATCACTCTAAAGTTTTCAACAGATAATTTTTTTTTTTAATTAGAAACTGTGGTTGAGGGATGCACCATTATGGCGGTGCCTGAACAAAGACGTCCTAACTCTTAGCATTCAGTAAAGCTAAGAGTGAGCCCAGTCTATTCTGAGAACTCGTTCCTGCTAATTTCTCTCAGAACTGCCCTCTCAGACGAAGGACTTGCTCTGTGTTTATTGAAACACCACATCCAACATGAGATAAGAAAGGAATGAAGAACCTGTCTTATTAGGAAAGGATTTTTTTCTTTCTGTCCCCTGTGGACACAGAACAGTGTATACAACTCCAAACTGATGCTATCCATCTGATCCCACCTATTTTTGCAACATTAGTAGGAAACTTCCAATGAATATTCATAGCTATTTTCCTGTTTATCTTTCACTGCTACTTTCATGGCCTGTATACATGCATACATTACTTTGGTCTTCTTTAAAGCAGTGATTCTAGATGTGCTGAGAAGCTCCAGTGGGCACAAACTTGACTCAATAGGCCTTAACACATATGAAAAAGTGCATGAAATCTGACAGGGGCAGATAGGAGAAGGATCTAAATTTGATTACAATGTTAAGGTAAATTGTATGAAATGCACAAAAATTCAATAAAAAATAGTAGAATAAAAACAAAGTATTGTAAACCTGTACTGTGCCAATGGCAGTTTCATGAAGACACATGAAGCTTTGTTTCACAGGAACTTTCAGAAAAAAATAAATACCAAATGTCAGATTAACAGGGACTGATGTTTTAGGATTATGTAAAAGCTTTGGTGGAGCTGGAGATGAAAGACTGGTATCAAACATCTCATTTAGTGGTTATTCACCCACAGTTTGAATAATATTCTTACTGTGATAATATAGATAGCAGAATACTTTTAAAAAATATACCAAACAGAACTTATCACATCAGGTGCTACCCATCCATTGTGCTATAGTGGAGGCTGACATTGTTAACCTTGTAACTGATCAGAAGACAAAAAAGGCAGAACTGAGCTCTGCCTTCCACAGTTTCAGAGTGTCTTATATTGGTTTTAATTTATTTTTTGCAATTTTCATGCAATACAATATGATGGCATCTAGATCTTCTCTAGGGTAGGGGACAGGGTAGTATGGGAAAAGGGAAAATTGATATATATATAGATATATATATATATATATATATATATTATCATTTGTGCCCCCTGATGTCCTTCAATATGGATCCATCCCCTGGACTCAACCCTGTAAGATAGTCTTTCCCCCTCTCAGCAGGCATTAATTGCCAAAAGTTCCTTAGGTTTTATTGGGATTTCTCACTCACTTTCCCATATCTATGCTGGGATCTTGTCTAGTTTAAACTTGCATAGGACTTGTGCATGCTATTAACATATCTGTGAGTTCACTTGATAAATCACCAACTGTCTGGAAGACTATTTCCTTACAGTTATCCAACCCCTCTGGCTCTTAGAATCTTTCTGTCTCCTCTTCTGAAGTCATCCTTGAGCCTCGGAAAGCAGAGTTTGAAATCGTTATCCTATTCAAGAATAAGTACTCTTGTTCTAAGCACACTGGTTAACTGGGGGTCTCTGTGTTGATCACCACCTGCTACAAAAGGAAATTTCTCTGGTGAGATTTAAGAGATGAATTCATTCTAAGTGTTGAAGTTGCATTGAAGATGTGTCACTTAGTGTTAAACTGTCCTCTGAAGTTTACCGTCTGGTGGTCCTTTAAATGTGTATCCCATGTGTGCTGCCTTCCACTAGATCTCCCTGGACTAGGACTCACAGATCTGTGGTGCTGAAAGGTTTGGAACTGTCCCAGGCCAGCTGGGTAACAGTCCTAGCTTGAGCCCCAGCTGGGAGGATGAGGGAACCTTGGGAAGTAAGACCCGGAGTAAGACCCAGAGAGAAAAAGAAAGATGGACTCAAAGAGACCGGGAGTAATTCCACAAGGGGGAAAAACTCAGTTTAATGTTGTATCTCAGGTTATTTTATACAGATCCTTGCAAGGGGGCTGGGACACACAGAATTGGGGGTAGGGACAAGTGGGACTTCAAGCCATTTGCTCCAGATCAATGCTTTGCCCTAAGGCATCAAAGACAGTTTGGCATCAGCAGGTTTGGCAGGTCTCACAGGTAAGCAGGATATCAGCAGGGGTCCAGACTTGGAGGCTGCTTGCTGACTCTCTTAAATGCTTCAGCCAGAAGATTACCTACATCTCCCTGTTTTTATTTATCAAAAAAAGCTCAGTTGTCATATACTGTTATTATTTTTCTATTGTGGATATACTGGGGACAACAGAACCTGGGTGTGTGTATAGTAAGTTGGAAGTGTGACATATGCTCAGCACATCAAAACAGAGAGCCCTCAGAGTCTGGAGCTTTGCCCAGGCGAGGCACTGCATTATCTCAACCCCACGGAGGTACTAGATGCCCACAGAGGCTATCAGATTTTCACGGAGGCTATTAGATGTTCTTGGAGGCTACCAGGACAATGTTTTGCAGATTCCCAATTCCAGCCAGCCAAAGTCTCAGTCCATGGCTAGGTCCCTACATTTTTAATTAAAATGAAGGAGTGTTGTCATCCTTTTTTCAGAGAACTTTTGGGGATGGCTTGATGTGGTGGTTTGAATGAGTGTCCCCCATAGGCTTTAAGTATTCAGATATTTTGTCTCCAGTTGGTGGCATTCTTCTTGGAGGTCTTAGAAGGTGTGGCTGTGCTGGAGGAAGTACGTTATTAGGGGCAGGCTTAGTGAGTTTAACAAGCCTTGCAGTCTCCATTCGCTCCCTCTGCTTCCTGTGCTCATTGGGAGATGTGACCCTTGGCTTGCTGCTCCAGCCCCGGCCACCATGCTTCCTGCCACAATGGATTCTGATTCCCTGGAACTGCAATCGTAAGCTCAAATAAACTCTTCCTTTTATAAGTTCCCTTGCTCATGGTGGTTTTATCACAGCAACAGAAAAGTTACACTTGATATTGGACTTAGGACACTCTGGGCTGTAACCCCAAACTCGTTTTTGACAAACCAGGAAGCAGACCTCCTAAGGTGGGGATTAGTCTTAACAAAAGGGATTATCTAGGTGGCCTAGAGGGGCTTGGGTTGTGGATAACAGGGCTTTGCCAACAAAAGATAACATTTTTCTCCCAAATATAAAAACTCACAGGCATTCTTTGATTTTCCTCTTAACACAGAGGCAGCAAAAGGCCTCAGGGCAGCTGCCAAGACTCTCAAGCCTCGAGTGCTTTCACACCTATCAATTTAAACACAGAAACTGGTGCCACTGTGTTGCACTGACCATAAAAGATGTAAAGAGACTTACTGAGTATGTAACTTTTCCCTCAAGTGCTGGAATTAAAAAAAAATAACAAAGCAAAAGTAATACCCTTTCTCCCATCAAGACATACAGGTATGTGAGTGATATTTTTTCTAAAGATAACATTTTTCTCCTATAAATGAAGACAACATTTTTTCCTATGACATAGACATGTGAATGACATTTTCCTCTAAGTATAACATTTTTTTTGTCCTGTACATGAAGACATATAGATATTATTTGATATCCCTTTTAACACAAATGGTGATTTTACTTGTACCCCCAAAGTCTTAAGTTTGGCTGGAAAGATCTGTATATGTAACTATATTGATGGAATAAAGTCCAATCACAATGATCCTTTTGGTCTCCTGTAGGTTTTTCATTAGCCAGCAGCTCCTAAGCTTTGGAGAGGAGGGGGAAGGGCAGGTGAGAAGAGGGGCAACCCACTCTTTGTTGTTGAAGATAGCTTAGGCTGTCTCATCCTTTTTTCCCAGCAGGAGTTCGTTGGCTCAGCTCTGGCTCCAAGTCTTTTCCAGAGGCATGGATTGGACCAGGAGAAAAGCAAAGTGGGGAGGCATCCCCCGCAGGTTGCCTTGGGCTGAAATGTAGGCTAGGCTTTCAGGGGATGCCTTCTGCAATTTGCTGATGGAATATGAACAGTAAAAGTATAGGCACTTAAGTAAACATTATACCAGGTTGTGCTGCTGGTATGGCATAGGTGGTTAGAAATACCATTCTTTTATATTACTCTGGGTATTTACAGAAAATACCTCCTTTATCATTTCAGTAGATAAATGGATGAAGTCTAATTAAAGTTCTTTTAAGAATGAAATATATTAGCCCTTTAACATTAAGTTTGAAAAACAAAATAATATTACCAGTTTAGTACTTGGGTTTACCCACAGCCTTTTACCCTTGATAGATTAATTGGGCCTGATTTTTAGCTTGATAAAAGACAGCTGTAATACTTTTTGCTGACATAATTGGCTGTTGGGGAAGTCCCAGCTAGTATAGTACCTGGCTTTGATACATATTTAATAGATGTCTTTTGAGAAATAGAATATCCCTCCAAGAGATTTTTGTCTCTTAATATAAGGAAGAAGTTAAGCTGTATTTTGGAGGGCATTGCATTAATTTTACCTTATTTTAGGAGAATATACCCTTTTTGAAAAGTATAGTACTGCATACCCATACCGGAACCAAAATTCTTTGTTCATTGTTGATGAAGAGGTGAAATACAGTCTTCCAAAGCTAAGTTATCTTGTAGATAAAAAGGGGGTGTTACAGATAACACCATAGAAAGACACTTTATATACATTAATGTCAAGGTCAGTACCTGGAAATCTAGTGTGTATTAGGAGTAAAAATAATAACAGCTCATAGTTCACATAAATTTAACTGTGACCATTTTTTTATGTTGAAAGTACTACACCAATTTTTAAAACATCATAAGTAATTTAGTTTGCCATTATATAACGTGTGAATAAATTTTGTACAAAAGTAAAAATAAGTTAGATAAACCTTGATTAAACATACACTGTGATCTTTAAGTTACCTGATTAAGACTTGATCCTGAAGAAATAAAGTTTATATATATAATTTTAACCTTTATATATTACAACCCCTAGGTATATTACTTTAAGGTATAAATTTTATAGAATGGGCTTCGCAGATCCTTATTGGGTGCTGGTGGATCATAACTAGTAGATGACAGTACATACTCAATAAAACTTTGAACTATCATATGTATAAATTTATATTTATCCTTCATAAATTAATTATTTATTAGCTCTTTAAATATACTGGCAGACCTGAGTTAGGGGGAAAAGTCAATCTTGGTTGTGGAGTTAGTGTTTACTGAATTTAAATGCTAAATTTATGTAAACAGTAAAATCACAACAAGTTAATTGGAGAAAAAAAGGTTAATATTAGTTGTAGATTTACCCTTTACTGAATTTAAGCACTAAATTTATGTAAGCAGTAAAATTATGACAAGTTAATTTTTTAACCAAAACATTAGAGTATTTTAAAATGACCAATAGTTGCTAAAGAACATTTTATTAGCTTTAGCTTTTTGTTAGACCAAGCTGGCTTGAAAAGCTCCATACACATCTGCCTTGCTCTGCTTTCAGGATGCTGAAATTAAAAGTGGTGTTAATTTTAGGTAGGGAAAGACAGACATGAATCAAGATGACTTGCTATTTCCGCTTGGTGGCAGGTTACAAGCCACATGGTCTGGGAGGCTGTGAATTTTAAAAGATGAAAACAAATCTAGCTGGGTGTGGTGGCACATGTCTTTAATCCTAGCACTTGGGAGGCAGAGGCAGGCGGATCTTTGTGAGTTCAAGGCCAGCCTGGTCAACAAAGTGAGTTCCAGGACAGCTGAGGCTACAGGGAGACCCTGTCTCAAACAGACCAAAAAGACAAAATAATAATAGTAATAAAATAAATAAATAAAAAGAAGAAAAAAGAAAACATCTAAAAGACTCCAAAATTGTCCACGACCTTTTTAGTTAATTGACTTTAGACTTGTTTAGGATCCTTTTTAATTAATTGACTTGGAATTGCCTAGGACTTCTTAATTGATTAATTGTGCAGAATTTGTTTACAGGTGTTTTGGGGTACCCATGTATTAGATTTAGAAACTTATTAATAAGCATGCTTGAGATGGAATTTAACTTAACGGATTTTGAATGGCCATATTATGAAAATATTATCTCGAGATAAAAATTGACATGCAAAGAACAGTACAATTACCTCAATTTTGAGCAAGTATCATAAGAAGAAAACACAATAAGGTTTAAAGGTAACTTCTCTTTGTGTATTTTTTGGGAAACCTGTTTTAGAAAGAACTTGGACCATTCTAAAGTTTTTTTCTCTGTCCAGTGACAGGCCTGAAGCATTCTGGGAATAGTAGTCTGCTCTCTTGGAATGTTAAAAAGGAAAGGAAGTCAACATGGCCATGACAGGCCCAAAGAATTCTGGGGTTTGTAGTTTCATACACGCAGTCCACATCACTGGCAGCCAATGGCATTTTTCTTTCCTGAGAAATTATTTTTGTTATCATCCCTTCCTGGCTTTGCCTGATGGGAGGGACCCAGGCATTTTCTCACTGCGACTGAGAGTGGTGAGAACTTGAGATATATGGGTGCGTCTCTCCCTACTCACTGCCTGGACCCCTGTGCTACATGGGTCCAAGATTTTGGATCCCATAAGTTCACAAAGGACATCTACAGGGCTATATTAAGAGTTTTGCTCCAAAAGGAGGCAGCTTCCCTTGTGGAAATTTTAACTCCTTGACTCTTGAGAAGTGTCTTATTTTCTTAATTTGTGGGTCCTTTTGACATATCTGTTTGTTTCCCATGATAGAGAAGGATAGTAAATGCTAATGGGTAGAGAAATACTTAGGAGCTGAGGGCTTGCAGCTGTCTGGCCCAGCAGGTGGAAAAGCCTCTCATCTACAGAACCAAAATTAGAGAAAAGAAGCTAAAAGACAGATTAAAAGACTTATCCCACATGAGGAAGATGTGCCAATAGCCTGACCCCTAGAGAAAAGGAACTAAAAGACAGGTCAAAAGACTTATCCTACATGAGGATGTGCCAATAGCCTGGCTGCTACCCTGAACCTTCCTTTCAGGGGTGGTTTACTTCCCTACTCTGAACTTTCTAAGGTTTTCCTACTCGTGAGGGAAAGCATGGCTAAGAGAGACAGCCCAAGAGCCAAAAATACCTTTTTCCTTCTTCCTTCTTGTGAAAGGTCGTACCCCTCGACCTGGTGCCAGTTGTCATCTGAAGTTTACCATCCAGTGGTCCTTTAAATGTGTATCCCACGTGTGCTGCCTTCCACTAGATTTTTCTTCTCCCTGGATTAGGGCTCGCAGTTCTGCAGTGCTGAAAGCCTCAAAATTGTCCCCAGCCAGCCGGGCAACAGTCCTGGCTTGAGCCCCAGCTGGGAGGATGAGGGAATGGTGGGAAGTAAGACCTGGAGAGAAAAAGAAAGACAGATTCATAGAGACCAGGAATAATTCCACAAGGGGGAAAAACTCGGTTTAACATTGTATCTCAGGGTATTTTATACATATCCTTACAAGGGGGCTGGGACACACAGAATTGGGGATTGGGACAAGTAGGGCTTCAGGCCATTTGCTCCAGATAAATGCTTTGCCCTAAGGCATCAAAGACAGGTTTGACAGGACTCACAGGTAAGCAGGATATCAGGAGGGGTCCAGGCTTGGAGGCTGCTTGCTGACTCTCTTAAGTGTTTCTGCCAAAGTTTACCTGCATTAAACGTTAAACATACTTACACTCTGCTTTTGACCAGTTCTGGAATTCTGTAATAGTCTCTATCTATTTCCAAAAAGAAGCTTCTTTGATGTGGGGTGAATGATACAACAGAGGATATTGCCATAGCCCTTGACTGCATCTATGAACTTGAAGGTAAGCCCCTATTGGTGAAGACAGGATTTGGAAATATTGAGCTGGTAGTGACCAGAAAGTCTCCTCTCTGAAGACTGGCTTCCATGAGCATACTATGCAAGCAACCAAGAGAGAAAAATCAATCAATCGATGTTTTTACTTAGCTGTGAAGCCTAATAAGAAGCAGTGTTTGGCTCAGAAAACTATTGCTATTGGTATAGTAGTGGCACTTTTATCTTGGAGGTGATCAACAGCTGTCTAATTGAGATTAAAACCTGCTCAATGGGAGAGAACTTAAGTGTGATACTGTGAACAGAGCCAAACATAGCTGGACAGGTCATAGATCCTAGAAAAAAAACCAAATTGTACTTTTGTCCCATCCCTAGACCAACCTAATTCTTACTGTAGTCTAAATATGAATCATCTTGTATTTTCATTTATACATGTTTTCAAGTCTTCTCTAAATTCCATTATATAATGTTATTAAACTTTTAAATATTTTTCTTTCACATGACAAAATTTTATTGGCTTAGATTTGGTGATCTGATCATATTTTTGGCATTATAACTTTTCTCATTTTTGTTTTTTTTTTTAATTTTTTTTTAAATTAATTTTATTTATTTCTGTACGTGTGAATGTTCTGTCTGCATGCAAGTTTGTGCACCCGTGTCGTGCAATGCCGCGGAGGTCAGAAGAGGGTGTCGGATTCCCCTGGAACTGGAGTTCTCCTGGAATTGGAGTTTCAGACGGTTCTCGGCCGCCATGTGGGTGCTGGGGATCGAACCCGGGTCCTCTGCAAGAGCGGTCGGCGCTCTTAACCGCTAGACCATCTCTCCAGCCCCAGCTTTTCTCATTTTTGAAACCCATAGGGCTTTCATGTGTTTTTCTTTTCTTCTACTTTATTTCTTCTCCCATAAATATAGATTGTAATTAAAATGTAGTTTTTAAAAGAAAAAATATAATAGTTTAGATCCTATTCATCTTTTTCTTCCTCTTTTATTCCTTCTCTCTGACTATTCCTTCCTTCTTTTCTTTATTCTTTCCTGAACCTCCCAAGATTTTTATCAAGTACCACCAAATAAAAATCATACAAAGTAATATGACTTTTAACTTAGAATGGAAGTGAGTACTCTTGAAACCAACCATTGTTAAACATACATTAGATTGAAGAAACTACAATAATCCACACTCCTTGAAATTAAACTTGGTGACTGTGGTTGTAAAAACCTAGTCAATCTTCTTAAAGGTAAAGTGAAGTGTTAGGACAGTGGTCTCAGAAGGAGGGCAGAGCCAGTCTTTTGTGAACTTGTGTGGTTGATGAATATTAGTTTTAATAAACCATCAGGGGAATTTTCTCAACTGTATAAACTAAATTCTGGCTTATTTAGAAATACTTTCTAGGTTCTCTTTTTATACACTTGTGTTAGATAGCTTTAGTTATCAGCTAGTCACACCTGGGAAGAGGGCACCTCAGTGGGGAAATGTCCCCCATTGGATTGGCCTGTGCCTAGGTCTGTGTGGCATATTGATTGTTGAGTGATGTGGTAGGGCCCAGCTCACTCTGAGCAGTGCCACCCCTAGGCATGTAGTCCTATATAAGAAAGCAGGCTGAGCATGGGCCAGGGGAAGAAGCCAGTAAGCAGTGTTCCTCAATGGTCTATGCTCCAGGTTCCCTCCTTGAATTTCTCCCTTGGCTTTCCTTGGTGATTGACTCTGCTGTAGACCAAATAAACTCATCCCTAAGTTGGCTTTGTTCAATGTTTTTAATCATAGCAACAGAAAGAAACTAAGATGGCATTTTAAGGGCTGGATTAAATTCCCTTCCAGATTCAGCTGTAGCATTTTGTAACCCATCATTCCATGCTCTATTTTGTCTGGAATTTAGTAATTTATAAAGGTTTACTCTCAAAAGATAGGGGTCACTATGGCCTGATTCTGAGGAATTTCTTATCTTAGAGAAATAGCTATTCAAAAGAGTAGTTCTGAAAGAGGTCAATATAAGTGAACCAAATTGGACATCTGACCTTGGAGGAGGAAGCTTGCAAAAACTTAGAAATAGGCTTTGAAATTTTTCACTGCTTAAAGTATGGTTGCCTGTCTTTTCTCTTGGTTGGTTAATGCCCATTCGATCTTCAGAGTGGGGGTCAGAGATGTCCTGGCCTTCCTTGTGTTTTCAGCCCCAGTTGAAAGCCACCCCTGAACTCCCTCATCAGGAATACTTTTCCAACTTCTCCACTGAGCTCAGTCAAGAATCCCATTTTTCAGCCCCGATACATCATCATCTACAAACTATCAAATGTGTTGTCAATGCTGAATATATTTTCTTAACCTATTGCCATCCAGCTATGCAGTTTAGCCTGAATAACTGTTAGTCTGTGCTGCAGCATGTTTTTCAGAGCTAGGGGCACACTGCACAAGCCTTTCCCAGGATATATTTTAGTCATCAAATTGTCAAAGTGTGTTCCAACACTTTCTTAGTTGACATTCAGGTTTTCTGATAAAAGTTTTATACTTATGGGTACAATTTTATTGTTCATTAAAGATATATAATATCAACTACCAGAAATTCTAAAGTAGATTTAATATTCCTACATGCATGAGATCTGCATATATATATATATATATATATATATGCAGAATCTCATTGCATTATATATATATATATATATGCCTATTCATCCTCATAACCATTAAATATAGCTAAGACTAGAAACAGCATGAGCTAGTAGTATAAAGTGTACCAGCTACTTCAGTAACAAGTTTTTGAGTGGAGAAAACTCTTCCTTCTTCCTTTTGAAAAGATGACAATAAAAGCTGATACTTTTACAGATGTGACATAGAATTCAGAAGCTCTAAAGATGACACAATGTTAGCTATTAGTAAAGTGCTACTGTCAGATAAGCTATTCTGATATCCTGAATATTAGCACTGTATTAGAATGCATCCTTCCTTCCTGCACAGGGCCAGTGCATGCTCCATGAGTCTGCTGACCTATACTGCACCTTTCCTTGGAGAAGGTGGCAGAGCAAGAATTAGGCACTAGGGACATTCAGAATGCTCAGGGAATCCCATGGAACTGCTGCATAGCTGAAATTCTAAATCCTTATTTTGAAAACCTCTCTGAAATACCATCCACCTATTTCTACCCTTTCTATATTTATGGTTTTACTAAGCAGAAGTCATTATCTAAATTGCTGCCCAGGCTATATATCTCTGAATTACCTTCGGCTCTCCCCACATGTCAGCATCCCCAGATTCCCCCAAAATCTTGTCATTGTGTCTCTCTCCCACTCCATTCTGTGCTGAGGTCCACAGAGAAAAACTACACAGGTTAACAATTTTACAAGCCTCTTTGGCAGTTTGAACTATATGTTTGTGAAGATTTGGAATTCTTCAGATTCAGAGCCAAATTATCTTGGGCTGTTTTCTGTTCTCTTAATACTCATTCATTGTCCAACTCTCTGTCTGATCTAACATTCTTGAGACCATAAGGCAAAAGTTTTTGATGTATCAACTGTAACTTCTACAAATCCAAAAATCTAGAATGTTACCAGGTAGCATCTAAACCCTTTAGCAGAAATTGCCTTGCTTTGCTACTGTAACCTACCCACCTGATACTTCTATCAATGTACTAGGGAAAAAAAAAACTGACTATATATGGCAGCTTTTTTTTTCTCTAACTTCAAAGACTTAATGAGATCATTTCCATGATTCAGAGACATGGTCATTCATATTTGGCTCAAGAATAGCGGTTGTGGGTTTTTTTTTTTTTTTTTTGGTCCTCTATATTGTTTGAGAACAATAGATGCATATAATGTATTTTAAACAAATTTACTTCCATTCCTTCCCCTCCAATTCCTCCAATCCCTGTACACTTTCCCTTCCAACATCATGTACTCTATTTAAAAAAAAAAGCATCAATTTCACATGGTGCCATCTGTATGTGCATGAGTTTAGGACCATCTACTAGAGCATGGGTAGTTGCTCATGTTTTGTTTCCTGAAGAAAACCAACTTTCTCTCCCACAATAGTCATCAGTTATGAATAGCATCTTAACTTCGTTCGTGACTGTCCTTCCCTCCATGCTAGGATTGTCTGGCTTGACCTTGCACAGGTCTTGTGCATGCTGTGACAACCTTTGAGAATTCATAAGAGCAACCCCCTTGTTATATCTACAAAACATTGGTTTATTGTAGTCATCCACCTCCTTTGGTTCTCCTGTTTCCACCATGAGCTCTGAACTTTTGGAAGAGAGGGTGTAATACAGATTTCCCATTTCCAGGTAGCCATTTGACATGTTTTTTTGTTTTTTTGTTTTTTTGTTTTTTTTTTTTTTCTCAGGGTGTTGGCCATTTGTGGTTCTCTGTGTTAATCATCATCTACTACAGAAAGAAGCTTCTCTGCTGAGGGTTGAAAGATGCACTTATCAATGGGTATAATGTTAAGTCATTAGGAGTTGGTTTAATCCTATGTGCATTTTACAGAATAATGGTAGTAGTTTCTCCCCTGCATACTATGACTTTTCTAGTAGCAGGTTCATAAAACTAAACAGAAATTTCTAAAACAACAACAAAGAAGGCAAGGAGACGGTTTTTTTTTTTTTTTTTTTTTCTTGTATGTATATAAATATATAAAAATAAAAAAAAAAAAAAAAAAAAAACATTTTTGAGATTGCATCTTACTCCAATTAGAATGGCTAAAACCAAGAAAAAAAAATAACAACAAATGCTGGGGGAAAGGAGTCATTCATTAAATGTGGTGATAGTGAAAACTGGTATAGCCACTGTGGAAAAAAAAACTAGAAAAAAAATCTACTATATGATCTAGTTATACACTCTTGGTTATACCCTTAAAGTACCCTGTATCCTACTACAGAGATACTTGCCATCCATGTTCAATTGTTGCTCTATTCATAATGGCCAGGAAATGGAAGAGTCTAAATGTTCAGCATTTGATGAATGGATAATTGTAATATGCCACATTTACACAACAGAATATAATCAGCTGTTCAAAAGGAAAGAATTTACCAAAATTTCAGGTAGGTGAATGAGCTGGAAATAATCATTCTGAGTTCAGGTACCAGAACCAAAGGAAAAACAGTGCATATTCCTTTACATGTGGATGTTAGCATCGTATCTTCAGATACATGTGTTTAGTTTGAAATACGCATGTAGTCAAGGAAATTAATAAGTTTTTGGGGTTGTTTTCAAAGGAGGGAGCTAGAACACAGGTAATATAAAGAGGAAATGAGCATAATGGAGCATGAAGGTTTAAGTGGATGGGGCCAGGGGGCAGGACAGAAGGCGCCTAGTTTGCTTCTGCATTGCTGTGCAAAACACTCTGAACCACACCAACTTGGGGAGGAGGGTTTTATTTGGCCCACATCGCCAGGTCACAGTTCATCATTTAGGTAAGCCAAATAGTAACTCAGGGCAGGAACCTGGGGGCAGGAGCGGAAGCACAGGCCCGGGAGGATGCTGCTTACGGGCTTGCCCCCTGGCCCATGTCCAACCTACTTTCCCTATATAATATACAACAACCTGCCCAGGGATGGGCACTCACCCACAATAGGCTGGAATTCCCATTCACTCAAATTAAGAAATACTCCACATACAGTGCCACTGCCAGTCCATGGAGGCAGTTCCCCAATTGAGGCTCCCTAAAAGCTATCTAGCATAAGGAGGGAGTATGGAGAATACCAAAGACTAAAGACCTTTGATTTTTTTTTAATTTTTTTTTTAAATTTTATTTATTTCTGTATGTGTGAATGTCTGTCTGCATGCAAGTTTGTGCACCCGTGTCGTGCAAATGCCGCGAGGTCAGAAGAGGGTGCGGATTCCCCTGGAACTGGAGTTCTCCTGGAATTGGAGTTTCAGACGGTTCTCGGCCACCATGTGGGTGCTGGGGATCGAACCCAGGTCCTCTGTAAGAGCGGTCGCGCCTTAACCACTAGGCCATCTCTCCAGCCCCTTTCTTTTTTTTTCCTTTTTTTTTTTTTTTTAATGTGTATGAGTGTACTGTCTGCATGTAGATTTGTGCACTTGTGTCGTGCAATGCCGCGGAGGTAAGAAGAAGGTGTCAGATTCCCCTGGAACTGTAGTTCAAGATGGTTCTTAGCTGCCCTGAATGGGTTACCTCTTTTGGAATTGTCAGTGGGGTTCATAGACTGCAAACATTATAGGCTGTTTCCATGGTTCTCAGTTACTCTCCGGAAGTAGATGGTTAGACCCTGTTGGTGAAGATACTACACACTTGAGTCATAGAACATAGAGAAGTCAGGCCGATACTGACCTGGAAGCTTTATATGTACTTGGTAGCCTTCACAGTGTTGGAAGGTACTGTGCATACAACCAAAGGAATAAAACAATCAGTCCTACCTTGCTGTGTACCCTGTGAGCTACAGCAGTGACCAGGCTGGCATGATATGCTAACTGGTATGAGAGTGGCAGGAATCTTTCGGGTGAGACCAACAACTTTCTGTATGGATTTAGGGCCTTCGGCACTAGATAGACCCCATGCTTGGCCCTGTTGGCAAGAACAATGTGTTATTCTTGAGTTATGTTTTGCATCTGCAGCTCCTATAATCACTGCCCTTGGGCTACTCTTCCACATGTCTCTCTCAAACTATTGCCTTAGCCTCTGCTTAGGATCTCTGTAAGCACCTGGGTTTGCTTTTCCTGCATTCATATTGTCATTCCTGTGCCTGCCTGTGTGATATTCTGTTGTCATCACAGGTCTCATCCATATATAAAACCTTCACTTTACCAACTTGTGTAGGCCAAAATCCCAGACTTTTCTAACACTCCCAAATTTCCCTTGAAGGCAACTAGTGCTTTTATTTTATGTGTTGAGCTCCGTCTTCTTGTAGATCGTCAGCAATGTCTTCAGGATTGTTTCCGCCAGCACAATACTAGCAATTTCCCAAATGCCCAGAGCCATGCTGAGAGGCAGGCATTTCATTCCATCTTTAACCAAGTTAAGCACAGTGGTGGTGCAGAGGAAGAAATGGAGGCATGGGGAGGGCAAATGAGGAAACAGAATTCCACCTTGGGGACACTGAAGCCTTGGAGACACAAATGTTTAATACTGATTCAGTGTGAGTCTCCACGAAGAGCTGCACTTTCCCAGCCTCTGATTATGATGATCTTCATGAGCTGACTCCTTTCCCCTTTCCAGGCTCCTTCCAACTCTTCCCTTTAAGATGATTTCCAAATTCTACCTTCTTCATGAAGTTTTCTTTCTTTAGCAAAACACCCGAATTACTACCTTAGCAATATAATTTTTTTTTTTTTTTTTGTCTTTTTGAGACAGGGTCTCCCTTTAGTCTCAGCTGGCCTGGAACTTGCTCTATAGACCAGGCTGAACTTGAACTCAGAAAGATCCATCTGCCTCTGCCTCCCCAGTGCTAAGATTAAAGGCATGCGCCACCACGCCTGGCTAACAACTAGCTATTTCTTAATTGTACTTAAGTATATCTCTATTGAGACTCATTTATAATAACTTACTTTTTTTCCTCTCTCAAGTTAGATTATCTGTTATTCATCCCCTTTTTAGCTTGTCTCCAGATCTAATAGCTTAATTATGTGTTAGTAAATATAATGTATATTTATATTAGGTTTACTGTATTATATAGAGGCTATAAACTCAGATCTATGGAAGAGTGAATTTAGCTCCAATAGCAGTAACAGTAACTAAGCATCAATTCATAGCTTGCTAATCAGGGAACAGAGGGCTAGAAGGTAACAGAAACTTCCAGTAGTCACATTACTAGAAAATAAGAAAATTGGAATTCAAAATAAAACATCACAATTTCAGAGATACTGCTTTATTGTGTATCAAAAGTCATACCGCAGTAAAAGCTTGGAAATGTATCCTTTATGTATGTATCCTTTATGGCTGTTGAATTCCACATTGCAGCTCAAACTCAGGGTTCTAATTGATGCATCTCTCCAGTTTTCTACTAGCAAACACAGTAAGGAAAATGACGTAGACTTTCATTTATGTTCATGAAAAACATTGTAAGTAAAGAAAATATCACCTCCTTGCTCTCTTAATTTCTTTTTTCTTTCTTCTTTGTTATGTTAGTTGCAGAGGTGAAGTGAAAAAAGGTTGATTCTTTAAGCTTTTAGTGGCTGTTGGTAATTAATATAGATTGCAATTGAAACAGATGCACAGTGGGGATTCTCTGCCAGGAACCTAAGCCAGTCCTTCCTCTACAGATGCTAATGAAGTTCTGCTAAGTTTGAGTTGCTCTCCTGGCCTAACTAAGCAGGCCACTTTGTGCAAGACTGCACTGCTCAGTCTTTCCCAGACAGAGTCTCCCCATAGCCACAGCTGGCCTGAAACTTGCTATGTAGACCAAGCTAGCCTTGAACTCATAGAGGTCCACCTGCCTCTGCCTGCCGAGTGCTAGTCTTAAAGGCATGCACCACCACACCTGGCTAAAATTTCTAACTATATTCTAAATATGTATCCATACACCCACAGGTAAGAATGCCTCTCACCCTTTATCAAGAAGTTTCATGCTGCTTGTAACAGATTGAGACTGTTACAACAGATGCATAACTGGTCAAAATTTACAGAATAAGTGATCATGGAGTTCCCATTCTCTATTGATACATCTAAAATGTAAATCTTACCTAAACCTAAAATTCAGGAAACAGTGTGGAAGAGGGGGCAGAAAGATCCTAAGAACCAGAGGACCAAAACCCCTGCTACTAGATAGTCTTCAAGACATGACAATGAGGGTGCACAGATGAAGTCTCAATTTCATGGTTTCTTAAATAAGACCTGTGTGATAACACCAATTGACATGCAAATTTAAATGCAAGAACTTTCACAAGATCCCACCTCTATGTGAACAGTTGCAAGCAATCAATGTCTTATCTGGCAAGAGAGGGAGAAACAGTTTTTTCCCAAGGACAAGATCATTCGTAGATCATCTAATCCCAAGTTATCAGCACTTAACACATGTACATACTAGTACTACTAAATGGACTTGGTAGAGTATGTTTGTGTGTGTGTATGTACATACACACATATATTTATATATGTAACAATGTTTTTTAAAGTGATGGAATTGAGGGGGTTGCCAGGGGTGTGGCCTAGGAAGAGTTGGAGGTGGGAGGCAGGAGATAGAAATGATGTATAACAGATACTCATGCATGAAAGTCTCCAAAAAGAATTCATATTTTGGAGCACTTCAATTGATATTTTCAGATAAGGAATTCCAAACCAGTATTAATTTCATGTTGGGAAATGAAACAGAAAACTGAAGAGTGAAAACATGAAATAATAATATAAATAATGGTTCTTAATTGAGGCTGATCAGGAGAATAACTCGAGAATATATTTTCAGAATGCAAACCAACACATCCATGTCTAGTTTCCCCAGATTCTGGCTCTGAACACATCAAATATTGCCAGATATTGACAATTTTTCCTTAAAGCTATCCAAGTAGCTCTGAAGTACCAAGCCAGATTAAGAATGGAAGCTAAGGTCTCAAATTACGTCTCTTCATACACAGTCATTGTCCAATATTAAAGATGGAGACAGCATCTTCTGCTGATCTGCAAGTTCTGCATGCTTGAGCCTTACAACAGGTGAGTTCCAACTGGAAAATGTGTACTATATCTGAGATGGAACAAGATCTTGGCCAATTTATAGTGCATGTAAACTAGATTTTAGGGACAAATGTGCCACTTTTCCCAAATAAAATTAGCCCTAATTATAAAACAAATGAAAGAGTCATGTTGATGAATCAAGGCTGTAGAAGTATCTCGCAGAAGTATCTCAGCTCCTCTCAACCTCTGGTTTTATTATTTGAAGTCACCAATGGGCATAGTTTTAACCACTGATAAACAGTTTCATTTCATAGGTAGAGAAACAGAGGTTCAGTGAAATGAAGTCACTGGCCTTGGAAACCACTGTTAGAACTAGAGTCCTCACTACCAGTAAAATGCACTTTGTATTACTGTGTTTATTTACTTCTGCCAGGATAGGACACTGAAAGATGTAATGGATAGCCACCATCCTCATTAACATTTGAACAACAATATGCCATTCCTAAAGTTGGATATATAATTGCTAGCATTAATGGAAAAATACATGTAAAATTAAATTAGCTTTATTATCCCATTAAAGGAATCATTTGATTTTGTCAGTTGGGAAAAATCCAATAAAATCAGATGTTCAATTAATTAAGTAGAGTAATATAATGAAGTTTCAAATGTGTAAAATCATATCTGGATATGGTCCCGTAGAAGAGACAATGTGCTATTTCAGATGAAACCTCTCAGGGATTTCTCTGATATACATTCAACTGCATAACAAAGAAATTAGGTGAGTTTAATTCCACTTACCTTTTAAAGTATAATGAACATGACAAAACAAACAATAATAAAGAAATTATCAGAAATCATAGGCAGGGGAATAGTTGGTAAAGTGCCTGCACAGCACACATGAGACCTAAGTTAGGATCCTTAGCACTTCTAGAAATCTGGGCATGGTGCACACATATCCCTAACCCTAGTTCTGGGGAGGCAAAGGAAAGCGATCCCTGGCACTGGTTGGCCAGACAGTCTGACCACATAGGTGAGCTCTAGGCTCAGTGAGAGACCATGCCTCAGAAAATAAGCTGAAGAGCAATGCCATCTTCACACACACACACACACACACACACACACACACACACACACACGTGCAAGAAAACCAAGCCATTTAATCCAGTTTTTTTTTTCTTCTTCTTTAGTAACTACTAGATTTTTTTAAAATGTCAAAGTGGGGCTGGAGAATGGCCTAGAGCTTAAGAGCACCAACCGCTCTTACAGAGGACCCGGGTTCGATCCCCAGCACCCACATGGCAGCTGAGACCAGTCTGAAACTCCAATTCCAGGAGAACTCCAGTTCCAGGGGAATCCGACACCCTCTTCTGACCTCCGCGGCATTGCACCGCACGAGTGCACAGACCTGCATGCAGACAGCACATTCATACACATACAGAAATAAATAAAATAAAAAATTAAAAAAAAATGTCAAAGTGACTGGGTAGTCCAACAATGGCAGTCTACTCTCTAAAGAGGCTGTAATCCCTGTAGCTGCTGCTCAGTCCACAAGCTGGAGATCTCAGTAGTCCCCATATGGGGCATTGAATGTTTGGAGGATTCTCAAGTTTTATATCTGAAGTACAATTTCTCAGACCTTACTGATTATTTATTTCTGGTTATACTTTCCTTTCGGATGCTTAAGGCCACACGGTTAGCACAGATTAACCAAGGATTTTTTCTCAAGGTCAGTTGAGGATCTGGTCCTCAGGGGTCACTCATTTTTTTTTGGGGGGGGGAGCCCCTGGTTCCTTTTGGCTTTTCTTCTTTTAAAATTTTTTTTCCTTTTTTTGGTATTTTTGAGGTAGGGTCTGCCATTTATTACCAGCTGTCCTGGAGCTCACTCTGTAGACCAGGGTGGCCTTGAGCTCACAAGAGATCTGTCTACCTCTACCTCCCCAGTGCTGGGATTAAAGTTGCACCACCACACCCGGCTCCTTTTGGCTTTTCAATCACCAGTTCCATCTACTCGATGACAAAGTTAGGTCTTGCTAGACCATGTTTCTCTTTTTGAAGCAGGAGCAGACTTTCCTCTTTATAGACTGGACACTAGCTGAAGTCCCATTAGTGGATCTCCAAGACCTCCCTGCATAGGAAGACTGGTGACTCACATTTGCAGGACATTTCAAGAAATGCCTCCATGCATAGTCCCCTGAGGCTTAGTTGACCTGTGAGGGCAAGGAACAAAGTTATCCTTTAGGTCCCTCTGCCAAATTGGTGTAGGTATTAAGTATGGTCATTAAGCACCCAGAAAGGCTAAGTTACACCAGCCTGATACATTGCACCTATACTAAAATTGTGTCTTCTGAAAACAAACTATGTGTTATTTCCATATCATATTTCTTGATTTGCCTTTTTCCATTTTAACTTTATGTTACTCTAAAATATGTATACATGCCCACCATCCTATACCAAAAACCCATAGTCTGAAAATAAATGGTAGGTTAGCTCTAGAACCTGTCTAGGGATTCATAATATAAGAGCACAAATGTGTTCAGATCATGAGGAATATAGCATTAATGTTGCTCAGTTTGCCTTACAACTAGGTACTTGTTGCTAGCATCCACAGATGAGGGATACCCTTCTTTTTTTTTTTTTCGGGGGGGGGGACTCGTGTTTACTTCCCGATTAGCACTAATAGTCTTTCTAGTCCATCATCCATTTACCTGAAACTTGCATGATATCATCTCTTTACTGCTGCATAGAACTCCATTGTGGTAGATGTGTCTCCACATTTCTCTATCCACTCGGCGTTGAGGGGCACTTGGTTCTTTCGTATTGTGAAGAGAGCTGCAAGAACATGTCCGTACATGTACCTCTGCCAGTAGGATGACTTGTGGGTATATAATCAGAAGTGGTATAGCTGGGTCAGGTGGTAGGATCATTTTGAGTCTTTTAAGGGTTCTCCACACTGTTTTCCATAATTGTTGTATGAGTTTGCATTCCCACCAACAGTGGATGAATGTTTCCCTTTCCCCACAACCTCTCCAGCATTTGGCATCATTTGTTTTCTTGATCCTAGCCAGCCTTATTGGAGTGAGATGATATCTTAAAATGGTTTTGATTTGCATTTCCTTAATTATTAGGGATGTTGAACACCTTTTAATGTGTTTTTCTGCCATCTCTATTTCCTCACTTGTGAATTCTCTGTTCAGCTCTTTAGTCCATCTTTTGAGTGAGTCATTTTTTCTTACTTTTTTGTGTTTTTTTTTTTTTTGATGTTTTGTGTATTTCAGACATCATTTTTCAATTCAGTTCAGGAATAATCCCCTTTCCCTTCCCCCCACCAACCCACCCCAGCCCAACCCAGATCAATGCATTCTACCATAACTGTCCTGCATCTATCTCTCAGTCTTTTTTTTTACATGCTTAGGAATTCACATTTACCTCCATTAATTTTATATTACTCTAAAATATGGATACATACTTCTACCCATATACAGTAATTAAAGAGTCTGAAAATAATTGGTGGTTGGATTCTAGAGCCCATTGGGAGATTCATATTATAACAACACAGTTGCCTTCAGATAAACAAAAATATAACAATAATGTAATTCAGCTTGAGTTTTATGAGGTTCCACTTGTCAATTGTCAACCTTATTTCCTGCACAACTGCTGTCATATTTAGAAAGTCTTTTCCTATGCCTGTGTCTTGTAGGTTGCTGCCAACTTTTCTTCTATCTCCTTCAGAGTTTTGGGTTTCACATTGAGGTCTTTGGTCCATTTGGAGTTGGTTTTTGTACAGGGTGAGAGGTAGGGGTTTAATTTTATCCTTCTACAAGCGGACTACCCTGGCTGTGTCATGGAGATCACTGCAGGAAGATCAAGACAGGACACATGCTTGCTGGCCCTCATTTGGGTGACCATGGAGGGGGACCCCAGTGTGGAGCATGGGGCAGGATTGATGGTTGTTTGGGCTTGCCAAGGAGGAGCCTTCAAGCACTTTCTTGGGTTTTAGCAAAATAAGAAAGAAAGAAAATCCTCCAACTCATGTGATATGTGTATGTATGTATATATTTATATATGTATATATTTATGAATGTGTATATATATTGAAGCAATACAAGTTGGAGAAAAAATGGAATTTCCATGTTAAAGTATCACTGTATCTCAATGCTTTTTTTGGTATCACGTTTCATTTATGTTATTTTGATGCTATGTGTATCATAAAGTTCAAAAACAAAAAGACAGAAAAAGATGCAAGACCTGTACGGCAGAATGCATGAACTGGGGTGGGGTGGGGGCATGGAAAAGGGAGTGTATCTAAACTGGACTGAGAAATGATGTGTGAAACATACAAAACACCAATAAAATTATTTTATTAAAAAATGTCAAAGTGACTTATTGAAAAATCTTGAAATTTAAGTTGTCAGCATTCTTGCATATTTTGTTTTAGATGTACCTATTAACTAGCTGCTGTATAATGTGCTAATTAACACTCTTTTATTTTAGTTTTATTAACTCTGTGATGTGTATTGTTTGGAAAAGGAGAAGGTAGTGGTTAATATAAATCATGTCTACTAACCCTTCCCAGAAAAGATTAAAATACCTTATATTCTGTAGCTGACAGAATTAAAAATAATGCATTTTAAATGTGATTTTATTTCATAGCATTATTGGAGGACATTTGAAACGAAAATATGTCACTTAATGAGATGCCACTTATTATCTCACTAGTGGCATTTTCTAAAGAGCAAATCTTGAATAAAAACATAAAACAAATATTGAATATTTTTGAATAGCAGGTGGCATTGGGCAGAGAGATAGTTTTCCTGTCAGTAGCATTAAATATCATTTTTTAAAGGAGCACTCTAGATGCAGGAGACCTTTGGAGGTATTATAAAACAAAATCCTGCATTTATTGAAGGATGTAAAATAATGAGATGTATAGGTCTCACAAAATGAAGGGATCCTGAGAACAGCTGACAACACACTGAGGAGGGGGCCTCTGTGCTGCCCAGCAGGAGGACGATGGCCAGGCACAGCCACCCAAGGCTTCTGTGCTGAGAGGAGAATCTGGTCTCAAATCATCAAAGGAGTTAAAAATAGCACAATGTTTTGTTGAGACAAGCCATCTGTTCTGAAGCATCAGTACAGGGAGAGACTGAGGTTACCTCCAGAGAGGCTCCTGGGGCTTAGGAGTGAAGATGGCCACACTGAAGTTGAGATCTTCTGGGCCTCATTCAGGTTTGTCTTTCATTGATGTCTTCTCAGTCTGGAAGAGAATAGTTGAGAATTTAAAACTTAAAACACCTGCGATTAATATTGCATTCCAAGGAGGATTCTGTACTCCATCTGGAGGGACAACAAAGACAAACTGACCCTGAAGTTATAATTTCCTTGTTGGCTGGAAACCTCTGGAAAAAAAACAAAAAAACAAAACAAAACAAAAAAAACTTGCTATGCTTGGGCCCCTCCTCAAGTCAATTAAATCAAAGTCCCCGGGGATAAGACTCAGGCATTGGAATGATCTGTTAAGGACTCAGCAGGTGATCCAATTTGCAGCCAGCTTTGAGAACTTCTGTTCTATAATTAGAACATGAGCCCAAAGCTTCCCCTAGACTTCTGAAAGCCATCTCCCTGATGAAATCACATACCTATATTTGGCAAATTTGACCCCTAACCATAGAACCGAAGGACACAGAGGTCTTGACCCCTGAGAGAAAGTTCATATGTTTCTTTTATGAACAGAATTTCCTAGAGTGTAAATTATCTTTTTCTCATCATTTTAAAATTTGGAAGACACACTTCCAAGAATATATCAGCTTTTGGCTGGCGGGAAGAAGTCACAATCTGGTTCCAGAGAGAGCCAGTATATTATATAAGAAGAACATCTTGTAGACTGAATTCTTTGATACTGGTGTGCCCATGAATATTTTTCATGATGAAGCCACACCTTATATTTCCCTTGATAGTCCAAAGTGCTAGATGAAAGATTTTGTGTGTTCAATATCTAAGTTCTTCTGCTTGCAAGTCAAATAATAAATACACATATCTAAACATTGGTCAGTTCATTCAATACAAATCAGAAAAAAGTCATTTAGCTGTCCACAGGTATGACCCCAGAGTTGTCAATGGCTTGGCATCATTGTGTTATTCCAGATTGGTCAGAGTAAGCTGGAGTGCCTGTAGAAAAAAAAGTACTCTAAAAGAGGATGGTGGAAGGAGTTGAGCTTTCCACACTGCTGACAGCACTTCCTCTAATAAGATGTAGCAAATGCCTCAAAACTAAATAAAGAGGTACCCAGGGTGTTCGTTCCATCCTTGAGAGGAGCCTGGAATGGAACGTGTGTGGAGATACTAGACTGGATTGTAATTGCAAGCTGGCTTTATGAACAAGGCTTATTCACAAAGGGTTCTGATCAGAAACCAATTGTGTAACAAGCAAAGGCAACTCAGTGAAGAAAGGATCTGGAAATGGACCCATTCTGGAGAGGGGGCATGAGATACCTCAAGGAGAAATCATGGCAGAAGCCCAAGGTATAACAAGACAATGGTAAAGAGAAGAGAATGCCAGCCACTTAGAGTCTTGACTACATTACATTGATAACCCCCAAAGTCCAGTAGAAGGTGACTCACATCTGTCCCCTAGAATCATTGAGGGCAGAGGAATTGATTCAAGTTTGTTGGATTACCAAAGAAAGAGATATATGCTTAGCCTGTCATTTACTGTTGCAGGCATAATTCCATATATCCTTACTGTATTCCAGATGTTCTGTTTGTTCAGAACACAGCCAGGGCTATGCAGATGATGACTGAGTTGGGTAACTTCCTAGTTACCAGATTATTAAAAATAATCAGGATTATTTTTACCTGTAAGTCCCTGGGCTTCTTTGTTATTATTATTCCTTCCTCGCTTGTTATTCAGAAACTTTTATATAATAGCTCCCTCACTTTACTACCTTATAATATTGCATGCATTTTGGTCTAGTAAATCTGTAAAGTCTGCTTATGCAGATCATGGGAATAAGTGTTGGAGAAGTAATGAATGCTCTTACACCCACTATGGGCTGTGTTAATGATAGTCCTCATTAGGTAGGTGTAATTCTGCTAATGCTCCATCTACATCAACCTAATGTAATAGATTTTGTGGCAAATAGGACTTTTAAGGTTCTTAATTTTGAAGGATTGATAAGGTATGAATGTTCTCTTTCTAACTCTGGTTAAGCTATTTTGTTATTTGTCGATGCGAATTGAATATTTTCTGCTACAATGTATTTTTCTCTCCTTCCGTAATGGGTTGTGTCTATAAGGAGAGCAGATGGCTGATGCTGTTTCATAGTTGTGTCTTCAGGATAGAGCAATTGGTATGCTCATTAAATATCCACTGAATTCTAAGCTGCTGTATGATTATTACAGCCCACTCTGAGCAATGTAATGATAAATCTAACTGGCCAGTTTATGTACTGTAAAAGTAACTTAAGTGTTCCATCTATCCTATATCCCTCCTGTAGAGTCCTGTAGAGTCCTGTGGTCTCCATCAGCTCTGGGTGGTATTTTCTGAGATGTCTGGATTGTTGGGGAGAAACAGAGCAGGTGTTCTTATTTGCATGTGACTCTTCTCTTTGGCTCATTTGAGTTACCCAGATCAGAAATACTTCTTTCTAATTAGGCTACAAAGCTTTTCTTCAATGTGCTACAATAAGCTTTTAATAATTTTCTAAGATGGGAAGTCTCCCAACCCCAAGAGCATTTTGGTGGGAATATGGATAAGTCCAAGGAAAAGACAAGCTGAAACAATAACTAAATTAACCTTCCAATAGGAAAAGCAACCAGGTAATGGGATAGGCTATTAAATTCTCCACTCGATTCTTTCATCAATCTTCCAGTGGGAAGAAGATTAGATTATAGTACATCTTAACAGTTGCAGGTAATTTTGATGATAAATTTATTTTAAAAATTTTTCATTTTTTAATTAATTAATTTATTATTTTTTATGTGTATGAGTGTACTGTCTCCATGTAGGTTGGTACACCTGTGTCATGCAATGTCATGAAGGTCAGAAGAGGGTGTCGGATTCCCCAGGAACTGGAGTTAAAGATGGTTCAGTAAGCTACATGGTTCTTAGCCATCATGTGGGTGCTGGGAATCGAACCTGGGTCCTCAGCAAGAGCAGTCTACCCACAAGCCACAGAATCATTAAAGATTTGAACTTTTGAAGTATCTTGAGATATGTTAAGTTGGTTTATTACTATTTACTTTTTTATTTGGAGACAGGGTCTAACTATATGGTCCTGGCTGGCCCTGGAACTTGTTATGTAGACCAGGCTGGCTTTAAACACAGAGGGATCCACCAATTTGCCTTCTGAGTGCTGGGATTAAAGCTATGTGCCAGTGGGACAGACTTGAGTTTTGGGCTGCATCCTTGCCAGCCTTGAGGTGTGCCTGCACACCTCTTTTCCCATACTATTAATGTACTATGGTTATGAGTCTTGTATATGTGACAGACGTTATCATCAAACTTAGTGGCCTACTATTGGGACAGTGTCTTTGGGCTATTGCCTGCAGACAGAGCTTCTAGACTTACACTAATGCCAAGAAGAGATCTGCACTCCAGTGGGATAGACTCCTGTTTTGAGCTGTATCACAGTTGACTGGGGCATGGTCTATGAGACTAGGGAATGCTCCAGGTAGCACTGGTGGCCAAGGGGTTGTCCACACCAAAATAGTTCCTCCTCCTGGTGCATTATATGAACTAAGACCATTTGCTGGGGGTAGTGAGCATAGGACTTTGCCTTGAAACTTAGCGTCAGGGTGGTGTGCCTGGTACCACCTGTTGGGCTTCTGGAATAGCCTTGGAGTCAAGGATGGACAAATGGCTTCAATCTGTCATCTGTAGCCTAGTCAGGATCATGTATTGATAGCTGACTTAAGCCTTAGGTCCCTGAGCAGCCTAATTATACTATGGATAAGGATTTAGTATGACAAGCCTTGGTATGACTGGTCTTAAGTGTCTGTCGGCTCAAGATGTGATGCAACATCAGGACACTGGTGGCCACTGGTGTGGCATAGAAGACCAAGGCTGGTCCTTTCATGGTGACTCTTCCAAGAGGCAGACGGTGACTATACACAAGCCATCTAGGCTCATCCTGGGACCCACAAAAGCATTGTCAGCATGGGCCATTATAGGTACTATTCCAGTTCATGTTGAGCAACACAGCAACTGCAGAGAAGAGAAATCTGGGCTTGGATTGTCTTGTACATAGGAAACATTTTCAGTAGGTCAACTGCACACTCACAGGAAACCTGGATTAGGTGCATGTGCTGCTAAAACAGTGAATTGACTACAGGATCCAAAGGAATAAGTAAGTGGCTTGCTTAGAATTTTAGAAATCAGAGAAGTAGCAAGGCAAGCTATTGAAGACCAGACTAAAAATCTAATCCTGGAGTCCTTGGGTACTATACATATTAACAATGCTCAGGATCTTTTAGAACACCATTACCTCATGTAATCATATCATCAAAGTAAGTTGCCAGAAAAATCCCAGGTATGGGAAACTCTCACTGGGAAAATTTAAAGCAGTTGTTTAAAGAAAACTCAATACACTTCCAGAAAGCACTGAGAAACAATTTAGTATGCAGGGAAACTTCCTAGGTGAGAGCAAGATTAAATTTCCCAAACAGAAATCCTTGATTTGAAAAGTATACTAAGTAAAATTAAGAATGTTACTGAAGAGATCAACGAGATGAATATAGAGCTACTAACTAGTAAGCTTGAAGATAGAATGATGATATACAGAGGGGGGAAAGCAAAAAGAATGCAGAATATTCTCTATGGGAACTAATCCTAAGATTATTTGCATTCAAGACAAATTTAGGAATGTAAGAGCAGCCAGGTGTGGTGGCGCACGAATTTAGTCCTAGCACTTAGGAGGCAGAGGCAGACAGATATTTGTGAGTTCAAGGCCAGCCCGGTCTACATAGCAATTTCTAGGCCAGATGGGGCTACAGGGAGACCCTTTCTCAAAAAGACCAAAAAAAAAAAAATTAAGAGTAGAAAGCTCATTCAAAGAGATAATAATAGAAAATGCCCTATACCTACACAAATATGCAAATAGGTACAGTAGAACAAAGGTCACCTGATTTAACTCAACTAAGACTAACCCAAGATATTTTAATTCAAGCATTATAATGGGAAAGGCAAAAAAAATTCCCATGATAGCAAGCAAAAAAAAGTAACACCTAAGGGTGTCTCGAGTTACCTGATAGCAGACTATTCAGCAGAAATCCAGCAAGGCAGGAAAGAGGAAAAGCATCTTCATAGTACTGTAGGAAAAAAGACTGAGAATATTGTACCCAACAAATCTATCACTATCCTTTGGAGAGAAAGGTAGAAAGCAAGACAACTCAGGTCAATCTGCCTAGCCATTATTTCTTTCTTCATTAAAAAAAAAAAAAGAAATATATTACATTATCATAATATATATATTCTCTATAAATATTTTTTTTTTTTGGTCTTTTCGAGACAGTGTCTCCCTGTAGCCCCAGCTGTCCTGGAACTCACTCTGTAGACCAGGCTGGCTTTGAACTCACAAAGGTCCACCTGCCTCTGCCTCCCAAGTGCTAGGATAAAGGCATGTACCACCATGCCCGGCTTCTTCATTAAAATATTTTTATTTATTCCTTGAGAATAAATGTATGTAGATAATGCAATTTGATCCTGTTCATCTCCTACTTTCCTTTCAAACTTTCCCCAGATCTCATATCCCCCTGGTACAACTTCATACTTTTTCTTTATAAAGTAGATACAATTATGCTTATACATTTTTGGAGAATTAATGATATGAAACCATTTCTTCCATTCATTTCTTTGAAGCTAGTTTTCATCTCAGGAAAGATGCTTTGCTGTTACTGGCATATTTCTGGTTTTGCTGCTCAGCCCTTTGGAGGTCATCTAAGCACAATGTGGTAGGTTTTTCAACTGAGTCCTTTGTATGTCAACTCTTGATACATGAGACAGGATTTAAGGGAGTAACTAAACCAGCCCCTGGTTCACATTTTACAGTTCTCAGGCATTTGTCAGAATTTGTGCTAATGTGTCCAAAATTGGCATAGCATGCACAGTATTGTACTATATCAGTATTCCTAAATATAAGAATTGGATTTTTTAGATATTATGAACCTGAACCTCTCATCTGGCCACATTTCTCCCTCATTCTGGGGAGCTGGCTTGTAAATTAGAGGCTGCAATGGTTCACATTCCAAAGTCATAACAACTTTGTTCCAGGGAGAATCTTTATTTAAAATAAACAAGCATTCTTCATATTCATTTGAATTTTTCCTTTGAGATTAATATGGAGGAAATAGCAAAATAAATTACTCCCTTTTGCATATTTTAGCAATGTGATCTCCCTGTACTTCCAACTCCTATAGATGTTCAGTGATGCTGTATAAAATGCAAATCCTCCCCAATAAAAACATTAAGGTATTCCTTTTACTAATTTAAACATTTACAGTTTGGAGTCATATTTTTTCCACTCTCTCTGCCTATGCAGAGTTTTGTAAATTCTTCTAAATTATATATATCTCTTTACACAAACCAGAATATCTCCATGTAATCATTGCATCTAGCTCAGAAATAAAAACTACACAAAATTCCCCTTATGTAAAGTACATTTGCCACATTTAAGAATAATATAGGTGGGGCTGGAGAGATAGCCTAGCGGTTAAGAGCACCGACTGCTCTTGCAGAGGACCCGGGTTCGATCCCCAGCACCCACATGGCGGCTGAGAACCTTCTCTAACTCCAATTCCAGGAGAAGTCCAGTTCCAGGGGAATCCGACACCCTCTTCTGACCTCCGCGGCATTGCATGACACGGGTGCACAAACCTACATGCAGACAGTACACTCTTACACATAAATAAATAAAAAAAATTAAAAAGAATAATATACGTAACTATAATTATATAGTTATATAATATAATTTTATGTTATTCCAAATATTTACATGATATTTTGATGTGGATTTGATATAGTTCTAGTAATTTGGGGGTTTATTTTTTATATATTATAATCCTTTGAGGTGGCCCTTTTGTTAGAAATAATTTAAATTGGGACATTTTATACAACTCTATTTTTTTTTTTTTTTTTTGGTCTTTTTGACACAGGGCCTCCCTGTAGCCCCAGCTAGCCTGGAACTCACTATGTAGACCAGGCTGGCCTAGAACTCACAGAGATCTATCTGCCTCTGCCTCCCAACTGCTGGGATTAAAGGCATGAACCACCACACCTGACTTATACAACTTTTTCTAAAGTGTTATTTCAGTATTAGTAAGGGACAGGTTAAATGGTTATTTTCCTTCAATAAGGAGACATAGTCCACCCAGTATTGTCTACTTCACTGAGTGAAATGAGAAGGTATTTGTGAATGAAGTAAGGACCTGGGTAAATGAAGTAAGGAATGGGTAAACCTGCACAGACAGAGGTATTATTCTTAGTTGTTGAACGCTAATAGAATTTGACCATTTAGATTTTCAATTGCTTAGCAGCAGTGATTCCTTTCCTCTTTCAAGTTTGCACTCTTCCCTGCCCCAGGCTGTACTTTCACTATATTTTGGAAGCAACTCATTCATCCTCTAGTTTTACAAATACACACAAGGAGAGATTTGTTCCAGGATTAGTCTTACATCTGATTTAGATGATTTATGGGAACAATTAAGATCTCTATTACTGGACATTATTTAGAAAAGAATGTTTGCTTTGAATTGATGGGTTGAGACCATCAATTCAAAGCAAATATGGTGTATTTGTAGTAGATGATATGGGGATGAGTTAAATGACTTTCACAGGTGGGTTTGGATATGAGTCTTTGGGTCACAGAATATAACTAACTAATAACACCCCCAGAGATGTCTACATCCTTCCCCCTAAACTTACAAAGGATTCTGTGAAAGAAGCTTTCAAAAGTGATCAGGTTAATGGCCTTGAGATGGAGAGGTTATCCTGGATTGTTTAGATGGGCATTGGAGTTTCACAGTGGTCCATGTACACAGGGACACAGGAAGAATCCAGCTGAGAGGAGAAAGAAATGTGGAGACATGGAGACTGGAGTCCTGTGGAAGAAGAATCTACAGCCATAGATAGAGTAAGAGTGAGAAAGGAATAAGGAAACTGATGTCCCTGTTAGAACCCCAGGAAAGTTCCCAAGCCTACTGACACTGAACTTCAGCCCACTAAAATTGATTGCAGGATTCTGACCTCCAGAATTATAAGGTTTTAAATATGTTGGTTTATATATGTTCCACAACAAGTGCAAACTAATTTAGGATGTTGAAATGAAACTGCTTTATAATCCTGGATTCTAACTGAAATGTATGCTTCATTCTTGAAAAATTCAAACAAATGTAAAAAATAACCCTCTGTAATAGAGGTCAGTAGTAAAGATCTAGAGTTGCTACTATACACATTGCTGTTTACAGCTGGACAAGTTTATTCACATAAAAAGTATTACATCAAAACATTATCTTAGCTTTTCTTGCTGTTTTATTTCTGATAGTCCCAGCCACCATAACCTTGATAGAGGATTTCAAGTTAGAGCTACAGAGAACCTTTTGAAGGTTAAGTGAAGTTCAAGGGCTCTAATTCTTGGTTTCCCTGCTGAGACAAAAGATACACTAATTAATGGCTTTTATGATGACTTGGCTGTACTGCAAATAAAATCAAATAATTCCTCTGAAGAGTTCATAACTAATTGCTACTTAGCATAATTTGATTTGAATTTCTCATGGAAATAGCTGAATGGAAAAAGAGTTTGTTATTATGAGTCCTAAAGTTTCTTCAGCTTAAGATTAGTCATGCTATAAAAGCGATGCACCATGTATAAATTTTGTTCTGCAGGGTATTTCCTGTTTTGTTGAAAATAAAAGTATTTGAGAATGCTCAGTAAATAAGATAACCCTTACAGGGAACACAACACCTAATTCAATGAGTTGACTAAAATATTTACTACCTGGAACTCTAAGAAAAGCAAATATTCTAGACTGAAACTTTTTTGTATAGAATGTCTCATATTAAAATCTCTATTATATATTTGAATGCTTGTTTTCTTTTTTCTTTTTATTTATTTTTTTTATGTCTATGAACATACTGTCTGCATGTAGGTTGGTGCACTCGTGTAGTGCAATGCCGCTGAGGTCAGAAGAGGATGTCAGATTCCCCTGGAACTGGAGTTACAGACGGTTCTCAGCCACCATGTGGGTGCTGGGGACCGAACCTGGGTCCTCTGCAAGAGCAGTCGGCGCTCTTAACCACTAGGCCATCTCTCCAGCCCTGCTTGTTTTCTTTTTATTTAAATATTTTCGAAGGAGATGCTTATAGCATTCAATCACCTACTTTTAAGTTTTAAGCATATATGTCATAAGGATAATCTTTCCTCAGTGATGAAATATCAACAATAATACATCAAGGGGCAAGGAACTCAGAGCCTAAAGAGACGTCTCCTAAGTGCTCATGAGGTCTAGGGTGTACTCATAGAGAGCCACTCACAGGTCCCTGGCATTTTCAGAAGCCTGTGAATAGAGCTAAGTTGTAGATCAAATGATGATACAAAATAGAACTATATATTCAGCTAGGGAATGCCTTGATTCAGCCCAAGATTTCACTTGATGTATATAAAAGTAATGTGACATTTCTGGCACCAGTGGGAACTGGGAGTAGTTAATCTTTATTTCCCATCCACATTAATAACAAGGAATTTTGTATATAGCTCTACATTATTTTATTTATTATTTTTATTTTATGCATATGAGTGTATTTCCTGCATGCGTGTAATTGCAGATATGTTCTGCAATGCCCAAGAAGTCAGAAGAAGACATCAGATCCCTGGAACTGGAGTTACAGACAGTTGTTAGCCTTTATGTGGGTACTGGGAATCAAACCTGGATCCTCTTCAAGAACAGTCAGAGCTCATAATCACTCCAGCCCAAGTTTTATATTTTCTAAAATTTCTTTTTATGTTATGTGTATTGCCTGCATGTACCTGAGTATACCCATGTCCTGCAATGCCACAGAGGTCAGGAAAGAGTGTTGGATTCCCCTGGAACTGGAGTTAAGGACAGTTCTTAGCTGATTCTGTGTGGGTGCTGGGAATCAAACCTGGATCCTCTACAAGAGCAGTCAGTGTGCTTAACCACTGAGCCATCTGTCTCCAGCCCTGATAACTTTACATTTTAACTCCTAGTCACTAGATATAAATCATCATATGCTAATGTTTTTTTTCCCTAACTTGAACAAATATTTGATTCCAAACTTTATCATATGTATAGAGATGTCAGTTTATACTAGTTGCTAGTAATAATCCAACTGAAAGATTTAGAATCTAAAAAATGACCAATAGTCTTGGCTTATTATTATTATTATTTGTTTTTATTATGTTTCTTTTAATTGACATTATATTTCATACATCATTTACTTCAGCCACCTCATATTTGACAAAGGGGCCCAAAAAGCTCATTTGAGGAAAGATAGCATCTTCAGCAAATGATGTTGGCAAAATTGGATCGCCATTTGTAGAAGAAAAAAACTAAACCCCTACCTCTCACCCTGTACAAAAATAAACTCCAAGTGGATCAAAGATTCAACCTGAAACCTGAAATCCTGAAGATAATAGAAGAAAAATTCAGCAGCAACCTAAAAGACATAAGCATAGGAAAAGACTTTCTAGATCAAACAGCAGCTACACAGTAAATAAGGACAACAGCTGACAAGTGAGACCTCATAAAACTCAAAAGCTTTTGTACAGCTAAAGAAACAATCAAGGAAGTGAAGAGAAAACCCACAGAGTGAGAGGAAACCTTCACCACTGATTCATCTGACAGAGCATTAA
>VZQC01005585.1:851005-902888 GCA_009823505.1 Rhizomys pruinosus
AAAAAAAAAAAAAAAGCAAATGTTTTCCCTCATTTGAGGATGCTAACACCAAATACCCAGTTGGCAGGCAAACTGAGCAACTTTGTTTTTATTACTATATTTCAATGGACTCTAGAATTGATCTACCACTTATATTCACACATTGTAATTAACATATATGGGTGGAAGATATGTATTCATATTAAAAAAAAGAATGTTAAGTTATACTTCTTTTTACCTGCATGCAACTTTACTGTTAAAATGTCCATCTCTAAATGTGTTTTGGAATTAACCAATAGTTCATTTTCAGATTTTGTTATTTTGATCTATATGTGGAATGTATATATGCATATTTTGGAATAATATAAAATTAGAGGGAACAAAAAAAAGACAGAGAAAAACCTATTCAAAGAACGGACCAAAACAATAAACTTGTACATCGAAAAGGTTATAAAAGACTGAGAAAAAGATGCAAGATAGGACTTAACATGTATGACAGAATCCATGAGCTCTGGCAGGGGGTGGAGGGCGTGATGGGTGGGTATGGATGGGGGAATGAGTCTAAATTTGATTAAAAAATGTTGTATGAAATGCGCTCAATAAAAATTAACTTAAAAAAAGAATTCAAAGAATGACCTATAATTATTATTATTTTATTTTTCATTGACTTTTATATATTTCATACATCATTTTTCAGTCCAATTTGGATACATTCCCCTCTCCCTGCCCCTCCCCCCTCCCCAGTTTATGTATTCTGTCATACATCAGTGTTTCCAAGGATTTTTTTCTTCAGAGGCTTGTTGTTTTGAGCAGAATTTAACTGTATTAGTCAGGTTTTTTTCAGTTTCTGAATTTTTTAATATTTATTTTTATAATGCTTTTATTGATGTTTCATGTATTTCAGGCATTATTTCTCAGTTCAATTTAGACATATTCCCCTTTCCCTTACCCCCACCCCACTCCAGATTGTGCACTCTGTCATAACTGTCCTGCATCTTTCTCTCAGTCCTTTTTTATGTTTAGGAATTCACATTTTCCTCCTTTAGTTTTCTATTATTCTAAAATATGAATACATACTTTCTACTCATAAGTAAGAATTACAGAGTCTGAAAGTAAGTGGTGGATAGATTCTAGAGCCTGTTAAGAGATTTACATTATAACAACATAGTTGCTTTCCAATAAACAGAAATATAACAATAATGTTGTTCAGCTTGCCTTTCATCTGGGGATTTGGTGTTAGCATCCACAAATGAGGGAAAACATTCAACATTTGTTTTTCTGGGACTGTGTTACTTCACTTAGCATAATGGCTTTGAGTTCCATCCATTTACCTGCAAAGTTCATGATGTCATCTTTCTTTACCACTGCATAGAACTCCATTGTGTAGATGTACCACATTTTTGTCATCCACTCCTCTGTTTAGGGACATTTGGGTTGGTTCCAGCTCTTCGCTATTGTGAAGAGAGCTGCAATAAACATGGATGTGCATTTATCTTTGCAGTAGGATGAGTCTTGTGGGTATATACTCAGGAGTGGTTTGGCTGGGTCAGGTGGTAGGCTCATTTTGAGTCTGTTAAGGTTTCTCCACACTGCTTTGCATAATGGTTGTACAAGTTTACATTCCCACCAGCAGTGGATGTGTGTTCCCCTTTCCCCAAAACCTCTCCAGCATTTGAAGTCTTTTGTTTTCTTGATCTTAGCCAGTCTTATTGGAGTGAGATGATGTCTGAGAGTGGTTTTAATTTGCTTTTCCTTAATTATTAATGATGTTGAACACTTTTTCAGATGTTTCTCAGCCATCTTTACTAACTTACTGGTGAAGTCTCTGTTCATCTCTTTACTCCATCTTTTGAGTAGGTCATTTGTTTTCTTCTTTGTTTTTTGAGTAGTCTATACAGTCTTCATTTTAATGCTCTGTCAGATGAATCTCTGGTGAAGATTTCCTCAGACTCAGCTGCTCAGCAAATAAGGTCGACAGTTGACAAATGGGACCTCATCAAACTCAAAAGCTTCTGTACAGCAAAGAAACAGTCAGTTCTTTGACCCAGTCCTTATGTTGTTGTTCCCTCCCATTTGTATTACTCCAAATTATGTCTAGGTTTGGTGATAACAAATTTTAGTAATTAATAAGACACAATATTTGATTTAATTTTGGTCATTAATATATTTTCTTTCTGTTCTCCCTTTCTCCCTTTGTTGCTTGTGTTATTCTTCTATCTCTGGCTTCTTTTTTTCTGTCTCTACCACTATGATGTTACTCTCTAAATTCATAAAAGTATATTCGGTTATTAAGAATGTATATCAAATGGGCAGATCTATAATCCCAGGGACTCAGGAGGCTGAAGCAGGATGATCAAAGCAAGTTCTAGATCTTACTGAGTCTCAGAGCATGTTCAATTGGAAAAAAAAAAGGTGGAGACATATAGCTCATTGATGAGGGGTAGAACTTCTCTACATGTGCAGCACCTGGGGTTTAATCCCCAGCACTGCAGAAAAAAGATACTTTCATTGAGCATTTAATTTGTGTCATGTGTAAATCTTGCACTTAGAGATTGTTTCTTAGATTCGGAGTCAAAATAAAATACAGACCAAAGTAATTGATGGTCTTTAAATTGTTATAAAGGATATGTTTTAGTATCCATTACAATGTAAAAATGTTAACTATTCATGAGAATAATAGCTTCCAAGGATAGTCATGAGAAAAATATCCACTAAGTTTATATGTCTTCTAGAAAAGCTGATAATATCATTTATTCACTCAGTCACTTAAAATATCTTTCTCTCACTTTATTCAACAAGTGTGTCTTAGGAGCCCACTCTGTCAGGAGATGTTCAAGTAGTTGTGGTTACCAAGCAAAAAAATCTTAGATCTTACCCAAGATTGTCTTCCAGAGTCCTATAGAATGTCCTATGTTTCTGTGCTGGGTTCTGTCTTCAGAGCTCTCTGTTCTGACATCAGTGCATTTAATGCTAAGGTGACATCTGTCAGCTCAGACTTTTTTATTCCAAGACCTTCCTGACTGCAACCAACAATGCTCACAGATCCCAGAGGTTTGAGCAGTTCTAGGTGTTGCATGGGGCATTACCAAGTCTGGCAGCCACATTTTTTTTATAGTCTTTACAAGCTAGCTTCTCATTTAGATACCAATGGTGCAGGTGGCTTCATTAGGTGTGTATCAGAATGGCATCAGCTGCAGTGCTCTGAAATTCTAGAAATCCAGTATGAACAGGAATATTACATATCAATAATTGGGTTAGGAGCTTCCTTGCCCCCAACCAAAATTCATCTTCAAATATTTTTTTCTTTGAGCTGAGTTGTTAGTTTATAAGCTTATATGAATAGAACTGATAAAACACAATTTAAAGGCGTGGGGGTGCACGTCTTTAATCCTAGCACTTGGGAGGCAGAGGCAGGTGGATCTTTGTGAGTTCAAGGCCAGCCTGGTCTACAATGTGAGTTCCAGGACAGCTGGGGCTACAGGGAGACCCTGTCTCGAAAAGACCAAAAAAAAAAAACCCACACAATTTAAATGTATTTTTCTTTTTTCTCTTAATTTTTATTGAACTTTTACCCATTTCATATATTTCTTAATCAAATTCAGACCCATTCCCACTTCCATGCCCTCTGCACCTCCAGAGCTTGGACATTCTACCATACATGTCTTGCATTGTTTTTTCAGTCTTTTAAAAAAATTTTGATGCAGAAGTTTATTGTTTTGGGCAGAAGTTTACTGTTTCAGTCATTTCTTTGAACAAGTCTTTTTTTGATATTGTTGTTCCCTTAATTTTATTACTCCAAAGTATGCATGTATACACTCCACACATGTACCAAAATTACAATGTCTGAAAATAAACCATAGGTTAATTCCAAAACATGTTTAGTAATTCACCTTTTAACAATAGAGTTGAATGCAGGTAAAAAGAAATATTACTTTAAATTCCTAAATTACATAGTAAGTTGATGTACATTTTAATGTAATTTTTATAGTACATCAGATATCATATTTACCAAGAAAGATAAAAAAAAAAAACTCAGTTTGCCTTAACAAGTAAGGATTTGGTGCTAGGATCCACAAATGAGGGACACCATATATCATTTGTCTTTCTGGGATTGTGTTACTTCACTTATCATAATGGCTTCTAGTTCCATCCATTTTCCTGCAAATTTCATGAGTTTGTCTTTCATTTTTTTTCTGTCTTTTTGAGACCGGGTCTCCCTATAACCCCAGCTGGCCTGGAACTCACTCTGTTGACCAGGCTGGCCTTGAACTCACAGAGATCCTCCTGCCTCTGCCTCTGCCTCCCAAGTGCTAGGATTACAAGCATGCACCATTTCTTTACCACATAGAACTCCATTGTGTAGATGTACCATATTTTTGTTATCCAGTCATCAGTTGAGGGGCATTTGGGTTGGTTCCAGCTCTTTGCTACTGTGAAGAGAGCTGCAATAAACATGGTTGTGCATGTATCTCTACAATAGGATGAGTTTTGTGGTAGTGGTATGACTGGATCAGGTGGAGATTCATTTTTAGTCTTTTTTTTTCACTTAAAATGTTTTGTTATTAAACGTTTTCTATAAATCATACATCATTTTTCAATTGAATTTAGTCACTTCCCACCCTGCATTCTACCATATATGTCTTGCATCTTTTTCTGAGTCTATCCAGAGTTTTTTTTTTCCAGTTCTTTTGTTGTTGTTCTCTCCTACTTGTATTGCATATACATGTTGCATATATATGCAACTATATATGTAGTTATATATATCCATAAATATATACATACATATATACATACATACATACATACATACCCATATCACCTGAATTGGAGGATTTTTTTTTGCTAAAATATGTCATGTTTCCCTTAAGGAAGTGCTCAGAGGTTCCTCCTTGGCAAGCCCAAATGATCATCAATCCTGCCCTTGTGCTCCACACTGGGGTCTTTTCCTCCCATGGTTCTCCAAAATGAAGTTCTGTCTTGATCGCCCTGTGCTGTCCTGCATGATACAGCCCAGGTAGTCCAACAATGGTAGTCTATACTCTGATGAGGCTGACATCCCCTTAGCCTCTTAGTCCACAAGCTGGGTATCTCAGTATTACCCATGTGGTATTGAAGGTTTGGAAGATTCTCAGAGAGGCATGAGTCTTCAGTCTGTATTAGAGGGTAAAAAGCTATGTCTCATGTCTTTGAAGAATGGCAAAAGCAGTGGCAGCCACAGAGTAAATGTACTTCTCAGTAACAATTGAAGACAGGCCAAGCAATAGTGCTCTCTCTTTTTTCTTTTTGTCTTTTTACTAAGATCTCAAGTTTTATAGTCTTTTAAGAGTTCTCTGGGGCCTGGAGAGATGGCTCAGTAGTTAAGAACACTGACTGCTCTTGCAGAGGACCTGGATTCAATTCCCAGCACCCACAGGGTGGATAAGAACCATCTTTAGAACATGGTGGCGCATGCCTTTAATCCTAGCACTCAAGAGGCAGAGGCAGGTGGATCTCTGTGAGTTCATAGCCAGTCTGGTCTATGAGTGAGTTCCAGACAACTGGGGCTATAGCGAAACCCTGTCACCAAAAGAAAAAGAAATAGTCATTTGCATAAAAATAAAAATAAATATTTTTTTTAAAAAAAGAGTTCTCCACACTGCTTTCCATAGGGGTTACATGATTTGCATTCCCACCAGCAGTAAATGAGTGTTCTCCTTTCCCCACAACCTCTCCAGCATTTGGTATCATTTGTTCTCTTGATCATAGCCAGTATTACCAGAGTAAGATGAAAGCTTAAAGTGGTTTTAATTTGCATTTCCTTAATTATTAATGATGTTGAACACTTTTTAAGGATGTTTCTCAGCCATCCTTATTTCCTCACTTGTGAAGTCCCTATTCAGCTCTTCACTCCATCTCTTGAATGAGTCATTTGTTTTCTTAGTTCTTTGTTTTTTGAGTAGTTTATGTATTCTGGATGTTGATGCTCTGTCAGATGTATCACTGGTGAAGGTTCCCTTCCACTCTGTGGGTTTTCTCTTCACTTTCTCTGATTGCTTCTTTTGCTGTGCAGAAGCTTTTGAGTTTAATGAGGTGCTATTTGTTGATTGTTGACCTTATTTCCTGCGCAGCTTCTGTCTAATTTAGAAAGCCTTCTCCTATGTCTATATCTTTTAGGTAACTGCCAATGTTTTCTTCTATCATTTTCAGAGTTTCAGGTTTCACATTGAGGTCTTTGAGCCATTTGGAGTTGATTTTTGTACAGGGCGAAAGGACAAGGTTTAGTTTTATTCTTTTTTTTTTCGGTCTTTTCAAGACAGGGTCTCCCTGTAGCCCCAGCTGTCCTGGAACTCACTCTGTAGACCCCGCTGGCCTTGAACTCACAAAAATCTACCTGCCTCCCGAGTGCCAGGATTAAAGGCATGCGGCACCATGCCAGGCTAGTTTTATTCTTCTACAAGTGGTGATCCAGTTTTCCAACACCATTTGCTGAAGATGCTGTCTTTCCTCCATTGATTCTTCTTGGCTCCTTTGTAAACTATGAGGTGGCTGAAATTGTATGTGCTCAAGATTGGATCTTCAGTTTTCTCCCATTGATCTACATGTCTGTTTTTATGCCACTACCAGGATGTTTATATGGCTATAGCCCTGTAATATAGTTTGAACTCTGGTCTAGTAATCCCCCCTACATTGCTTTTTACTCAGTTTTGCTTTATCTATCTGGGGTCTTTTATTTTCCCATATAAATTTAAGGATATTTTTCTAAGTCCGGGAAGAAAATCATGGGGATTTTATTTGGGATTATATTGACTCTGTATGTGACTTTAGGTAGGAAGGTCATTTTTGCTATATTAATTCTTTCAATCCATGAGCCTGGGAGGTCCTTCCATCTTCTGGTGTCTTCAATCTCCTTCTTCAAGGGTTTAAAATGTTCATTGTAGAGATCTTTAGTGTCTTTGGTCAGGTTTGTTCTGAGATTTTTTTTTAAGAATTTTTTTTTTTTGGTCTTTTTGAGACAGGGTCTCCCTGTAGCTCCAGCTGTCCTTGAACTCACAGAGATCCACTCGCCTCTGCCTCACAAGTGCTAGGATTAAAGGCATGCTCCGCCATGCCAGGTGGCAAGGATATTTTGAATAATAAATTGGTCAAGGGAGAAATAAAGAAAGAAATAAAAGTATTCCTGGAACTAAATGAAAAGGACAGTACAACACAACAAAACCTATGGGATACTTTAAAAGCAGTCCTATGAGGGAAATTTATAGACCTAAGTGCCTCCATTAATAAAAAAAAAACAGGAAGAGCACAGATGAACAACTGAGCACTGCAACTAAGTACTTTTCTTTCTTTTTTGTTGTTGTCTTTTTGAGACAGGGTCTCCATGTAGCTCTGGCTGTCCTGGAACTCACTATGTAGACCAGGCTGGCCTTGAACTCACAAAGATCCGCCTGCCTCTGCCTCCCAGGTGCTAGGATTAAAGGTGTGCACCACCACACCTGGCTAGTACTTTTCTTATAATATATGCATATAGACCTAACACAGTAACTTTTGTCACTAGCAAATATAGTAATATCATTTACACTAGTGATGTGAATATTCATCTACTTTATGGGTTCTTTATTCCATTTTTAAAAAGAAAAAAAATTGTTTTCAATGATTAAAATCATAGTATAATAATTTGAAATTTTGACATTCATTGCTTTGCTTTCTGCTGTCCCTCAGATATTTCTATTGTCTTCACCTTTCCTGGATAATTGAAACAGTATTTAAACATATTTTATTTATTAACATATTTTATGCATGTTAGTGTATTGCATGTATAGTGCACAGGTGATGTGTAATACCTGAGGTCAAAGGATGGTGTCAGATCCCCTGGAACTGGCATTATGAACAGTTGTTAGCTGCCTTGTGGGTGGTGGGAACCAAACCAAATCCAGGTCCTCTATAAGAGCAGCTGGTCCTCTTAAACATTGTGCCACTCCTCCAGACCCCCGAGCAGTAAGTTTTTAATCTTTTCCTGAAGTTACTCATTTAATCACATTATGTTATAATGAAAATTATTTCTTTATGATCACAGCATGTCACTTTTCCACATAATGAAATCCTGAAGTCCTTGATTACTACTCTGGCAGGAGCTAGCTGTGTTCTGGCATGCTACACACTGTAAAACTGCTCTGTGTTTTGTTTCTGTGTGAGAGACATGCTCTTTTCTGGAGTTGTCACTTCTGTTTCCTTCATTTGTCCTCCTCCTTTTTACTAGAGTATCATCCTCAAGATACTTCCTCAAAAGCCAGAATTGCAAAGAAAAGATTTTACAGTAAGACAATTGAATTCTAGAATTTGTAATCCAAAATTATTTTCTTTTAAAATTTATAATTCAGTATCAATTAGCATTTATGTTTGTTCATCACCAGCTTTGTACAAGATCTATTTCAGGTAATTTGACTTTTAGTTTATGGAAGGCTTTCTATTTTTTCTTAGAGCCCTGAAATTTGTGTGTGTGTGTGTGTGTGTGTGTGTGTGTGTGTGTGTGTGTGTGTGTGTGGATTTTTGCCTCTTCTGTTCTGCTTGAAATTAGGTAAGCCATTTTCATATTTGAATTTGAATTCTTCAGTGCTTGAATTCTTCAATGCTGTCTAAATTTTGGTCATATTTTTAATAATATCTCTCCTGTCAATGACTTTTTTTTTTGGTCTTTTCGAGACAGGGTCTCCCTGTAGCTCCAGCTGTCCTGGAACTCACTCTGTAGACCAGGCTGGCCTTGAACTCACAAAGATCTGCCTGCCTCTGCCTCCCAAGTGCTAGGATTAAAGACGTGCACCACCACGCCTGGCCCTGTCAATGTCTTTAAGACTCTTTAACAAAACCTCTGACTTTCTAGAAGACCTATGTTGTTTCGTATATTTAGTTCACATTTTCTGTCATGTATTATCTTTTCATGTAAGTTATTCCATTACCTTCTATCTTTTAGTCCATCACTCTTCTGGTCATATCTTCTTTTCTAGCTCAACATGTTGGGCTTTTCAGTTGGGGAGATGATGGTGAGTTAGGGTCCTATATCCCCAGTAGATCCTGTTAGAAATTTGGTGCAAACTCATTAACTGAAGATTTCCATAGTTATGGCATGTGGCCATAACGATGCCTGGCAGAGACATTTTCATAGATATTACAGTGGCAGCTTCTCGTTAAAAATGCATTTTAATTCATTCAGTGTGTGTGTGGGGTGACCATGTGTTGTGATTTTTCATGTGTGGAGATCAGAGGACAACTTGCAGGAGTCAGTTCTCTCTACTGCCTGGGTTCTGGGATCAAACTTAGGTTATCAGGCTTGATGGCCATGCCTTTGCCTGTGGAGCCATCCTACCTGCCTCTTAATTCTGTTTTCTGCTGTGCTATAGCATCACAGTTTTCTTTGGGCCTCTTCAGTATCATTTCAATGTGGGTTGGAAAGGACTGGGGGAAGAAAACCCATGTGGCAATTTGACCATATTGAGCTGAATAGGATGTGCATTTTTAATATCTTAATTAAGTGAGTAGCTTACTTAAAATCTGGCTTTGTGTAGAAAATCTATCCCAAAAGACAATCACAGACAGGAAATAGAAACTGCAACACAAACACATATGGACATGAATTACACAGGAAATTCTCCTACTCAATCTTATAGGTAGAATTTCTGTCCAATTATGTTTTGGTTTAGTTGTCTATTTTTCCTAGTTTCTTTTTCTCCTGCAGAGATGTGTAATTAACTTAAATAGGTATGCAGGTCTCATAGGATAAAGTTAAAAATAATCATTTTTTTTGTATTTCATAGTCTCCTAAGTCTACTTAATGAAGGATTATACATTCCTGGCACTGAAAAGCCAGACGCAACTAAAAATCACTTAAAATTACCTAAGGACCTCAATTATGTAAAGCCATTTGATCTCAGATAATGCTAAATTTTCTAAATTTTATTTTAAAATAGACTGCTTTCTTCTCTTCCTTCATCAAGATAACCTCAGCATTAGCTCATTTGGCATTAGAAGAAAGCAAGGCAAAGAGAGTTTCTAGTTTTCTGAAGTTAGTGGGGTTGTTTTGATCTGGCTCTCCTTGTGGAAACTTCTTTGAGTTTGGAGACCAGTTCCCCATTGAGTAATCTACTGAGCAGCCTTCAGACAGACATTACTCTCCTTTGTCATATTTCTGCTGAGATAGCCACACTGTAATGTGCCATAGCACAGGCTCTTACCATTGGGGTCCCTTGCACTCTTGATCAGAATTGTCATTATGAGGGTGCACTGCATCTAACCACACACTCCATTCTAGCTGTAAGGTGTACATACACATCCAAGCCTCCAGACAGTCTCTTAGGATCTCTGTCACTTTTGTTTAGAAGATGGCACCCTCCTGGCAGAATCCACTCAGAAGATAGATTCCCAGCCTATACTATTCAAAGAAATCATCCTCTCACACTTCTAGCATCATGTTCTTATCTCTCAGAACCACCCAGCATAGGCTCTGGCCCTTCAAACTTGAACACAAATTGGAAAAAATCATGTTTTAACAAGGCAGACTAATAGGACAAGTTTGAATTACTTTTCAGGAAGTCTGTGGAGTAAAGAAGATTATTTAGACCTAAATTCCAATCCTGGGATAGAATTTCATTAAAGGCAGGGAATAAAACGAAAATGAAAGTGTTGTTGCCAATAGATAAATAGTTTGAAACAGATGCTAATTTAGACATAAAATGCTAAATGAGAGATAAGTTTGGATTGAATTTTAAGATATTCAAGTGGCATAAATTTTAGTAAAAATGGTTAAGGATTAAATAATAAATGTAAACTATTTCATTAGGGGAGGTAAATGGAAGGAGATGTTAAATATCTATGAACCAATTTTATCCTTAATAACATTTTCATTTCTAGATCAACTTCATAGGACATTGTTCATGAATTTTTGTTTGAATTTTTGGATAACAGATATCATTAACTCAAAATCTCAGAAATACACTAAAATATTGCTCTATATTCCCATATGACATAGATTTTTATTGTTATTAAACTTTTTCCATAAGTCATACATGATTTCTCAATCAAATCCAGAGTTGCTTCCCCTTCCATGTCCCTCACCCCACCCAAGTCCTTGCACTCTGCCCTACATGTCCTGCATCTTGATCTGTCTTTCCAGAGGTTTTTTCTTTCAGTTCTTTTGTTGTTCTCTCCAATTTGTGTTGCTACAGTATATATACATACTATATATATACATACATATATATATATATTATCTATACTACATTTACATACACAGTGTCACTTGAATTGGAGGACATTTTTTCCCTAATAGATGTCATGTTTCTTAGGAGGTTCTCGAGGGTTTCTCCTTGACAATCCCCAAAAACCATCAATCCTGCACTTTTGCTACACATGGGGTCTTTCCCTCCCATGTTCCCCCAAATGAAGTCCAGTAGCCACACATCCTATCTTTGATACCCTGTACTGGTCTCCATTATAAGCCCAGGTGTCCAACAATGGCAGTCTATATTCTGATTAGGCTGAAATCCCTTAGGTCTTTAGTCCACAGCTAGGGTATCTCAGTTAGTCCCCATCTGGTATGAAGTTTGGAGGATTCTTGGAGAGTATGAGTATTCAGTCCATATTGGCGAGGTTAAAAGCTGTGCCTTCATGTCTTGAGGAGTGCCAAAAGTGGTGGCAAGTCTCAGGGTACACTGCACTTGCCAGTAAGAATTGAAGACAGGCCAACCACTAGTACTCTCTCTTTTTTTTCTTTTTGTCTTTTTACTAAGATCTTCAAGTTTTATTGTCTGCAGTACAGCTTCTCTGGTCTTACTGATTATTTCTGGTTGTACTTTCCTTTGGATGCTTAAGACCACACAGTTAGCCCAGATTAAACACGGTTTTTGTTTTCTCAAGGTAGTTGAGGATCTGGTCTCTTCAGAGGGGTCGACTTGGGGGTTTTTTTTCTGGAGGAGAGGGTGGAGGGTGTCTCCTTGCTCCCTTTTGCTTCATTTACCAGTTCCATACTGAGGACCAAATGGGTCTTGCTAGATGTCTGCGAGGTCCATTTCTTGTATTGTTTTTTTTCATTTAGATGTTCTCTCTGTTTATTCTTTGTCCAGTTGATCTGTCCAAAGGACTCAGTGGGGTATTGAAGTCCCCTACTATGTTGTGCTGGGGTTAATCTGTTGCTTTGATGTCCTGTAGAGTTATTTATAAAGATCGGTGCACTGGAGTATGTGCATATATATTCTGATTGTGAGGGTATTTCATGGTTAATTTTCCCTTTGATTTAAGGATGTAATGGCCCTCTTGTCTCTTCTAATTGCTTTTCTTTGAAGTCTATTTGTCAGATCATTAAATAGCAACTCCTGTTTTTTTTTTGGTTTTCTAATACACATTTAGCTTGAATACATTTTATTCATGCCCTCACTTATAAGTTGTTGCCTACCCTTGAGGGCGAGTGACGATGTTTATTTGTAGTACAGTATAATAACTGATTTTTCATGTTTTTTCTAAGTCCCATTCTCCCAGTCTATGCCTTTTCATTGGGGAGTTTAGTCCATTAATATTTAAGGTTATAATTGAGAAGTGTGTTGCCTTCCTTTCACCTTATTATCCATTTACGTTTTTCATCTAGGTTTCTACTTCTGTCACTTTCTGCTTTTATTAATTTCTCTTCCAAGGTGCCTGGGGGTAGTTGCTCCTCTCCTCTGTCCTTTGAATTTTTTCAAGTATTCTCTGAGGTTGGTTTTCAGGACATGTATTCTTTCTATCTTTGTTTAGTCGTGGAAGATTTTTCTCTTTCCTTTCAACTAGCAATTGACATTTTTGCTGAGGTTATGTAAAACCTGGGCTCGGCATTTATAGTCATTATGCACTGGGAATGCTTTTTGCTCCAGGTTGCTTCTTGCTTTCATAGTTTGCACTGAAAGTCAGCCTGTAATCTGCATAGGTTTCCCCTTATATGTATAGTTGTTGTTTTTTCTCTTGTGGCTTTCAGAATTTTGTCTTGTTTTGGGCATCTTACCATTCAAACTACGATATGGCAGGAGGGGGAATTTCTTTTTGATCTAGTCTATTTGGTGTTCTATGTGCTTTTTTTATTTGTATGGGTTTGTCTTTTTTTAATTTGGGCATATTTTCTATTATCCTGTTGAAGATCTGTTCAATAGTGTTGTCTTGGGATTCTTCTTCCTGTATCCCTATGATGCAGAGGTTTGATCTTTTAATAGTGTCCCACATTTCCTTGTCGTTCCACTCTTGTGTATTTTAATTTTTCATTTGTCTTACTTGAGCTTTTTTTTTTTTTTTTTTTTAATTTTTTTTTTACTCTTACTTATTCCGTAGTGTATGACTGTATTGTTTGCATGCAAGTCTGTGCACCCGTTGATGTGCCATGCCGCGGAGGTCAGAAGAGGGCGTCGGACTCCCCTGGAACTGGAGTTCTCCTGGAATTGGAGTTTCAGACGGTTTTCGGCCGCCATGTGGGTGCTGGGGATCGAACCCGGGTCCTCTGCAAGAGCGGTCGGCGCTCTCAACCGCTAGGCCATCGCTCCAGCCCTTTACTTGAGCTTTTTAGTTGTTCTGTGTTATCTTCTAGGTCTGATATTCTTTTTTCTGCTTCTTCCTTTCTGCTTCTGAGGCTTTTCCCCATTCTTTCCTTTTGATTGGATGACTACTTGATTTCGTTTTTCATTTCTTCCTGTGTTTTCTTTACCATTTCCACTTCTTTTTGGAGCTTCTCAATCATTTCTTGTAGGTCCTTGTTTCACTTGTTGGTATTCTTTTTCATTTCAGCATGGGATCTTCTCAGTGTTTCCACTTCCTTCGGGAGTTTGTCATTTTTTCCTCTAGCTCTTTCCAGAGTCTGTCATTTTCTCCTTTTAGTTCATTCTGGAGTTTGTCCTTGTCTCCCTCTAGGTCCTTTCTGAGTTTTTCATTCTCTCTACTTAGTTCTATGATTTCTTTGAATATGTCTGTGATTGTTATTCTACGATCTGTGTCCTGGGTTACCTCTAGGGAGATCCCATTGTAGGAGTTCTCCTCAGGCTTTGTAGAGTTTGGTGTGGAGTTATTCTGCGCTTTTCCCATATTGCTCTTTGGCTTGCCTTTTGCCTGTATTCTGATGTGGATCTTGAATGCCTCTTCACCTTATTGAAGGATTGCTTTCCTTGATTCCTTCAGGTGCCTTTGTTGTATTCTCCTTATGTATGGAGTGTTGGCTTTTCTATGTTTCAGGCTTTCAATTTTGGTTATATATTGGAAGGTATAGTTCACTTTTCCCTTTCTGTTCCATAAGGACTGGGTGGGTAACAACCCAGATGACAACTTCTGAGCACTGTATTCCCTCTGCAGCCAGCAACTCTCTCTGATGTTTCAGTTGGTTGTGGGGGCAAGAGGGGTGGTTGGTTGAGTTGCTTGCTTGGCCCACATGCTGGTATCCTTCACCCTCGCTCAGGCACCAAATGTCCACAGCCTCTGAGCTGCGGAATGTCTGCACAAACCTCAGCTCCCGCTCCCACAATTCTCTGGGCCCAAACATTGCTCCACTCAGCCTCCACCCGGGTTTGGGAACCAAATTCCCGCTGCCTCTGAGTTCAAACCTCAGCTCCCAGTTCTGTCATAGATATTTTTTTAAGTTAAAAATATCATGTGAGATAAAATTTGGAAATGTGCATTTACATGTGGTGATTCCCTATAAAAAAATTCTAAAAACCTACTCTATGACAGAATAGAGACCTGACCACACTTATGATCTCAATTTTAAGGAATTGCTTCAAGTTCATAGTTGAATATCTACTGTGACTTACCATATCCTGGGTGCCTCTAAGTAGTGAATGAATCTTAATTAAACAAGTCCTCACAAAAAGCCTCTGAGGTAGGTACTATTATTTCCACTGTACAGATGAATACACATGACTAAGGAAGTCTGAATGACTCCTGAGATGCCACAGCCAGCCAGCAGCAGCACTTGAATTGGGCAGGGATCCAGCCAGTGTTAGAGCTCTGCTCTTAACCATTAGATATCTAGAAGTGGTCAAACCCTTTGGAGAAAGTGAAAGCTATGCTGGTTTTTGATTTTCAAACAGAGGCCAAACTTCACATATCTGAGATTCTAGAGTTTCTTGTGTTCTCAGTCTCATGGCCTGAGATTGGAAGAGGATTTGAAGATGCTGTGAATATTTTTTTTCAGAATTATATTTAGCAATATCAATTAGTATTGAATAAAAAATACTCCTCATTAGGTTATAGAAAGAACTTCTGGAGAGATGGCTTAGCGGTTAAGAGCGCCGACCGCTCTTGCAGAGGACCTGGGTTTGATCCCCAGCACCCACATGGTGGCCGAAATCCATCTGAAACTCCAATTCCAGGAGAACTCCAGTTCCAGGGGAATCCGACACCCTCTTCTGACCTCCGCGGCATTGCATGACACAGGTGCACAAACTTGCATGCAGACAGTACATTCATACACATACAGAAATAAATAAAAAAAAATTTAAAAAAATTAAAAAAAAAAAGAAAGAACTTCCCACACATGGATCTATTGGATTTGCCTCTAAGTGATAAGAAACATTTAGCTAAGTAGCATATTTTAAGCAAAATAACATGAGATTTGATTGTGAAAATGTAGATGTGGTGGGCTCATGTGAGGCCAGAGAAGTATGTGTTGAAGATCATGATGTGGTTTCTAATCTGCACTGACATGGCTGGACTTGAGTGTTGTCTCAGTTCCTCACATGCTGTCTGACTCAGGGGAGAGACTGAGCTGCTCGGGAAGCACCAGAAACCAGGTTAATGACCTTACCATTTTCTTGGGAAAGGTCAAGGAAGGAAAAGAGACTGTATGATTTTAAAAATCTTTCTGTTTTTACGTTTGTTTTATCTAAGGCAAGGGCAGTTGGATATAATGCTTCAGGAAAACATAAAGTAATTTGTCAAAATCAGAGACGATGAAAATAAAATGGACTGGGGATTAGAGATTACGTGTTAAGGTAGAGAAAATTTCAGTTCATTAACTGTTTTATTTTGTTGGCTTGTTTCTTATTGTTCAATACAACTTGTTTGCCTCTCAGTTTTGGCTGATATGCTCACCTTGACTAATTATTTTGAAATCATGGAGATGCATCACAGTCAGTATAAAGGTGTTCACTAGAATGTTTATCCTTTTTCCATTGTGAAAATTTATGCTAGATGGCACAGTCTTCCTTCACTCAGTAGTTTGTTCGAAGACATCTTTATTAACAAGAGTGTCTTACCTTCTCATAGATTTAAAATGCTTTGGTGATTTCCGCTATGCTGAAATAAAGCACATGCTGGCATGGAAATGAGTGAATGCCTACTGGCACTGTGTGCACATATTCCTCAGTGTTCCTGATAATTAGGATGCCTGTTTAATTGCTGTCCATTTATTCCTACTGGGTTGGGACACCTGAAGAGCAGCTTTCAAACTTTGCGTTTTCTTACATAGGTAATTCGTGGGCTAATTTTGCTGTTGTGAGCACAGAAACATTTTTAAATGCCATAAGTCAGTGCTTTACCTACTGAGTAGTTATTTGTTCTTTTTTCTTAGATAGGATACTTACACTTCAGGATTGCGTCTTATTAGACATGATATATAAGCATCATGTTCCTGCAATCATATATATAAAGGCCTGGCAGATTTCTTATAGACATAGCCAGTTTACAAATGTACTTATTTAACTATTTAATATGGTAATGTTGCTATTAATCACATCAAGAAGAAATATTTTAAACCTTTATCTATTAAGCAATTATTAATTTAAAAGATTATTTTAGTAATAATTTAATAATCTTAAATATATTCATCTTTTCATTAAGAACGTTTAAAGGATATCAAATTTTTGAGCAAGTGTTAATTATTACAATTAATTTTCTTTTCTTTTCTTTTTTTTTTTTGAGACATGATCTCCCTTTAGTCCCAGCTGACCTGTAGCTCACTATGTAGACCAGGCTGGCCTTGAACTTGCAGAAATCAGCCTGCCTCTGCCTTCTGAGTGCTGGGATTAAAGGTACACACCACTACACCTGGCCTGTACAATTACTTTTCAAATGCATATATCATTCTATAAGTTTCTATGTTATAGTGAGCCCAGTTTACTGAGAGTACTATTATTGATTCAGAATGGGTCAGAAGCTGAGATAGTATTATTTCTTACAATCAGGTCAACATTAAAGATTGGATGTGATCAATATGAACAGAATCTGCCTTTGTTCCATTATCAGACTGAAAGATTTCATCATGTGTATGTTTGGAGTTATAGACTTACTTAATCTTTACAAACTTTGTGCCTGTCTTTTTTTTATGGGAAATATATAACATTAAACAGAATATGTATGTTTATTTAATCCCATTTTTCTTGAAACTTATTTTGTTTTTGCTATGATTTAAATTGAACTTTTCCATAGATGATCATTAAGTAAACAAATATGAGTATTATCCAGAGAAGCACAAAAGAGCCATAAAGATTATACCTGTAGGACACAAAGAGTGACATTCAATTAACAAATATGGTTGAATAAATGTAGCATGTCAGCCTGAGTGATAGGAAGATAGAATGGGATGAAAAGACTGAAAATGAGTTTTATTAATAAAGTAGCTGAAGGATGAGCGATAGTTGTTTTCTTTCTTCTTAAGTTTTTATTGAACTTCCGTGCATTTCATACATTTCATAATCAAATTTAGACCTGTTCTCCATTCAGGCCCCATCCCGCCAAAACTCATACATTCCGTTATACATGTTAAGTTCTGTCTTGCATCTTTTTCTCAGTCTTTTTAACTTTTTCGATGCAGAAGTTTACTGCTTTGGTCAGTTCTTCGTATGGTTCTTTTTGTTGCTGTTCCACTTAATTTTATAATACTTCAAAATATGCATCTATACACTCCACACATATACTAAAATTACAAAGTCTTTTAATAAAGTATAGGTTAATTCCAAACATTTTAATAGTGAAGTTGCATGCAGATAAAAAGAAATATTACTTTACATTCCTAAATTACATAGAAAATTGATGTATGTTTTAATGTACTTTTTAAACAATTAAAAATTTTTTTATATTAATCCAAAATACCCATGCATGCACTCCACACAAATACCAAAATGAGAGAGTCTGAAAATAAACTTTAGGTTAATTCCAAAACACATTTCAGATTCACATATTATCAGTAATTTTGCACACAGGCAGAAAGAAATATAACTTTACATTCTCCGGACATTTTGTATGGCAGGCAAGTACTCTGTCACAGACCACCTCTCCAGTCCCTTGTTGTTCTTTCAGCAGTGATGTGCTGCTGTTAAGCTTGACTTACATATAAGAATTTGGTGCTAGGATCCACAAATGAGGGACATTATACATCATTTGTTTTTCTGGGACCATGTTACTTCACTTAGCTTAATGGCTTCAAGTTCCATCCATTTACCTGCAAATTTCATGATGTTGTCTTTCTTTACCACTGCATAGAACTCCATTGTGTAGATGTACCACATTTTCTTTTTGGGTAAGTGTTTTTATTTTGTTAAGTTTTAAGAATATATATATATATATATTCATATATATATATATATGAAAGAAAAGATTAGAACTGGAAGGAAAGATCTTCACAGAGACCTGGATCAAAACCACATCTGATTCAGCTAAGGAGACTGATGCCCGAATCTTTTTGCTTAGGTTTTGACAACTGTAATATATAAAGTATCAAGTACCTAACTTCTAGTCCAGTACAACGCAGCATATTACTACTCAAAGAACATCACTGAGGGGCTGGAGAGTACTTGCCTGGCATGCATAATGCCCTTCAACACCACAAAATAAATGAAACTTTAATAAAAATTTAGAACAACCAAAACCTGAATATTGGGGATTGTCCCTATATTTAAGGTTAAATGTAAAGTTATTATAAATTGGAGACATAGTGTATCATTGTTGAGTTCTGAACTGAATGTGATATCTGAAACTAAGACCAAACTTTAAAAAGTTAAACAAAAAATCCTGTTCATTGGTTCCATCCTGTTAGTGACTCCCTAGAATTCATTCCTGTGGGTCTAGGGGAGCATCTCTCTTTTTCTTGAATGGTTTTATTGGCCCCCAAAATAATTTTATTGAGCCAGGCGGGTGGGGCAAACCTTTAATCCTAGCACTTGGGAGGCAGAGGCAGGCACATCTCTGTGAGTTCAAGGCCAGCCTCGTCTACACAGCGAGTTCCAAGACAACCAGAGCTACAGGGAAACCCTGTCTCGAAACAATAATAATAATAATAATAATAATAATAATAATAATAATAATAGTAATTTTATTGATTTGAGAATTTCATACAATGCATTTTGATCATATTCAGGCCCTTTCCCCCCACCCCCACATTATTACCCACCACCCTCTTCATGTCCTCTGTTACTATGTTTCTTTTTTTAAGGTCCATGGAATCCAATCTGAGTTTCCCAAGTGCTCTTGGATGGGTCTATCACTTGGAGTCTGGTTGATCAACCAGCTGGCACACAGTAAGGAAAAGCAACTCTCTCTTCCAACATTTATTATTTGCCAAATCAGCAAGGGCTCGGATTTCATGCCCACATTCCATTCCCCGTGCATGCTGGGATTTTGTCTGGCTTGGACTTGCACAGGTCTTTCACAGGCTGTCAGAAGTGCTGTGGCTTTATATGTGCAACTACCGTGTGGTATCCAGACAACACGGATTCCTTGTATTCATCCACCAACTTTGACTATCACCGTCTCTTCACCCCTTCATTGCAATGATCCCTGAGCCTTGGGAGGAGTGTGTGCAATATAGGTGTCCCAGTTAAGGCTTAGTACTCTTCAGGTTCTTATTCTCTGCATGTTCACCATTGTAAGTTTCTGTGTAAAATAATCTTCTCTGGTGAGAGTTGAGAGATATGCTAATGTATAAGTACATCAATTAAGTCATTATGAGTCAGTCTAATGTTATTGTACTTAGCATAATGATAGTAGTGGGTTCTCCCATATACCCTACTACCTGTCTAGCCATGGGTTCTTGGCCATGACAACAATGTTAGTTATGGACTTCCTATTGTGAGGTGGGCCGTCAATACACTTACAGAGTTGTTGGCTAGCTACTCCCATAATATTTGTGCCACTCTTGTACTATGGGCATACTTTGCGAAGCCAGTTGTTACTGTAGCTTACAGGGATCGCAGCTGGGTAAGGTTGATGATTACCTTTTATGCCAGTGACATGCATGACACCTTCTAGTCCTAGGAAAGCTTGCCAGAAGAGACATAGCTTCAGGGTCAGCACCAGCTTGATTTCTCCATGTTTATTTTCGGACTCAGACATGTAGTATTTTCAGCAATAGAATCTATGAGAACATTTCTTGAATGAGGTTCTTAGAATCTGCTTCAGGTGAGGAGGGTCAGGGAAAGTGAGAGTGACCTCCCTGCCTTTGCTGTTTTTTCAAACTTACTGTGTCTTGCTTTGGAGGAGTGTGTTGATTGATCATTAATCGCTGTAACAAAATATCTGTCAAAATAAATTAAGTGTACATCTTTGAGTCCATCGCAGTGCTGTGTGGAGGAGTAGAGCAGCTCACATCATGGTGGCCTGGAAGTCGCAAAATAAAATGCCAGCCTCACTGCCATCCTCTTTCCCCGTTTATTATTCTGAGCCTCGGTGAGATGGTTCTGCTCGCATACAGGGCAGATCCCCCCTTGTTATGTAATTCTCTCTGTGCCCTTACAGACATGCCTAAAGGGAAGCTTGGTTCATTTTCTGGTTGTTTTTCAATATAGCTTTGTCGATCATGAAGATAAACCATCACTGGGAGCTTATGTAGAGCCAACCCATTTCTCTCTTCTACAACAAAATTGTTCAGTAGTTGAGGGAAAGTATCATTTATCAACATGATGTTGATACTTGTGTTTTTGGACTAAAATAAGAAATAGTTTTATTTTGACTAATCAGAAACGTTGAAGGCTGCAAATCTAACCTACATGCCCTTTTGGAAAATGTGCCCTAGTATTTTTAGACTATCCATTTGTTTCTATGTCCCATTATTTTATTTAATTTAGTTTTTTTTTCTATGCAATAACAAGTAAGCAGTAGTCTTCAGACTAAGAGCACTCAGCTATAAAATTTAGAATATGAGTCTCTGAGCATCCAATAGACTCTGCTTCTTTAAGCAAGTTTCAGAATCTCTAATGATCATGACAATTGTTCTAGTTCTTAGAAATTATTTAAGAGTACAAAAAAGGAAAAATTGTTTTAAAGTTCTCATGTGTGGAACTCTCACTTTTTTTTTTAGTCAGGTGCTGTGGTGCACACCTTTAATCCCAGCACTCCAGAGGCAGAGGTAGGCAGATTGCTGTGAGTTCAAGATCAGTGTGGTCCTCATAGGGAGTCTCAAGGCAGTCAGGGCTACATATGTGATCTTGTCTTTAAAAAATTCAATTTAAAACTTGTAGATGCTCCATATTTTTTCTTGTAGGAAAAATATGTTCAAATTGCCTGATAAATTTGAAAACCATGTAGAGATCATCTCCTGTCTAATGCTGTGTTTAATGTCTGTTAATTAGGAGATAAAGCTATCTTTTAAAAATGAGAAAACTGGGGCTGGAGAGATGGCTCAGCAGTTAAGAGCTCTGACTGCTCTTGCAGAGGACCTGGGCTCTATTCCCAGCACCCACATGGCAGCTAACAACAGTCTTTAACTCCAGTTCCAGGGGAATCAAACATCCTCTTCTTACCTCTGCAGCATTTCATAGCATGGGTGCACCAACCTACATGCAGACAGTACACTCATACACATAATAAAAAACATAAGAAAACCTACTCCTGGTACCTAAGATTTGTGCTTACATTTATTATCATTCTACAATATCCATTCGAGTTCCTTCAATAGACCTGGGATACTGTTAATCACCCTCAGGCTCTTCCTTCCATCCCTAGGATGACAATATGTTATTTACTTTAACAAAATCTTACCTTTGTCTGTATTATAGTTTATTGTACTATACATAATTCCTTGAGTTTAGGACTTAGAAATATTTATTTATAGCCGGAAATAATGCTTTTGGTAGTTGGTAAATATATTTATTATTTTAATAAATAAATATTTTAAAGCTGAAAGATATTTTATGTATATTTTAAAGTACATATTTTAATATAATATCATTAGGGTTTGGCATATAGACCAATGGTAGTATGTTTGCCATGTGGGAAGATCCAGTTTGAATTAGGGGCTCTTCTCAGCTAGCACCCCTCAGGGAACCATGTGGGAATCATGGAATTCCTCTGACCCCGCCCCAAGAGGGAGCAAGGTATGTGGCCTAGGCACATGACACTAGGTGGAACAGGAGTATACCATGGTGTGTAACTGGGGGTCTGTGATTGGCTCTGGGAGCTGACATCATTTTGCTTATAAAAGTGAGTTGCAGCAGGCAATAAAGTGAATTCTCTATTACCATCATTACACAGAATTCCCACCCATTATTTCTGTGCACATACAGGCCAAAGCAGGCCTGGATTTCAAGTGTCTTGGCCAAAGGGCTGAATGGTGTTCCATCAGACCACCAACCTGGTAATCTGGTGTGAGGCTGGAGGGAGACCTATGAGATCACCAGCTCTGAAGTGAATTGTGAGTGAGTGTAAGCTGAAGATAGGCCATCACGAATCAGTCTGAAATTCCTGTCCAGAGTCCAGCAGTCTTTAGGCTTGTGGGAAAACATGGCCAGATGTCCTGAGGCTAGGGACCTGCGTTGGAAGTACCTCTTGGGTTGGTTTATGAAAGTAACCAACTGACCTCTGCACCGAGGGGTCAGTTCCCTACAGTGACCACAGCGAGTACTGTGCTCCCCTTCCCTTAGCAGGGCTGCACTGTACCTGCTCATAGCAAGAGAAGCTCCCACATTGCCTGGTATTTGTGTGAACTTAGGTTCAATCTCCAACATTGAAAGGCAGAGGAGAAAAAAAGAAAAAGAAGGAAAGTGAGATAAATATATTTTCATTAAATAAATAATTACTAAAATTTGACTCTACAGATGTAATTCTTATAATAACCCATGATCCAGGCCAAATTCATTTACTATACCCCAAACTGAGAAAGAAGGGAAAGAATTCAAGGTTTTTAAAAATAGCTTTGCTTTTCTTATAGATAATACAAAGAGTGAAGACAGTTTCTTCTTATTCTGTCTTGGGTCAGTGAACTCCCACAATTTCTGGGAAAAACTTAAATACTACTAGTTTCCTTAGCAACTTTGTAGGGCAGTATAGCAAATGGAGAGAATGTTCATATTAAGTCACATGGACATGAGCAAGTATCTTCTCTTGACAGTTGACTGACTCTGGCCAAATGACATGAACACTTTTTGACACAAAAATTTCATTTTTGCTAATTAGCTATAGCTTATAATGTAAACTTTACCAATTAGGTCGTAATGTTCACTTTGAAGCAGTCATTTTTTGTTAAGTATGTGTTACATTACTTCTAAAGTGCCACATAATTAACCATTTGTCCTTTTGCTGGCTAGATACTTTTTATAAATCTACAAAAAAAATTGAAGAAGTCTCCTTGACTTTAATGCAAAAGAGCAACATGGGCTTTTGACATAAAACCTATCATATGAAACATAGAATTTGTGTGTGAGTGTGTGTGTGTGCACACGCGCGTGTGTGTGGGGGGGTTGAGATTGAAGTCAAGACTTTGTGTATACTATGATTTAGAACTGTGGAGCTTTAAATATGTTAGTTCTGTTAATGTTTGTTCACAGTAGAGATGAATGCACACTCAACTTGATTTACACTGGAAATACTATTGGAAAATTTCTGTATTACGATGAATTGATAGTGTTATCTCTTCATTCAACTGTGTTTCCATCTTCCTTCAGGATTTATATTAATCTTGCAGCCTTTTGTAGTGATTATGAAGTATATTCTTTGACTATACATATATGGCTAAGACTTCTACTTTTATTTACCATATATTTTCAATGTTAATATACCTTAGTGCTTTTTAAGTGAGAAGGAAATTTCACCTACTGAATGTTTATTAGACGTCTTACCTGCATTAGCTCATTTAATTTTGTAACAACTTACTGAGATAAGTTTATCTTTCCTTTTCTATACTGAAAACTGTGTCTCAGAGTAATTTCTTGATTTTATTTGCTTCATTAGGCCCCATGAATTATAAATCATTTGATTCACAGTCACTGAAAAGCATTAACTTTGCTTCAAATACTAAGTAATGTGACAAAACACTTTTTCTTGATGTGGTAATGTCGCTGATGCTGCAATGAGCCTTTTGTACATTTTATGTGGTAGTTGGATAGTAGGAATATTACAGCGCAGTCAGTTTGCAATAGTACCTCCTAAGGTTAAGTTGTGTTTCAAAGTTCCATTTTGTTTGGCTGGTAAAAGTTTCTTTGCTTTTGAAAATGGCAAACTTTGTCCTGGTGTAATAGTCACTTATAGTTGGCATATAACTTATAACTAACTTATGACCATTTTATGCCCCTCAGATTGAAAGCAATTTTAGAATTGCTTATCTTTATTTTTTTCATCACACTCCTGATTCCCAAATTGATACAGCTCTAGACAATGTGCTTTTCCAGCATTTCTAAAATTCTAAGATTCCCCAGAAATCAATGAATTAACATCTAATACCGTTCTACTTTATTTCCCATTCCTTTCTTCAATGTGCACTAAAAAGCAGTGAGTTAAATGAGAAAACATTTCAGTGTAATGACTAATATTGCTCTCAACATAGGAGGACGCAGAGGCAGTGGCATGAGGCACAAGTTTGGAGAAAGGAAAGCATAAATAAAGCTACATTTTCCTATGCTATTTGAAGGCGGATTACCAATACAGAAGCTAGTTGCATTGGTGCCATAGAAACCATTTCTGCAGGTCCTAAGTATTGTTGAAAGGACACCATGGATTCCAAACATCCTAAAGCCAACCGTGGAATACGGGTTTGTGTTCTGATTGGGACCTCAAATCTTCTCTATTGAACAGTACTAGGATTGTATCACAGTCTACAGCTAAAACATGTTACTTTCTTTTCTTTCTTTCCCATCCATCTGAATAGGGAGCTATGAGAGGGTGGCTGAAGTTCTTCTTACTCCATTTGAAAGTATCATGTGTTTGCTTTTGGTTACTACTTGTATTAGCCCAGACATGCTCTTTACCTTGAGGTATGGACGTTGCCTCAATTACTGCCACACTATAAGAGTGATATTAATAAACAACAATTAATAAACAACAACGATATGACCACAGGTCAGCAAGATTAAATAAAAAGCAGATCCATGATCTTAGTAAATACAGAACTAATAAATGAGCTCATGATTTTAACCGGTTAGGAACTACTGTGTCCAAAACACAGTCACACAAAAGGCAGCAGCAATGTTCTTTAAAGCATAAATATCCTTATATCAGTGAGGTGTTAGTGTTTAATCATTGCCCATAAACATAGTACCCTTTAAATTCTATTTTATCCTTTACAAAATGGTAGGCATTATAAATGCTATTAGTAAACCAACACAATTATGTTTTAGATGCCTCTATCTATTCAGTACTATGCTAAATAATAAGAAAAATACAAGACCTATGGAAGGCATGTCCTCTGTCCATAAGAAGAGTAGATATGTATAATACAAATATAGAAGATGATGCTAAATTCCCAAGCAGTAATAGCAACAAATGTTAGGAATTTGGAAAATGTAGAAGACTAATATGAGGTAAAGAAATTAAATCTTCTTCAGAGAAGAATCAGGATAGAATTACTTCTTGATATGAACATTCATACTTGAATCGTGTGCTTTAATGCACTAAGAATGATAGCTTTTTCATTTATGGAATGTGCACAGATAATTGTGTTTTCTGTGTTCAGCGGCTCTTGTCTTTATTCTCCACCTTTATTCAGAAACATTCCCATGTGTCTGATTGTATAATAACCAATGAGTCTGATAATGTCATTTCCCAGCAGGTTCTAAAATTACTATATTATATGAATATATCAGACTGGACTAAAGCCACTGCTATAATGAGAATAGCTGGTTTTAAGCAAAACATATTTTTTTCCTTTAGAATTTTGTTCTGAAAAATTAAAAGGCAATTAAATATCAACTTGATGGGATACCTCTTATGGGATTAAGCCCAGCAAACTGTTATCTGGCCTCCTTCCAGCCTTTGGAGGATACGTCCAAAGTGAAGCTCTGGAAGAATTGAAGATTATTGCAGCAATCTAAAGTGTGTTGGATTTGTGGCTGATTTGTACATGATTCAAAATTCACATGTCACTTTTGTGCAGAGTAAGTGGTCTCTCTGTGTTGTTTATAGATTCAAACATCAGGGTAGAAACCAGCAATATCCTGGAGTGGGTGAATAAACTACTCAGTCTTGAAGACATTTCACTGAACATGCAAATAAGTGATAGCAGCTAGGAGTTCTGGCAAACTGCAGAATACTAGTTATAAAACAAGAACAAGAAGAAATGTGATAAATTTCCTAGATGAGTTAAAAGGATAGAATACTCCTTGAGAATAGTTAGTTCAACACAGAGCTGTCAGGGATGTTATGGTTTTGTTTGTATGAAAATCATTGCATTTTTTCAAAATGCAAGGACAAATTCACAGTGCCCATGGAGTTAGCCTCAGAAAAGACCAGTGGATATGCCATGATTTAAACATATCACCAAATTCTTTTTCCATGTTTGGTATGTCTCTGAGATATTTGGAAATGTATCTGAAAAGAAACAAAGAAAACACTTACATACCCTCATAGTCAATATGGCAACGATAATGCTTATCTTCTAGGATGTTTGCCCATGGAACCTACATGAGTCATTATGTCCATATCAATTCTGTCAGTTGCACATAGACTCAGTTTCAGATCATGAACAGCCATTGACTTAAATTTTCTTCTTTCAAGGGCAAATTATGCACATTATATTTGATTTAAAAATTAGATGACTTCTTTTTAAAAATATCAATTTCTTATATTTTATGTGTATGACTGCATTGCCTGCATGTGTTTAAGTGCACCCCGATCATGCAGAACCCAAGGAGATCAGATACTGTTGGAGCCTCTAGAACTGCAGTCATGGGCAGTTGTTAACCACCATGTGGGTGCTGGGAATCAAACCAGAGTCTTCTGCAAGAGCTATCAGTACTCTTAATGACTAAGCTGACTCTGCAGCCCCAAAATGTGTGGATTCTCCAGATATCATCAACTGGTTATATTTAAATGATGATATTTCCTAAGATCAAATTATAAGTTTCGAAGTATTTAGTGTTTACTGTATTGCATAACGAAGTATATCATAAGTTGGACATTATTCTGAATTTTGTGCAAAAAAGAGAATTGGATATCATGATATTTGTTATTCTCTAGTATTTGACATGGATATTATATTTTAGTAATTTAAGTTTAAAATTAAATTTCTAATTAAAATTAACTATTAAAATTTTGATCTTTAGGAGGATCTTTAATTGAACTAGTCATATTGCAAATATTCAATAAGCAGAGGTGTGTATTAATCTCCATTGCACAAGGAAAATATTTGCACCAACACAAACTATTGGCAAGTCTAAGGCCAAGTGGTTTCTAAATACATGCATGAAGAAGACGGAGAACATAAGACAAGCAAGCACAGACAATATCATAGGGCACTGATTTCAAACTTCTGCCTCCCAAGACTCAGGAATCACTGCTGAAGAGGAGATGGAAAGAATATAAGAGCTAGATTGGCTGGATAACCACAAGGAAACAGAGTCTTCCAGAAAGCTGGTTATTTATTAAAATGAACTCACACCAATGGTGACAACAGGTACAGGTCCTTATGCAAGTTTAAACCAGAAAAAAAAATCACAACACAGACATGGGGAAGTGAGTAGGAAATCCCAATGCAACTTAGAAACTTTGGGGAATTGATGACTGTTGGGGAATGAGAGGGGACAAGATAGTATGTCTTACAGGGTTGGGATTCTTGGTGGGTCCAGTGGATGGATTGATTCTGAGGGGTATGTGGGGCCACAAATTGGACTTTGTAGGCCATATCACACAGAAGAGAGTAGTACATTAAACTGGGCAGGGAGGGTGAGGAGAGGTGTGCAGAGAGGGGAATAGCTGAGTACCATAAAGCTATTTTGTATGAAAATCACAAAAATTCAATAACAAAATAAATAAAAAATTGCATACAAAACCACTTTATAAATCTTAGGCTCAGCTGGATTTGATGTACTTACTGCTCTGATGTAGTGTTTATCTTCAATGACTTCATGATGGAACAGGCAATTATTAGAATTATAAAAATGAAATGAGTCTTTAATCCAACATTTTAAAACAATATAATCAAAAGATATATTGATTTGATACTTAGGTTCTAAAGAATGATGGTAGGGAAACATGAAAGATCTTTGTTTTCCATAATTAAACAACTAGGTTTCTACCAGAGGTGAAAGCTTTGTATGTTCAATAAATATACTCCAGTTCAGTACACACAGGTGTCTTGAATCTGAATATAGGTGTGTCAGGCAGCATTCACTGGAATTGGGCTGTTTGATGGTCACACAGAGAAAAGTGTGTGTTACATGTTCAGAACCAAGGCTACAGTGACCCTATGTTTGGGTGAGGATAGCCAGAAATACCTCAGACTTCTCACATACTTGATTTTTGAATTGTTTTCACCACTGCACATTCGGAAACCTTTAGCTGTTTTCCAGTTGTACAGAACTCTCACATTCAGTTATGTGACCCCATATGGGGTAATGACTCAGCATTTCAGAATCCAGGCTCTAGAATATATAGTGGTCACTAAAGCTAGCATCTTTCAGCAGCTGCAGAAGGTTTGCCAGTTCTTCCTCTCTTTGCCGCTTTTCTCATCATGTCATCTTGCCTTTTCTTCTTAAATTTTTATTGAGCTTTTATGCATTTCATACAACATTTCTTAATCAGGTTTACACCCTTTCCCCCATCCATTCCCCCAGCTTCCCAGGAACTCATGCATTCTTCCACACATGTTAAGTCTTGTCTTGTGTCTATTTCTCAGTCTTTTTTTTTTTTTTTTTACTTTTCAATGCAGAAGTTTACTGTTCTGGTCAGTTCTTTGAAAAACTCTTTTTGTGGGCTGGAGAGATGGCCTAGCAGTTAAGAGCACCGACTGCTCTTACAGAGGAACCGAGTTCGATCCCCAGCTCCTACATGGCGGCCGAGAACCGTTTGAAACTCCAGTTCCAGGAGAACTCCAATTCCAGGGGAATCCGACACCCTCTTCTGACCTCCTCGGCATTGCACGACACGGGTGCACAAACTTGCATGCAGACAGTACATTCATACACATTCATAAATAAATAAAATTAATTAAAATATTTTAAAAAAAGAGAAAAAGTCTTTTTGTTGTTGTTGTTCCCTTTAATTTTATATTCCTCCAATATATGCATATATACCCTCCACACATATAGCAACATTGCAACATCTGAAAATAAACTATAAGTTAATTCCAAAGGATGTTTAAGGATTCAGATTTTAACAGTAAACTTGCATGCTGGTAAAAAGAAATATATCTTTACATTCTTAAATAATAGCAAGTTGATGTATGTTTTAATGTATTTTTAAGGAAGAGATTTATTCTTTTTCATAAACCTTGGAAATTAGGAAGATAGAGATATGAACTTCAAACTATATTACAGTAATATCAGTCAATGTGGCATTATTTTTACTAACAAGTTACCCATCTTTACTTACGAATAAGGATTTGGTGCTAAGATCCACCAATGAGGGGCACCATGTGTCCTTTGTTTTTGAGACTGTGTCACTTAACATAACGGCTTCTAGCTTCATACATTTACCTGCAACTTTCATGATGCCATCTTTCTTTAACATAGAACTCCATTGTGTAAAGGTACCACATTTTCATTATCCACTCATCAGCTGAGGGACACTTGGGTTTTTTCCAAGTCTTCATTATTGTGAAAAGAGCTACAATAAATGTGGCTGTGCACATATCTTTGCTATAGAATAAATCCTTTGACTATACACCCAGGAGTGGTATGACTGGTTAAAAAGGTAGGTTGATTTTTAGTCTTTTTTAATAATGCTTTTATTGATGTTTTGTGTATTTCAGACAGCATTACTCAGTTCAGTTTAGACATATTCCCCTTTTCCTTCCCCCTACCCCACCCCAGAACATGCATTCTACCATAGCTGTCCTGCATCTTTTTCTGTCTCTTTTTATGTTTAGGAATTTACATTTTCCTCCTTTGATTTTATATTACTCTAAAATATGAATACATACTTTCCAATCATATGCGTAATTGCGGAGTCTGAAAATAAGTGGTGTATCCATTCTAGAGCCTGTTAAGAAATTTACATTATAATAACATAGTTGCTTTCTAATAAACAGAAATATAACAATAATGTTGTTCAGCTTGCCTTTCATCTGGGGATTTGGTGTTAGCATCCACAAATGAGGGAGACCATTCATGGCTTGTTTTTCTGATTGTGTTACTTCACTTAGCATAATGGCTTCCACTTCCATCCATTTACCTGCAAATTTCATGATGTCATCTTTCTTTATCACTGAATAGTACTCCATTGTGTAGATGTACCACATTTTTGTGATCCACTCATTAGTTGAAGGGCATTTGGGTTGGTTCCAGCTCTTCATTATTGTGAAGAAAGCTGCATTACACATGGATGTGCATGTATCTCTGTGGTAGGATGAATCTTGTGGGTCTATACCAATGAGTGTTATGGCTGGGTCAGGTGGTAGGCTCATTTTGAGTCTTTTAAGGGTTCTCCACACTGCTTTCCATAATGGTTGTACAAGTTTACATTCCCACTAGCAGTGGATGAGTGTTCCCCTTTCCCCACAACCTCTCCAACATTTGGTGTCTTTTTTTTTTTCTTGATCCTAGCCAGTCTTATTGGAGTGATATCATATCTTAAATTGGTTTTAATTTGCATTTCCTTAATTATTAATGATGTGGAACACTTTTAAGATGTTTCTCAGCCATCGTTTTTTGGTTTTTAAATATTTTATTATTTTTTTCAGTTTTTTATCAATACATTTCTAAAATTTTGTATTATACCAAAATATGCATATATATACTCCATACATAAGTCAAAATTAAAAATTCTGAAAATAAACTGTATGTTGATTCCTAAGCACATTTAGAGATTCACATTTTAACAGTAAATTTGCATGCAGGTATAAAGTCATGTAACTTTACATTCTTTTTTTAGAATATGACACATCTCCTCCATCTATATATGGTAATTACACTGTGTATGAGTGGTAAGACAATTCTAGAGCCCATTTATAGATTCACATTATAATAGCACAGTTGCTTTCAGGTACAATGAAATATAATAATAAAGTTGCTTAGTTTGCCTACCAACTGGGGATTTGTTGTTAGCATCCACCAATGAGGGAAACCATTCGCCTTTATTTTTTCTGGGACTTTGTTACTTCATTTAGTATAATTGCTTCAAGTTCCATCCATTTACCAGCAAAGTTCATGATGTCATCTTTCTTTACTGTTGCATAGAACTCCATTGTGTAGATGTATCACATTTTTGTTATCCAGTCATCTGTTGAGGGGCATTTGGGTTGGTTCCAGGTCTTTGCTATTGTGAAGAGAGCTGCAGTAAACATAGCTGTGCATGTATCTTTGCAGTAGGATGTGTCTTGTGGGTATATACCCATGAGTAGTATGTCTGGGTCAGGTGGTAGGCTCATTTCGAGGTTTTTAAGGGTTCTCCACACTGCTTTCCACAGTGGTTGTACCAGTTTACATTCCCACCAGCAGTGAATGAGTGTTCCCCTTTCACCACAACCTCTCCAGTATTTGGTGTCTTTGTTTTCTTGATCTTGGCTAGTCTTATTGGAGATGATACCTTCGTGTGGTTTTGATTTGCATTTCCTTAATTATTAATGATGTTGAACACTTTTTAAGATGTTTCTCAGCCAACTCCAGTTCCAGGGGAATCCGACACCCACTTCTGACCTCCGCGGTATTGCACAACACGGGTGCACAGACCTACAGGCAGACAGTACATTCATACACATACAGAAATAAATAAAGATAAAAAATACTTTATTTAAAAAAAAAAGATGTTTCTCAGCCATCTTTAATTCCTTACTGGTGAAGTCTCTGTTCAGCTCTTTACTCGATTTTTGAATAGGTCATTTGTTTTCTTACTTCTTTGTTTTTTAAGTAGCTTATATATTCTGCATGTGATTGCTTGGTCTGATGTAGCCATGGTGAAGGTTTCCTCCCACTCTGTGGGTTTTCTCTTCACTTCCTTGATTGTTTCTTTTGCTGTACAAAAGCTTTTGAGTGTGATGAGGTCCCACTTGTCAGCTGTTGTCCTTATTTCCTGTGTGGCTGCTATTTGATTCAGAAAGTCTTTTCCTACACCTATGTCTTCTAGGTTGCTGCCAACTTTTCTTCTATCACCTTCAGGGTTTCAGGTTTTAGGTTGAGATCTTTGATCCACTTGGTGTTGATTTTTGTACAGGGTGAGAGGTAGGGGGTTAATTTTGTTCTTCTACAAATGGTGATCCTGTTTGGCCAACACCATTTGCTGAAGATGCTATCTTTCCTCCATTGAGCTTTTTTGACCCTTTTTCAAATATGAGGTGGCTGAACTTATATGAGCTCAAGTTTGGGTCTTCAATTTTGTTCCATTGGTCTCAGGTCTGTTTTTGTCAGTACCCACGGTTTTGTTTTTATCACTATGGCCCTGTAACTATAGCTTGAAGTCTGGTTAAGTCGAGCAATCCCCCCTGTATTGAATTTTTCACTCAGGGTTGCTTGAGCTATTTAAGGTCTTTTTGTTTTCCACAGAATTTAAGGATTTTTTTCCAAGTCTGTTTAGAAACTCATGGGGATTTTATTGGATTATATATATATACTTGCATTATATATATATCTATATATATAATAACTCATATTAAATGGACTCAAAGTCAAAAGCCACATGATCATTTCAATCAATGAAGAAAAGGCCTTTAATAAAATTCAGCATGACAGTACTAGAAGGAATTGCACTAAAAAGAATATCTCAACATAATTAAAACTATATACAACAAACCCACAGCCAACATCCTGCTAAATGGAGAAAAAACTAGAAGCATTCCCCTTAACAGGAACCCAACTAGGCTGCCCCCTATCTACACTTCTTTTCAATACAGTGTGTGAAAATCTTTCAATAAAACAAGGGAAGGAAAAAGGAAAGCGAAAAAAAACGAGGTCAAACTATCCCTTTTTTGCAGTGAAATGATATTATATCTAAGGGATGCCAAAAATTCCACGATAAAACTCCTAGAATTGATTAACAGTTTCAGTAAAGTTGCAATCAATTAATCTACAAAAATCAGAGGCCTTTCTACATGCCAACAGCAAGCAATTTGAGAAGGGGTACATGGGGACCATTCCATTCACAATAGCCTTAAAAAAATATCTCAGAGCGGGTGTGGTGGCGCACGCCTTTAATCCTCGCACTTGGAGGCAGTGCAGGCGGATCTTTGTGCATGTTCAAGGCCCGCCTGGTCTACAGAGTGAGTTCCAGGCCAGATGAAGCTACAGGGAGACCCTGTCTACAAAAAGACCAAAAAAAAAAAAAAAAAAAAAAAAAAAAAAATTCAGAACAAATCCTGACTAAGACATAAAGATCTATACAATGAAAGTTTTAATCTTTGAGAAGAAGAAGTTGAGGAAGACAACAGATGATGGAAATACCTCCCATGCTCATGGATTGGAAGAATTAATACAGTGAAAATCATCATCCTAACTGAAGTAATACATAGATTAAATGAAATACCAATCAAAATCCTCATGACCTTCTTCACAGAATAAAGCACCTTAAAATTCATATGGAAAAAAAAAAGACCCCAGATAGCCAAAGCAAAAATGAGCGAAAAGTAATGATGAGGGGGATTATCATATCAGGTTTCTAACTATTAAGCTATAGTTAAAACATCAGTACTCAAAAAAACAGCCATGGTACTAGCACAAAAATAGACCCTATATAAGGAAACAAAATTGAAGACCAAACATAAATGCATTTTCACGTGACCTAATATTTGACAAAAGGGCAAGAACATCAGTGGAGGAAGAAGTAGTATTTTCAGCAAATGGTGTTGCAAAACTGGACCACCACTTGTAGAAAATGAAACTAAAACCCTACTTTTCACACTTTGTCCACAAAATCAACTCTTAAATTGGATCAAAGACCCTCAGGTGACACCTGAAACTTCGGAAAAAAGAAATTAAAAGAAAACATGGGCGCAGTAAACTTAAAAGATATAGGTGTTGAAAAAGATTTTCTAAATCAGACAGTAGTTGCACAGCAAAAAGTCAACACCCAACAATCATTAATTTAAAATGCTTGTGTACAGCAAAATAAACCAATAAAGAACTGAAGAGAAAACACACAGAGTGGGAGGAAATGTTCACCAGTGACACATCTGATAGAGGTTCAACATGCAGAGTATCTAAACCACTCAAAAAACAAAGTACAAAAAAATAAATGACCGAATTAAAAGATGGGCTAAAGATCTGAACAGAGACTTTCAAAGAAATAAGTGGCTTAGAAACATCTTAAATAGTGTTTCAACATTTTCATTAGTAATTAAGGAAATGCAAACTTAAAACACTGTAAGATTTCGTTTAGAGGCAAGGGCCTTTACCTTTTGTGGGGCTTGGACCCCTGGCCAAAATCTCCTTGGTAGAATAATCCATGCTGATAACAGAGCTCCTTCGTATATATTTTGCTATAGTGCATACTTAAGGAGACTTAGTATTATATTTGGTTCTGAGAGAATAATCCTTTTCACAGTTTATGTCTATTAGTAGTCAATTCAGAAGGCAGTTTTCACCGGTTTTATAAGAGATTAACCTTTATAATAGTTGTCTCCAATTTAAAGTTGGAGAACGACATCATCATCATATTTCTCCTTGTTCTAGTGAAGACTCCTCCGTTAGCACCCTACACCTCACCTTGCCTGGAAACACTGTTGCAGCAGAGGCAGCCATATGCCTGTATATCCAATCTAATTTGGCTATTGGCTCTCTCCTTGGAGGAAAACCCATGGCTGATGTGCCACAAGCTTACACCCTCGAATGGTCAGGGAGATGATATAAGCCACGTAAGACCCGTGTAATATCAAACAGAAAAAAATGTAATTCCTGGATTAACCTACCATCCAAACACTGTGTCCATACCAAAGTAACCTACTATACAATTAACTGTTTAAATACCTATATATCTAATTGCTTGTGCTTCTAGTAGGATCAAAAAGTTATTCCTGGACAAACGTTAGCCCATGAAAGAAAAGGAAACAGCCAGAATTGACCAGAGTCCAAGACAACAAGCTCCAGAGAAAGTAGACTGCTTTTGCTTCTCATCCACCTGATTGAGGGTGATGGGAGTGAGATGAGATGAAACTACAGCAATATAGCCTGACCCACCCATTTGATAACGTTGAACATACAAAGCCCCCCTGCTGGATGGTGGACCAGGGGCTGTGGGGCTTTGACCAACAACTGCTTGCAATTGTTTACATGAAGGATGCTAAAGTACCAATGGAAAAAACAAAAAAAAAAAAAGGAAAAAATGGAAAAAAAAAAAAACCTGAAAGATGCAGGACAGTTATGGCAGATGCAGATGATGGAGGTGGGGTGGTGTAGGGTTGGGGAGGGGGAAGAGGAGCGGGGAGAGAATAGAAAGAAAATGATTGATAGACCCTGCCTAATAACAAAACATCAATAAAAAATTAAAAAAAATAAAAAAAAAAACACTTGTAAGTTTCATCTTACCCCTGGTAAGACTTTTATTGATTAATATATACTTGCATTTACATATGTTGAACTATCCTGATATCTGAAATAAAATCGACTTGATCATGGTGGGATGACCTTTTTAATGCGTGCTTTTATGTTTTAAAATATTTTATTGAATTTTTGCGTTTTTCATTAGATATGTCTATAGTTTTCATTTTTGGTTGTATCTTGCCTGGTTTTGTATTGAGTGATTTGCTGGCTTATAGAAGGAATTTGGTAGATTTCCCCTCTTGTTTCTATCATTTCGAATAACTTGAATGATAATTGTTGTAGGTCCTCTTTAAATGTCTGGTAGAATTTGTCCGTCATTAGCTTAGGTTTTTTTTTTTTCAGTTGGGAGGTTTTGTATTTATGTTCTCAGTTCCCTATATATTGTGGTCTGTTTTCATCTTTTACTGTGGTCTCATTGGTTTATTTGGTTCCATTATGTTTTCAGATATTCATCTTTTCTCTAGATTTTCAGATGTAATATAGTGTTTTTCAAGTATTGCCTGTATAATGTCTGGATGTTTTTTGTTTACCTGTTTGTGATGTTTTCTCTTCTTTTTTTTTTAAATTTGTAGTTGTTCTTTTTTTTTTTTTTTTTTTTTGTCTTTTTGAGACAGGGTCTCCCTGTAGCCCCAGCTGTCCTGGAACTCACTCTGTAGACCAGGCTGGCCTTGAACTCACAAAGATCTGCCTGCCTCTGCCTCCCAAGTGCTAGGATTAAAGGCTCGCGCCACCACGCCTGGCCTGTAGTTGTTCTTTCTTTTGGTTAAATGGGCTAGGGGTCTATCTATCTTGTTTAGCCTTTCAAAGAACTAGCTTTTAGATTCATTGATTTTTTTGTATTGTTTTCTTTGTTTCTATCTCATTAATCTATGCTCTGATTTTTGTTTTTTATTCTTGTCTGTTGGGTTTGGGATTAATTTGCTATTTTCTCTCCAGTGTTTTGAGTTGCAATGTTAGGTCATTTATTTGTGTTCTTTCTGTTTTTTAATGTGGGCACTTAGACCTATAATTTTCCCTCTTTAGACAGTGTTCCATACATTTTGTTGTGCTGTATTGTCCTTTTCATTTAATTTCAAGAATACTTTTCTTTCTTTCTTAAATTCTCCTTTTACCCATGCATTATTCAGAAGTGTGTTTAATCTCCATGAGTTTATATTGTTACTAGGGCTTCTTTTGCTGGTGATAATAAGCTTTATTGCATACTTTTCTAATAGAATACATGGAATTATTTCCAGTTTTTATATTTGTGGAGGTTTTGTTCTGTGCCCCAGTATGTGGTTGATTTTGGAGACTGTCCCAGGGGTGCTGAATAGAAACTATATTCTTTGGTGTTTGGGTGGAATATTTGCTAGTTGTTTGTTAGGTCAATTTGGTATATCATATTTTTCAGTTCTGATGTCTCTCTGCTTATTCTTTGTTCAGTTGACCTGTCTAGCAGACACAATGGGGTGTTGAAGTCTCTTACTATTACCGTATTGGAATTAATCTGTGACTAAAGTCTTGTAGAATGCTGTTTATGAAGTTTGGTGCACCAGTTTTATGAGTATATGCTCATGATTGTGATATCTTCTTGGTTAACTGTTCCTTTGATAAGAATGAAGTGACTCTCTTCATCTCTTTTGATTAATTTTATTTTGAAGTCTAGGTTGTCTGATATTAGTACAGCAACTCCTGATTGTTTCTTAGTATGATTTGCTTGGATTTTTTTTTTCTTTTACACCCTCTTACCTTAAGATAGTGCCTGTCCTTGCAAGTGAGATGGGTTTCTTGCAGACAATAAAGAGATGGATTTTTCTTTTTTTTTATTTGAAATTAAGTCATTTATTTGCATTTGAATGAGATATTTCTTTTTTTTTCTTGTGTTTTTTTTCCACATTTTCCCCCTTTAATTTTATATTATTCTATAATACAAATACATGCCTTCCACCCATATACAGTAATTACAGATTCTGAAAATAAGTGGTAGGTTGATTCTAGAGCCAGTTAAGAGATTCACATTATAACAACACAGTTGCTTTCAGATAAAAAGAGATATAACATTAATGTTGTTCAGCTTGTCTTTCAACTGGGGATTTGGTGTTAGCATACACAAATGAGGGAAACCATTCACTGTTTTTTTCTGGGAATGTGTTACTTCACTTAGCATAATGGCTTCCAGTTCCATCCATTTACTACAAAGTTCATGATGTCATCCTTCTTTACAGCTGAATAGAACTCCATTGTGTAGACATACCACTTTTTTTTTTTTTATCCACTCCTCTCTTGGGCATTTGGGTTGGTTCCAACTCTTTGTTATTGTGAAGAGAGCTACAATAATCATAGATGTGCATGTATCTTTGTGGTAGGATAAGTCTTGTGGGAGTGGTATGACTAGGTCAGGTGGTAGGAAGTAAAGATGGCTGAGAAACATCTTAAAAAGTGTTCAACATCATTAATAATTAAGGATTTTGCTTCTTAATCCATTCTACCCTGTCTCTACTTCTTAATCCATTCTACTACCCTGTTTCTCTTGATTGGGGATTTCAGTCCATTAATATTTGAAGCTATTCTTGAGAGATGTATATTGCTTCCCATCCTTTTAGTTTCTGTTTTCATTCTTGATCTAGGTTTGTATTTCCACAGTTATACCTTCATTAATTACTTTCTGTAGCTGGTTGGGTATAGTCATTTCTTCTGCTCTTTGTATTGCTTCAAGTTTTCTCTGAAAGTGTGGTTTTTCTGGACATTAATTCTTTTAGTTTATTTATGTCATTTAAGATTTTTATTTTCCTTTAATTACTTTAGACGTTTTATCTGGGTAAAGTATTCTGGGTTGGCCTCTATAGTCATTTAGAACTGGGAATACTTTGGTTCAAGCTCTTCTGGTTTTCATCATTTGCATTGAAAAGTCAACCTTAATTCTGATGGGTTTTCCTATGTATGTGACTTGTTTTTCTCTTGCAGCTTTCAGTATTCTGTCTTTGTTTTGAGCATTTTGTGTTTTTACTATGATATGGCATGGGGAGTTTCTTTTCTGTTCCCGTGTATTTGATGTTCTATGTGCTTCTTATATTTGTATGTGTATGTCATTCCTCAATTTGCAGAAATTTTTTCTACAATCTTGTTAAATATCTATGTGCTTCTTGGATATGTATGGGCATGTATTTCCTTAATTTGGGGAATTTTTTTCTACAATACTCTTAAATATCTGGTCAATATAGTTATCCTGAGATTATTCTCCTTCCTCTATACTTATGATGTGTAGATTTGGTCTTTTCATGGTGTCCCACATTTCCTGATTTTTCCATTCCTGTATTTTCTTAAATTTTTTTTAATGATTTTTGCTTGAGCCGTCCAATGCTTCCATGTTATTTATCTTCCAGTCTTGCTATTCTATTTTCTATGTTAATCATTCTATTACTGAGGCTTTCTCCCATCCTTTCCAGATGGGTGTGTGAGTGTTCCATTTCCTTTTTTATTTCAGCTTGAATTTTCTTCAATATTTCTATATCTTTTGTAAATTCATTCCAAAGTTTATCATTATCTTCTTTTAGTTTATCCTTATCTTCTTTTGGTTCTTTGAGTTGTTTATTTGTTCTTTAAATTCCTTAAATTATTGGATCATGCTTATGATATTTCTTTTAAGATCTGTATCCTGGGTTACATCTAGGGGGTAATCATTATAGGAATCTTCTACAGAATTGATAGTATGTAGTGGAGACTTATTATTTGGGTTTTTCATCTTATTGATTTTTTTCCTTGTGATTTTAGCATGTGGATTTATTTTGTTGTTTGTCTTCTGCTTTGAAACTCAAGGGTTTCTTTGTTGAATTGAAGACTGATTTTGCTTGTATTCAGATCCCTTAGTTGGCTTGTTATTAGGTATGAAAGGCTGCTTGTTCTACACTTCAGTTTTTCACTCCTGATTTTGGACTGGAGAGACCACCCAGTTCTCACCCAGCTAGTCAGGAGCTTCTTCAGAGGCCAGTACCTATCAGGCAAGCTTGAACCCTGCACCACATGGGGTTCTCCTACAGCTCTCCAGGGCTAGTGGTAAGCATCTAGTTCTGGGTCCAAGGCCAGGGAAGCCTAGCCTGAAGCAAGAGGAATGGCCAGAGGTGTTCCCTAGCTAGTTGTTAGGGAATCTGGAATACTGCTATGGCGGGGCAGTTGGGGACTCTCACCACCAGGTAGAGGTCAGCCTCAAATGCTCACTAGGAGAGTTGCTTTCACAGAAATGCCATGCCAGGTTGGGTTTGCCTACCGCCTCTCCAGGATGGCTGCTAACGTCTGGATTCAGGGGCAAGAAAGGCTAACCTGGAGCTGAGGGAAGGGTCCCAGGAGATCCCTAGCCAGTGGATAGGGAGTCTGGAATGCTGCCCTTGCCACTGTGGAGCTACTGTTGCTCCTGTACAGCTGGGGCCTCTCCCCACCAAGTGAAGGTCAGCCTCACATGCTCAGTGGGAGAGTTGAACACGGAGTCCACGTTCCAGTTCTCCAGGGCTGGTTTCGAATGTCGGTATCTGTGACCAGGGGCAGGGAAACCTAGCCTCGTGCAGGTGTTCCCCAGCTAGTGGAAAAGGAGGAATCTGTAATGCTACCGCAATGCCACCTGTCTTCTGGACCTCTCTCTTCACCAGCCAGACAGACCTGTTGGCCACTGTTCTCACCTGCTGGGAGCTACACATGCCTCTCACAACTAATTATTTTTATTTGTGTGTATGTCTGTGTGCCTGGATGTGTTTATGTGCACTGCATGCCTGAGGTGGCTGGAGGTTTCAGGTCTCTTGAAGCTGGAGTTACAGGTAACTATGAGCTACTGATGCAGGTGCTGGGAACTCAGGGCCTCTACAATAGCAGTAAATGCTCTTAACCACTGAGTCATCTCTCCACGTTTGAAAGTATGCTCCATTGATATTCTTGTCAACATTTCAGGGAGAGCCACAAAGCTTACCACCATGAAAGGATATGGCCAGGAAGAAAGCTTTCACTGGGGAACTGAGTCTGCAGACACCTGAATTTTTTTATTTGACAGCCTCCAAAATTGCAAGAAATCATTGCGATAGACCATCCAACTATGGTTCTTTGTTGGAGCAGCCTGAGATAAATGAGATGTCTTTCTTCCAGGCTATTGAAACCTGGAGAGATATGGTTGGAGATTGTTGCTGTTGTTACTGTTTTAAGATAAAAGATGATTTTGCTACTGAGACATTTTTCATCTTTAGATACAGAGTTTACCTCTTCATTGTATTCCCAGTAGAAATTCTACAGAAATATTGAGTATGCTTGAGTCTCTTAGAGTCTGGGAAGATGGGTTTGAATACCTGACTCATGCTTGTGAAAGTACAAAATTCAGTGGCTGTCAGCTGGGAAGGAGGATCTGTTACCACATAGATGAGACTGTTGTTCTGAGGGGGTCTCCATTCCAGGGACTAGCCTGGCAGTGGGACATTTTACCCATGGACCTGAGCCCCGTTTGGGTCACACAGAAGAGAGGCAGGCTTAGGTCACCCTAGCGTGGATACCAGTCATAAGGTATGGCCTGATTAAATCTGAGGATGAAATGATATCACCAAGAAAGTCACAGGGTGGACTATTTCAAAACAGGACCAATAAGAGATAGCAGGGTCATCCAGAGAAGGCATCATCCTGTCAGAGACTCAGCTGGGACATTCCTAGGACTAGGGTCTGAAAGTCACTCAGAAGCATCTCAAGGGATGGAAAAGCCAACATTTGGTATCAAAATCCATATGGCACAAATATTAAGTTATTCTTTTCAAGTGAAGTCTGACACTTTTCATTTCTTTGTTTTCTCACTTGATTCTGGATAGCTGAAAGTCAACATTTTGAGGGGGTGGAGATTATATGGTAGAGGACTGGTGACAAGAGAGAAGCTGACTATACCTTCTTTCTGTGTGGGTATTGAGCCTGAATCAGGCCTTAGCTGGGAGAAAAGAGAAATTTTCAACAGGATTTTTTATTATAGCATACTTGGCTGATCTTCAAAATATCTGAAAGCAATTTTAAAACTCAGAAGAGAAGAAGAAATATGTAATACATTTTACTTAAAGAGGCTTTTGTGGGAAGAATCTGTTTCCTGCTCACAATTCACTATGATAATCAGTTATTCTCCTTCCCCAAAGTAGTTAGTAATTTGAAAATCCTTTTTTATAAAGGGTTTACAAAATGTATATGATATGTTGTCAAGTGCAAGCTAATATTTCTAGTCAAATTAGCAAACAATAAATCTGTTCAGTTTTTTGCCATTGTCTTTGCAAAATTAGTACTAAGGGGGCCAAAGAGCCAGGACCAAGTACAGTGGATTATATTAAGAGATGTGTCCCTATCAGAGCTTATGAGGGGCTGACATTTTATTTGTAGTATTCTTTTTTGACATTTTCAAGTTAGCAATGGAATCTTTTATATAGACTACCCCCCCATCTTATAAAGCTGGAAATGAATGAATGAATTTGTTAAATGCCCAGATTTCACACACTGGAGAGATGGCTCAGAGGTTAAGAACATGGGCTGCTCTTGCAGATTCAGTTCTCAACACCTCTACTTGGTCGCTAGCAGTCCATGTCTTCAGTCGCAGGGGATCCAATGCCCTCATCTGGCCTCTACAGGAATTGCATGTATGTGATGCACTTTGATTTGTGCCAGCAAAAAAGTCATATGCTTAACATAAAAATAAATAAGGAGGACCCGGGTTCGATCCCAGCACCCACATGGCGGCTGAGAGCTGTCTGTAACTCCAATTCCAGGATAACTCCAGTTCCAGGGGAATCCGAGACCCTCTTCTGACCTCCGCAGCATTGCACGACACGGGTGCACAGACCTACATGCAGACAGTACATTCATACAAATAAATAAATAAATAAATAAATAAATAAATAAATAAATAAATAAATAAATAAATAAATAAATAAAATTAAAAAAATAAATAATAAAATATCTAAAATGTCTAGGCTCCAGGAACTCTTTGAGGATGAGGTAGTAGATGTTACAAGTGTTGAACATCACATCAAAGCCAGAAGTGTCTGTGCCATATCATTGCATAAGATACAAATGCCTTGAAATATCCATATGTTCTCTTCTCAAGGTAGATTTGGTGTCTGTAATCATTTCCATACAACATTTTAAGCACATGTCATGTTACAGTTTTGGCTTTGACATACCTATTGTAGTCACACATGCCATAAATGAAAACTCTTGAAAGGTACCAAAGAGATAATGAGAAAGGAATTTAGAGCAAAAATAGTTTCCCTAAGAATAATATAAAAAGGGTTTCAGGATAACATTTATGCTACAAAATGAGGAAAGGAGCCAGAAGACCTGGTTTTTACAGGCAGCTCTAAATGACGGTGATAATAATGTGATTCTAGTTCAGCAGACTGGTGACTAACATACCATACAGGGACACACAGATGCTGGGAATTCACTGATCACTGAAATGCCACCTGCTAAAATGCTAGAAGGAAGACATAATTAAAATTATATAATCCAAGGAGGAGCTTTTTCCCTAACTTGAAACTTACAGCAGTCTTCTTTGCAGTTAAAATGTGTGTGTGTGTGTGTGTGTGTGTGTGTGTGTGTGTGTCTTTACGCGTGTCTGTGAGTAGTGACTTCCAAAACAGTGAAGCAATAGATAGTGTACAAGCCATATTTAGATTGAGCCAACTCTGTGAGGCCTGGGGCACTCTAATCCCCTCTTATTTTTCTATTACTGACAAGAACAATATATATTTTTCTAACAGCCATTCACTCTTATAGCCAAGGGGGTTGTTGTGAGGGATTGTAGTTACAGCAGTAATAGAAGACTTACATATACTACAGATGATTTTAGCAGCAGACAGACAATGAAATTTGAAAGTATACTGTTTAAATTCTCTGCCTTGGGCTGAACTTGGGAGGAGAAAGGGACCTCTTTCCCTTCATTTTGAAGTCAACACTGCATTTAACCAGGTGTATACACATGCACTTGCACTTCTCTTCCCAGCTGCTCCTTCTGGTTAATTTTTTTACTTCTATAAGCTACATCTTGCCAGTGGTTTTATCAGCCTCTCCTGCTATTATAAATCTACCCTATTACCTAATATGCAGCAGTAAATAATTTGTGTTTGTGAGTGGAGACAGTGCTGGCAAGCTCTCTGGATAGGTACTTAGCAAATCCCGCAGTCTTTCTTTGTCCACAGCAGACAGAACTCTGCCGTTTGTATCTTGTGTTGAGTGAAAATCCCCAAATGTGAACTTCATGCATTTCTTTAGCAGTTGCTGCTTAACGCTTTTATTTTGAAGAGCACAACATTTTTCGGGGTGTTATTTTGTTCATGACTCATGCGTTTCTCATATTTTTTTAAATTCTTTTTTTATTGATGCTTTGTGTATTTCATACATCATTTTCCAATTCAGTTCAGGCATAAATCCCTTTCCCTTCCCCCCACCCCACCCCTACTCATCCTAGATCATGCATTCTGCCATAACTTTTCTGCATCTTTCTCTGTTTTTTTGTTTTGTTTTGTTTTGTTTTGTTTTCATTTTTTTTAACAATAAGTGATAATTTGTGAGTACAAGCATCCTTCGTGTAAAACCAATTTGGAAGCAGTTGTGCCCAAACCCACACAGCTCATGGGTCCCACCATCCAGCAGGGGGGGGCTTGTATATAATGCTAAAGTCTCCTTAAGCTATGCACTTAAGCAAAATATATTAATACAGGAGCTCTGACATCAACAATGGATTATTCTACCAAGGAGATGTTGGCCAGGGGATCCAAGCCCCCACAAAAGGTAAAGGCTCCTTGTCTCCAAACTGGGATATCTGCAGGAAGAGAGGCGATAAGGCCCTGCTGTTGAAGACCTGATATAAACATGGGAAAGATGTATGGAGACCGCTCTTGCAAGTATACAGATGGTCTCTGGAATGCCAGAGAGTGTTGCCAAAAGCCACTAAACCAATAAAGCAAATATAGGTCTCCTTGAGTCAAGCAAGACTCCTCCGTCGGCACCAGCTACACCTCACCTGCCTGGAAATACTGTGCAGCAGTGGCAGCCATATGTCTGTATATCCCAAATCTAATTGGCTATTAGCTCTCTCCTTGGAGGAATAACTCACGGCTGATGCCACAAGCTTACATCCTCTAATGGTTAGGAGATGTTATAAACCACAGGAAGACCCTGTCATACTTAATAGAAGAAAATGTAATTCATGGATTAACATACCATCCAAACATCTGTGTCTATACCAAAGTAACCTACCATAACAATTAGTACTGTTTAAATACCTATATATCTAATTGCGTTTCTCATATTTTTAAAGGAGTAATGCAGGCACAAGTTGCATAAAATAATTAAGAGATTCTGCACCATGGAATAATAAACAAATCCGACTAAAGGGGTGAAAACATCTATTTAAAGGCAGCATTTATCTCAAATAATATGAGGTTTAATGGATTAAGAACGCTGTGGCAATATAGTTTGGAAAAATCACTTTTTCATATATCTCCAGATAATATGCAGTTCTCCAGTTGCTTGCTGTGCAGACCACTGCCAGACTTAGGTTACCAGAATTAACTCCTCTGGCAAATTAGTGTGGGAATAAGAGAATTGCTATGCTGTGCAGTCTTTTATTTGATATTCAGTGCCAGTTTTTCTCAGGTTCTTCTTTTTAATTTTCCTTTTATTCTGTATATTGCACCCAAATGTTTGTTTGTGTCTGAGAAATGAAGCTGTAATGATTCAGGGCCTTCATAGATGATTTCCTTGCACTAATTTTGTAATTATTAATGGTAATGGATGTGCAAAAGCATGGGCACTCAGAGGAGTGCTCATTGAATTTAAATAAAATCAGAGTTCCTATTTAAAAACTAAACTGATTAAACATTATTCTGACTTGAAGCTGAAGCCCTTCTTTAAGTCATCTTTTCTTCATTCCATCAGCAAACTTTCAAGTTAATGTATATAACCTGTAACCTTCAAAGCTGCAATCCAGTTTTTTTTCCTGCAACTAGAGAAAATAATATCTTTTCTATTAATGTGTTAAGGCATTGCATATCTCAAACTGGTAACAGAGAATAAACATGACCTTCTTTTGAGTATGCTCTCCAGTCATTATCAGGATGGTGTGTTAAATTCCTGGCTTCTACAGTGAAACTCTTTCTGAAGAAACCTTATTCATAGTTTATGGAAACCTAAAGTGTGAATGGTGTATACTTATTAATCTTCAGTTTATTTTTAGTTTTTTTTTAATATTTTTATTTTATGTGTATTAGTGTATTGTCTGCATGTATGTAAGTACACACACATGCAGTACCCACAGAGGTCAGAAGAGTGTGTGGGATTCCCCTGGAACTGGAGTTGTGGATGGTTGTTAGCCACCTATGTATAGATGATGGAAATCGAACCTGGGACCTCTCCAAGAACAGCCAGTCCTCTTAACCACTGTGCCATTTCTCCAGCCTTTGTTCTTCAGTTTTACTGGAAACAGTAAAGCAGCCTCTGTTACATTCAGCTTTGTAATCCTGGTGCCTCAGACAGTGTTGCTTACATAGGCACTCTAAGTATTAGTGAATGAATAGATTAGTCAGCAAATGAAAATCAGGGCCTAATTAAAATACCATATTTTCAATGACCTATGTTGAAAGTGCCCAGGAATGCAGTATATAAATTTACAAGATTAAAAATGATGTAGTGTGTATCTAATTAAGTTGACAAAATGAATGTCCTGTATCCTTCTATTCCCACACTTTTCTCTTGCATTCCCACACAGTCATANCATATACATATATATATATACATATACATACATGTATACATATATATCCCAAGGATATATGTGCTTATGAGCTGTATAATGCATGAAAATTGCAGTGATTGCAGCATTGTTTCAGATATTACCCAGCTTAATATAGTCTAAACATTCTCAAGAGTAGAATGGGTGAACAAAAGTGTGGTCATAGAGTGGAATATTATATATTAATTATAAAGTAAGGAACAATTATGGTTCAACTTTTCAAACATTCTATTGAGCAAACCAAAAAAGAACAAAATACAAATCCATTTATTCAAAGCACAGAACTAATCTATATTTTTAGGTAAATCACAAACAGCCAGCACAATTACCATGGCACGGAAATTAGACAAGTTCACATAATTATCCCTAAGAAAAGAGTGAATATCAGGATTACAGACATATACTTGGGGTGTAAAAGATACTAGGGATAGTCTGTGTTTGCCTCCTAGTGACTACTTTATAAATTTTGTTTTAGATTTCAATGAAGTCTTTATATGCTCTTCTGTGAATATATTATTTTTTTAGATTTTAAAATGTTATATTTATTTAAGTATAACTTACCTCATTCATTTAACTCATGTTTTAATAAATGTGACATGTTCAATTCAAAAAGTTTAGTAAACTCTTCATACCCTAGCCACAATTTTGTTTTTCAGTATTTCTGTACTTTAAAATGATATCTTGAGCATATTGACTTCTAATCCTACTTTATCTACATTCCTCTCTTTACAAATGATGATTTTTTTTGGATATTTCACATAACAAATATTAGATAATATTTTCCCCATAGCATTGTAACAGGTTTATCTATAAATGTTATAAAGGTGAACTGCTGAAAATTGTGAAACATTTTGACTCCCATTAAAATGCTTTACATCTCTTATACTAAACATTCTCTCAAAAACAAAAATGGAAAAACTGTCAATACCTGATTCTGTCTCCAGTTTCTACCCTTCTAGTCATATGCTTGCAATCATATACTCAAGTACTTTTGATCCCTTGGAGGAAAATAACTAATAGTATCTGTGAAATCTATTGAAAGCATGAGCTTCTTGGCTATGAGTATCTTCTAGCAAGATACTGTTGCCAAAAAGTAGCAGATCACTAACTTTTTCTTAGTGACAAACAATTCGTAAGTAATTAGCTGTCACCTTTAATGTTATATGACATAATGACAATAAATTATTAACATGAACATTTTATATTACATTTATGAATATTTATGTGACTTTTAAATGAATTCACTGAAACCAAAAGGGATTGGCTGAATTTAGATAAACCTGGGTAGTAAAAGCCAGAAAGGGCCACAATGTTTTTCCACCTTCTTATGCAGCATGTTATGCCTATTTTTTTCTTCTATCAATAAAGCTGTAGGATAAATGCTCCCTTCTTTTCATATCTGACTCAAGATGACTTCTCTATCAGGCCAGGTGGCTGCCTATTAATCTTATGATACTTGTTACTTTCTCAACTCTCTTTCTTCCATTCTTGCAGTGGTAGACTTAATGGGACCAGGCTGTGCCTTTATAGTTTTTTATTAAAGCTACTGTGAATTACATTGTGCAGAAAATAAATCATGAATGTGACTTTACTGAAGAGACTTAGCTAGAGATTTTGTTGAAAGATTGAGTTTGGTGTAAAAGTTCTTCATTCCATTAGGCCACTAGCCGCACAATGTTGGAATAAGTTGTGTCTGGGTCCCGCAACGTCCCTTCTTCCAGAGCCATAAGATTCTGACACTGGGGCCCAAGGAAAACATAAAGATTTAGTTGACACGAAACACCATGGGTTGAAGAGCTTACAAGTTATTCAGGATTTTAACTAGATATTTTATTAAGTTATCTTAACCTGAAGAACTTAGCTTTTTTTTCTATTTTAGTGTGAATATGGACTTATCTTTTGATCTCAAAAGTACAAAAATGCATAGTAAATGCTAATATTCATAAAAGGCACATACCATTGAAGCTGCAAAAGGTTTTCTATGGCCATGGTTTCTCTACAATTTATAAATCAATGATCATGAGATTTTAACCCTATATTTTTGGCTACTTTGCATGTAATAAGGTAGCCTTTTTATAACATTATTTTTGTTAGCTGTTTCGTACATGAAAAAAAATCACAAAATTAACTCTCCTTGAAAGACTATTTATCCTAATATTTTTGGAACGTGCACATCAATGTAAGTTATTTTAGAAGTACTCAATTTTATAAGAAGTTAACTTTGCATAATAGCAAGAGGACAGTGCATGGCACCAAAGTCTTCCAGTCCTTCTTCTAGGAAAGCCTGGGCAACCATGGTCTCCCTGAGACCCTGGGAAAATAAATTATGTGAAAAGCTAATTATGTTTTATTCATATCTTGGGAATTTGTTTCTCTTGCTTTACAGAAATGATCCTTACATTTGACATAGCATACAATATCCCATAATTATACTACAAGCTGAAGTTGTAAAAACACTAGAAAGAACTACAGTCACTTGCATGAATGGTTGTTTTCACATACAGGGGACCAGCATTGATGTGAGCTTGGAACTTTAGTGGTAAAATGGAAATTAACTTGGAGCATGATTGTGATCATTATTGTTCATCTCCCATGTGTTCTACCTGTCTACAAAACAAACTAAAAAATAACAAATGATGGGAAGTGATGCCTTAGGATTATGTTTCAAACTTCAGAGGACAGACTAAAAATACACCATCAAGATAGTAACTATTTAGGCTTATAAAGCTTTGTAACACTAAGTTATCAGCTGTTCCTCAAAACTGCATTATCATTGATAAATATTTAATAAGATGGAAATTGGACAAATTTAATTGTCTTCAGGATGTTCAAATAGCAAGTTAATAATGGATATAGTTAGAAACTGGACTTCAAATTTTCAACTTAGTTTCATTCAAACTTTTAAGTTCTGTAGCTCCTAGTCAAGTCAGTTTTTCTTTTACATGCTCTCTTCTTATGTATTGATGATTGATTGATTAGTTTGTTCTGTGCACGATTCTAAAGGGAATGGGGAGCTGCTTACACATGTGCAGAGAGTATGCTTGTCAGTCTACAAACTCAGGTTTGGGAAAATTCCACTTTAAAAGAAATTACTTTCTCTGACTCAACTTTGATTCTGATGCTGCACACTGAGAAGCAAATACTGAAATTTATTCTGAAGATCTTGTGCCCCTCAACAGACACTCTTTTAGGGCACATCTGTCAGGGAATGCAGGAAATCCCACCGTCTCTGGAAGCTTGATCAGAGCAGCAGCTCTCCATGTTCCTGGTATTTTCTGAATGGGGCCTGTGCATTGCATGCTGCCTCTCCAGGGTCGAGCAACCTCCCTACGGGCATCTCTGCTACTCTCGCTCTCATTGGCCATTCTCTGAATTCTCTCATCTCTGGTCATCCTGTTTGTCATACTTTCTGCCCACTTATATGCTTCTTCCTTCTTTTACCCACGTCCACATAAATATTTCCATTTATTTAAAATCATAGGCCTCTAGATTATAAGAAAAAGAAGCGATTTCTTTTTCTCCATATTGCTCCCCTTCCTCTGAGGCTATGAAGTAGAGTTTGCCATCTGCTAGAATGGAGGAGAGGGGAACAGGAAAATTTGAGGAGGAAAAGTAAGTGCCACTGAATCTCTACTATTCATCAATAGCTATAGGTAGCAAGTGAATTAAAGAAATGAAATGAAAAAATTTTTGAAGTTCCGGAAGAATGCCATATTAGTAAAGTTAGTACTTTTAATGAGATATTATATAGCTAACAGAGGTGGTCAGAAAATTGGGCTTTGAAAAAAAATAGATACTTCTTTTTCTGTTACTGCCCATGAAGAAAAGTATCTTATTTCCTTGGATAGCCTGTGTGATGTGTGACAAATTCATTGGCTTTCTTCATGCAACAGAATACATATGTGATATGTATGCTGTCCCAGGTCCTTGACAATGTTTTTCCTTTGTATTAGATAACTCAAAATGTTTCCCTGCTTGGTGGTATTTGTTGTTCTTGATCCATAGCTGCTCTTTATGTCTCATTCATAATAAAGACTGAGAGCATAACACTAATACCAATTGTGGAAAAGGTAATTTTATAGCAGAGCAATATAATTTGCTGCCAGAACAAAACTATCTTTTTTTAATCAAGGTGCTATTGAATTAATTCATCTGTATTGACAGCCTATTCCAAAGAGAATTTGAGGATATTATAGAAATACTATATGTCACACAACTTAAAAATAAACCAAAAATGATCAGAAGATATATGAGGACAGAGGCTTTCAGGAAGTAGATAGAGCAAAGCCTGAGACCGGCAGTTCATGGTAAAAATAACTGAAAATTCTCTCTGAAATTGCTAGTGAAGAGCTCACGTAGAAACAGAGTATTTTGGTATTTTGCAGTATTCAAATGATAAAAATGAATGAAGTATCTAGAGAAATGTAGGTTTAAACTTGAGAAAAATTTCTCTCATGTGTCTACAAATAATGAAAAATGTCATTTACTTAGTAAAAATAAGCACATAAGATGCCTTATGCGTGTCGGATCAAAGTTCATTGTGTAGTTAGGGGTTAAGAAAGCAGGGGTTTTGAGGATGTGAAGATTGGGGTCAGACCTCAGCTCTGCCTTTATCTTCTGTGTCACATCAATAGAGCTTTCCCCGATGAACAGAGAATAAAAGCAACCACCTCACAGTGATGTGAGATAGAAATAACTTCTCCCAGCCATACAGGTGGCTACTTAGTTGGTCTCCAATGTCACCATCATTCTTCTTCATAGTATTTGTTGAATGTTTGTCTTATGCAGTATACTATTCTAGATACGAAGATATTGCATTCAACAAAACAGATACAAACCTGTGCCAAAAGAGCATGAATAAAACTAGAGAGCAGCCCACAATGATCAGAAGATCTAGATAAACACACAGGATGGTTAGACACCAGAAATGGTTGGCGGGGTGGGGGTGGGGTGGGGGGGAAGTTAGGGGAAAGTGGGGACTAGGGTGAACAGTACCAAGGATGGGATAGTAAATATGGAAATATATGTAGGAAAAAGGTTCAGGCTGGAAGTAGAATAAGTTGGTTTTGAGCATTTGAGAAGCAATATGGATATATGTTTGGCTGAAGCGAAACAATGAGAAGAGTGACAGACGAGCTCAGGGAGCTCATGGGGGCCAGACCCTGCAGGACTTTGTCATCCACTTGTAACCATTTGAATGAGATAGGAGCCCCTGGAGAATTTCAGCACAATAACATGATTTGACTTATATATTTTTTAATTTATTTTTATTGATGCTTTGTGTATTTCATACATCATTTTCCAATTCAGTTCAGGCATATATCCCCTTCCCTTCCCCCCC
>VZQC01005585.1:903459-915320 GCA_009823505.1 Rhizomys pruinosus
GAGACAGGGTCTCCCTGTAGTCCCAGCTGTCCTGGAACTTGACTTATATTTTAATGGGACCATCTGATTCCTTTGTGAAATGCAGTCTTTCTTTAGAAGAGAGAAGAAGCAGATAAAAAGGAGTCAAGAGGCAGTTATATTTATTCACGTCAGTAACAATAGTGGCTTGTACTGTGGTGGTAGCAATGGAAATAGTTAAAGCTATTCTATCTATCTATCTATCTATCTATCTATCTATCTATCTATCTATTTCTAGATTGTATGTGGATGTCAGTTTTAGAGAGCAGGTAGTGATGTTCTAAAACTTTTGGTCTAAGCAACTGGATAAATGTCATTGGTGTTAAATGGATAAGATCACAGGAATACTAGAAGATTATCAGTGGAGCCAGTTTTAGAAAGAATATGTGATTCATGATCATCATTATTGTTTTCCTCAGGAATAAGTGATGCCCTATGCCTAACCCACAATTCAGAGAACTAAACTAGTATACAGCCTATTGATTCTAATTAAGGCAGTCATAACCTTTAGGGCATTAGAATAAATAGATGAACTCCTTTCCCTTAGGTAATCTTCTGTATTATTTCTTGAAATTGGAATGTTGATGATATTTAGTCAACATGGTTTCCTGGGCAAAATGCTGTAGCCTCTTCTCTCCACCCTCCAAGGAGAATTAATGTGCATTGGTAGTCAATTGACTGGACAGCACAATTAATTATCTTCAATGAAAATGAAAAACAGTCTCAGTTGAATAATCACTTTACCTTTTATGGAAAAAGTTGAGAGAATAAATGGTCAAGAGTTAATATTTTTCTCAGAAAATAATGCTTAGGTAAAATAAAGGCCCCCAAATTCTTACCCATGGAACATTACTCTAATAAATTTATCCTGGAAAAATTTCAAACCAATTTTACCAGTCACCAATCATAGAGAAATTTAAGTAATAGACCTGTGAGAATTTTAATTTTAAAGTAATGTAAACACTTGATGAATTCTTCAGGACTAATCAAATTGTAAAAGGTGCATCTCTGAATATTTAAGAGAGTTAATGTTCTAGAAGTTATGATTAGATGACAGTTAAGTGTTGAGGGATACCTACCCCAAGTAAAGAGTGATTTGCTTCATAAATATTAGTTCTTCAGTCACTTTTCTTGCAATAAATGGGCATTTTATCTATTCATCTATTTGGGATTACTGTTGCTTTGACATAGTAAACATAGACCATTTACAGAATTCTCTTTACCCTGGTAGAGATTCCTACATGCAAATTAACACAAAGCAGGTCTGAGTCATTACCATATATATGCATTAAGAAAGCATGGGCAAAGCATAATGCTCTTTCAGATTTCAAATATTTCTGAAAAAGCAGATAGCTTGAGGGGTTATTTACAGACATGGATGGTTATCTTCCTCCATACTAAGAAAAAATTCCAGAAACTATAAGAACAGGGGAAAACTATAACACAACACTAAAAAAAGCCAAAGTGCTGGCAACAATCTAAAAGACTTTCTACATGAATCAGATCCTGTACACTGTAGGGGCCTTGAAGCTGCAAGCTCAGGATAGAAAAAGTAATAGAATATCCACAGTAATGAAGATAGAAGTGAATTGGCTCAAAACTCTATTGGCTTTGACTATAAATTGAACTGGGACACCAGTCATTGTTGATTTAGGATTAGTAGTATTTTGATACTGCCAAAGAGATTTGATTGACTGAAATTTAGTAACACTGATATAAACAAACAGGATGTGTTAGGGGGTGAGGGAGGCAAGGATGGAGGAGAGCATCTAGACTGGGTTAAAAACTGTGGTAGAAATGTACAAGAGCTCAATAAAAATAATAAAATATAACAGGAAAAAAATAAGACTACTGATACCTGGAAGAAAGCTGAATCTCACCAAATCTAGCTACCAACCTTGAGGTCCAGAAGAGAAAATATTAGAGATGAAGCTGGTCTGTTTGTCATCCATTACCAGCTACAACTCTTCTTTACATACTGTGTCAGCAGAGTTTTCCCTTTTAAAGAACCTCCATAAGGTCTGGAGCGAAGGTTCAGTGGTTAAGAACAAGGCTGGTCTTATAGAAGTCCCAGGATTGGTTCCCGTCACACACATCATGGCTAACAGCGTCTATAGTTTCAGTTCCATGGGGTCCAATGCCTTCTTTTGACTTCTGTGGGCATTGTACAATATAGGTGCATGTACATACATGCAGACAACACTCATACACGTATAAAAATAAATTTAAAAAGAAACTCTTTAACAGCATGGAAATAGAAAATTAAGAATCCTGAAAAGAATCTTCTTCCTTTCTTTTTTGTAAGGAAATGTCAGGCATAGATAGACTTGATACTTTTGCAAAAATAATTTTGAAAATAACTCAGACGTGCCTATGAAAAAGATTTTGCAATAAAATAGAGCAAAATCTCTTCAAGAGCATAGAAAGAAATTGTCAATAAATTGTCGTAAGATAGGGTTTAGGATACCGGAAACAAAGAAACATAAGCTATGCAGAGTTCCCATATATCTCTGTCCCCACATCTCACAATGATGTTGCCTGTGTTAAAATAGCTAAACCCACATTGTTATGTCTTCAGCACCCAGAGCCCATAAAGTCTCCTCCAGGTGCTGGGTGAATGTGTACAAATATATAATGACACACATTTATCATTATAGTATCATTAGGAATACTACTTTCAATGCCTTGAAAATCTCTCTGATCCATTCATTCGTCCTTCAGTCCATCTAGCCTCTAAACCACTGCATAGATTCTCCGTAATGTTGCCTTTCACAGAATGGCATAAAGTTGGCATTATACACTGCGTGTTATTTCAGTATTGCTTCTTTCATGTAGACATTTACATTTAAGTTCCCTCTTTGCCTTTTCATTGCTTGAGAACTCGTTTCTTTGTAAAACTGAATGATATTTCACTGTCAGACTGTCCCACAGTTTATGTGTTTACTAACTAAATGACATTTCCATTGCTTCCAAGTATTGGCAAGGTTGAACAATAAAGCTACCATAAGGATCCAAACACATATTTTGTTTTCTTTATTTTGTTTTTTGAGATTGGGTCTCACCTTGTAACTCAGAGTTGCTGGGAAATTGCTTTATATTTTAGGCTGGTTTCATACTGATGGCAATCCCCCTGCCTCAGCATTCCAAGGACTAGAATTATAGGCATGAGCTACCACACATAGCAAAATAACATATTTTAGAAAAAACGTTTCTATATATGACAATAAATTTCAAACTCTATTTCTTTTTTCCTTTTTAGAACAGAAGAACACTCAAGAATAGGTAGGGAAAGAATTAAGATATAAGAGAAAGCTTATTGAAATGGAGGTATTTGAGTAGCACACAGAAGACTCAGATTTTAATGATATGTGCAAGTAAAGCTCTAAAGAATGTTTAACTGTCGCTGGGCGTGGGTGGCGCACGCCTTTAATCCTAGCACTTGGGTGGCAGAGGCAGGTGGATCTTTGTGAGTTCAAGGCCAGCCTGGTCTACAGAGTGAGTTCCAGGACAGCTGGGGCTACAGGGAGACCCTGTCTTGAAAAGACAAAAAAAAAAAAAAAAAGAATGTTTAATTGTCTTAAAAGTAATTGAAAACAATAGCTATGCAATAGAAAAATCACTGAGTATTGTAGACCTCAGGATACAGACAATGATAAACTTTAACTGAATAGCAAAATAGATATAATATGAAGAACAACATAGACTCCCAGAGTAAATCAGAACAAATTAAAGAAAAATGATACTAAAGCTGTAATAGAAGAAAATATTTCAAGCCAAAGAAGTATTTGTCACATAATAAGATTTATAGCATTAATTTCCAAAGACCAAGGCACGGACACAGTAAAGATATTGAAATTTAAGAAAATAGAATCCAGAAAGCATGCTGGCAGGAAATAGTGAATAAATAACACTTTTCTTGCCAAAGAAACTGTATTTTTAGATCTCTCTTCCACAGTTGTAGAAAAATAAATAACTAGCCTTTTCCCATTTCCATTATGAAAGTTTTCAAGTCTATACAAAAATTAGAGCTACCTGTTTATCAGCCCAAATCTACTCCTCAGCTTCAAAGCTAATCAGCTCATTGCCAATACCTTTTCCTCTATCTCCATACATTCTCTCATGCCTAATCTCATAATTCCAAGACATTGCTTTATACTAATTTTAAATACTTGAATATACGTCTTTAAAATATAAGGACTCTCTCAGAGCATAGAAATACAAATCATTGCCATACCAAAAAATAAAACTGCATTTTTCAATTGTTAATGAAGGCCCAAATTTTTCTATGATTATTTACTTATTTAGTCTAAGTACGATAATGTGTAGACTTAACACATTTTCCATTATATGTCTCTGAAGCATAGTTATGTCTATGAATGTCTCCTCACATCATTGTTTCTCTACAAATTAATTGTGGTACAAAATAGTTATTCTTACAGAATTTGAGGGAAATGCTATAATTTAAAATTTTTTATGTTTAATTGACTACTCATTTATGAAATTATAAGACATGTATATGCTTGTACTGGAAAGCTAGCAAACAGCAACATGTATGGAATAAAGAATCCCTAATTTTAAAAGTCGCAACATGGGGCTGATAAGATGGTTCAGTGGTTAACGTCACTGTCTGCTCTTGCAGAGGACTGGGATTTGAATCCCATGAACTACATGGCAGCTAATAATCATCCATATCTCCAGTTCTAGGGGATGTAATACTATCTTATGACATCCATGGGCATTCCATGACATGCAGGCAATACATTCATACACATAAAATGAAAATAATATATAAATAAAAAAATTTTTAAGTTGACATATAGAACTGGCAATGATAATTAGATTATTAAAACCATGATGTACCTTGCAATATGGAGTAAAAATGTAAAAGCTTGTCTTAAAATCACAGAAATACAATGGAAGAGTCCATAATATTTAGTGACCTTTTCATTATTTAAAAGGTGGGATATAGCCAGGCGTGGTGGTGCACGCCTTTAATCCCAGCACTCAGGAGGCAGAGGCAGGGGAATCTCTTTGAGTTCAAGGCCAGCTTAATCTACAGATGGAGCTCCAGGCCAGCTGGGACTAAAGGGCGACCCTGTCTCAAAAATACCAAAAATAAATAAATAAATAAAAATTTGTAAAATAAAGTAGGATATAAAATTTATTCTTTATTCTTATAGTTTCATACATATACACAATGAAATATGATATTTACCCTTCATTTTCTCTCCAATTTATGTTCTTTCCCCTTCAACATGTCCCCCTCCATGTTTTATTTTAGAAATGTAAAACCCGGGGCTGGAGAGATGGCCTAGTGGTTAATAGCACCGACTGCTCTTGCAGAGGACTCAGGTTTGATCTCCAGCACCCACATGGCGGCTGAGAACCGTCTGTAACTCCAATTCCAGGAGAACTCCAGTTCCAGGGGAATCCGACACCCTCTTTTGACCTCCATGGCATTGCACACACGGGTGCACAAACCTGAATGCAGACAGTACATTCATACACAAAAATAAATAAATAAAAATTAAAAAAAAGAAATGTAAAACCCACAAAGCCTCGTAAGTGTTCTCTGATGTGCAAGGGTGTATTGACATACACAAGACTACTACCAGTGGCTACGTCCTCAAAATGGAGGGATTTCTCATCCTTCCAGTAATAAACCACCAATAGCTCTTCAGTAAGGGTTAGGACCTGGAGATCATCTAAGCCATCTGTGTCAGAATTTCAGCTGACTTGATTTTGTGTATTTCAATGGTTTGTTAGAACTATACTAAACATATTTCTTCATTTAAAGTAGGTGGTATGTTATGGAAATATTTTTTTTCTCAAAGTGGAATTATTGTGACTATTATTACTATTTAGTCTTTTTGAGACAGGATCTCCCTGTAGCTTCAGCTGGCCTGGATTTGCTCATATAGACCAGGCTGGCCTTGAACTCACAGAGATCTGCCTGCCTCTACCTCCAAAATTCTGGTGTTAAAGGCATTAACCACCACACCCAGCAAAGTGGATAATTTTTAAATTTTTAGTTTATTTTTGTTTTATGTGTATGGGTCTTTGTCTGCATATATTTAAGTGAACCTCTGCATACAGTGCCCTCAGAGACCAGAAGAGAGCATCAGATCCTCTGAAAGTGGAGTTGCTGATGGCTGTTCGCTGCCATAAGCCCGTGTCCTCTGTAAGAACAGCCAGTGCTCTTAACCATTGCCCAAAATTTAAGTAAAAAGTTTAAGAAAGTAAATTCAGTTAGGCATCATGGTGCACACCTTTAATCCCAAAACTCAACAGGTAGAGACAGGTGGATCTCTATGAGATTGAGACGAATTTGGTCTACATATCAAGTTACAGGCCATCTGGGGCTACAGGGATACCCTATTTCAGAAAGAAAAAAAAACACCTAATTAAATAAATACCTAAATAAATAATGAAAAGAAACTGAAATCACATTTGAGGAGAGAGAGTGTGTGTGAAAGAGAGAGAAGAAAGAGATTTGTTATTTTCATTTTTTTCTTCGTAGTCACTGGAACAAAAATATTGAAGTGATTGATCTAATCATTTGTAACCTATTAGCAAATTCTGGATTCAACACTTTATATTTTCAATAGAAGATCATTCAAGAAATCTGAAATATTTTTTATCAATTATATGTGGAAGGACTCTATATGAAGCTTCTAATATGCTCATATGAACTTTAGCTGAAGATTTTCTCATTTTTACTTTGGGATTTGTGCCCATAGTGTGATACTGTACAACGAGTGGGGCCATTCCTAGTTCAATGCCCTGAGGCTGTGGTGAGAGCATGCACCCTCACATGAGCCACAGGTCCCCTCCCGTGGGTAATGGATTTCCACTGCTTCTGACTTTCTTCTCCAGAGTGAATCTTACAGTTTTCAAGGAGAAGAGCTCATCTGCTGGCAAAGGGAACTCATAGGGGAGACTGTCACGAGCCTATGTCCATAGTCATTGGGGGAGATCCTTTAGTCATTCTGCATTCTTTAAACAATGTAAGCAAATTCACACTGCACAAAAACTGAATGAGTGTCAGCTGTGTGGCAAAGCCCTTAGAAAACATGAGAAAATATTCTCAATGTTGAAGTGCCTTGATCACACTGGTGACTTTTATGTGGGTTAGAGAATTGACATGAAGAATCTTTGTGGAAAAGCCTTCATTTACCATTGATCCTTTAAAGTACCAGATCAAAATTATACTCTGTAGAAATTATATGAATAGCATTTAGCTAGAAAAGCCTATACTACTCTGTCCTTAGATGCCACCAGCAAGTTCAAATAAAAGAGAGAACCCTCAGGTGCTTCATCCAGAATGGGCACCTACATTGACACCAGCTGTTTACATGGGGCCTGAGGAACTATATAAAGTACAATGATTGTTGGAAGTACTTCACGCAGGAAATGAAACACAACTGACATCGAAAACCACATTATAGAGAAAGTCTATGTTTGTAGTCATTATCAGAAGGTTTTCTTTGATAATCTGTCTTTTAAAAAAACATATATAAGAGCTTTCCCAGACCTGCTGTGATTAATGCATCTCTCAAATCTCACTAAAGAAACGTTTTCAAGCATCAAATATTAATTAACACAGAGACCCACAGAGAATAAGAGTGCAGAGAATAAGAGGATACAGAGCACCTAACCCTGAATAGGACACCTATATGAAACTTATGCCTCCAAATGATCAGGGATCATTGAGAAAGAAGGAGCAGAAAGATTGTAAGAGCCAGAGGTGTAAATGACCATAGAAAAACAGTTTTCTAGGTAGCCAGGCAGTTACTCCTATGAACTCACAGCAATGGTGACAGCATGCACAAGTCCCTTGTATGACCAAACCAGACTAAAACCCCAGAATGGATGTTAGGAGGTGGATGAACAACCCCATTTCTAGATGAGGAACTATTGTCAACTAATGGCTGCTGGGAGGAGAAGAGTCACTCTCCTTTAAGGATGATAGTCTTGGTAGGTTGAGCCATCCAATGGATGACTACTTAGGCATATACATACAAATGAATATAATATAATGTATGTGTATACATAATAGAGTATATAAAGTTGGCCAGGAGAGGGCATATGGGAGAGGGGATCTAATTGAGATCAAAATATATTATATGAAATTCACAAAAACCCAGTTAAAAATCATAGGCAAATTCACACTGGAAAATCAGTCCAGTATGGATTTACTTCAGAGGGGCCTTCAGTCAGGCTGTGGATTTAGAACACAAGCATACTGTTAACTAGATCAGTGCCTGGAATGGGAAAGAAAACAAGGAAGGTTTAAAGAATATACTTTGAAGATGTATCTTTTTTGTTGAAAATGCTGGATAACCAACCTGAGGTACTTATAATGTGTGGCAAGCATTTAACCAGGTAAGGTGTCTTCCCACCCCAGGTGCTAGACTTTTAAAATATTTTTATTTATTTATTATTTTGGCAAGTATTTACAATGAAGGAAATGAGTACTGGGAGGTAGAATGTAGGGAGAAATCACAGTAAGACCTGCAATCAGGAGGAAATTGTTCTTTAGAAATTTCAGCTTCCCAGTTTTGCCATCTTAAAAAGGTTGGTTCCTTTGGTACTAGTCTAAGAAGAGCTTTCGTGGTGTAATCTCAAAGTTATTTGTTGTCTAATCTATTATTATAAATTTTTATTTAGTTTCATTCTGATTGAAGAGTTGTGCTTGTATCCATTTTAGATTTTACAATTAATTGAATTTTAATTAAATTCCAAATAAGTGATTCATTTTAATGAGTGTCTCATAAGTGCTTGGAAAACAAACTGTGGACTCAGCCTGATAGATGTGAATTGCTGTTTCTGTCTTGTTCTCTGTCTTTCTCCACCTCTACCTTCCACATACACAAACACCCAGACACAAACACACAACAGTTTCTGGAAACCCTGCACCTGAGCTGGTAGATTGAGCATTAGTTCCAACCTTCTGATCTTAGAATAAGCTTAGATTTTAAAAGTTACATGTTTGTCCATAGCAAATATGTTGCTTGATTACTAGCCATCCTATTTTAAGGACAGAGGCTTGTGCATGCTAACTCCAATGCTTCCTTTTGAATTGTCTTTCCACTATGATTGCTACTACTAGAAGCACCAGGCATACGTTTTTTTTTTTTTTTCCATTTAGATTCCATAACTTTTTCCACTTGGGGAAGAGGATCATTGCCTGAATTCATTTTAAAATTGAGGCCCGTATTTAGATATTCAAAACTGTCATATAATATTCTCAAAATCAGGGTAGTATTCATAGGTCGAGGCCAATTATATTCTCCTACCTTGAACTGTAAATGCAAATTTTACTTGTAAACTTCCATTTGAGGCTTTGACTCTTACAGAAAATGACTTTCCATGACTTGAACTGGAGAGACCCACATTGCTTCACTTCAGAATCTGCTCTATAAGAGGTTCTAGAGAATCACAAGCTGCTGTGCTCAATGTTAATTAACCATGTATCAAAATGCAAAAATGGGATTTATTCTTAGTTTCTAATGAGGTCAAAAAGAGTAGAAGATAGTCAATGAGAATTCTCTTGTGATCAGATACAACATAATTCCTACACTGGCCCTGCAAAGAGATTTCCAGCTTCTAATTCACAGGGCACCAGAAGAAAAAGATATAAAGAGGAAAGAGAGTTGGACATTCAAGAGGGTAATCTTTGTAAAAAGTGATTGGTATTTTGTGATGCATAGCCTATAGAGGAGGCCCGCCTCTTTTAATCTCAAGAATATCAAGGGAGGTTTTCAGAAAACAAATCCGAAAATGAGTCACTTTCCTTAGGAGCTTGAGTGAGGGACTATTGATTAGTACACAATATGCCCAGGAGAAGCAAGAAGCCAAGTGATGCATCTCATGGCAGCCCCATCAAAACTACAATCAGACAATGTCTATCTTTTCCATACTTCAAATACACCTGTTCTATGAGGATTAGCAGAAAGGGAATGAATGACTTAGGGTTATCTTACCTGACTAGATATATTATATATATATATATATATATATATATATATATATATATCAACTTGGATAATTGTTGGAATTGTAAAAGAGAACTTGAATAGGCCTAGATTGTTGAGAACTCAAATCTAAAGTGGTACTGGCAGGATAACCACAACCAGCCAATTGGGAAGTACCTCAAAGATTTTCAGTAAAAGACCCCAAAGCAGGGAGTGTTCTTCAGAAAACCCCCAGGGTGATTCAGGAAAGCAAGTCAGTCCTAAACACGGACTGAGCTAAAAGCATATAGGGTCCATCTTACCACTCCCAGGTCAGGGACTGCCTGATGCTCCTTCTTTCTCTGTTTTTCAGACTTCAGCCAGCACTGGAAGCTGAGAGGATACATTTTGCTATTTTTAAAAATATTCAGTGGATATCTCTAATCTCTCAGAAAGGGGAAAGACAGTGAATTTTTATAGTTTTCTCTCCTGTCTGTTTACGTTTCAGACTTTGTAGTGCTTATTTACAGTGTTGCTCCTACATACAAGAATATAGGACATTTCCGTTATTACATCCTGGAACTTTATGTAATAAAAGCAAGATATTTAATAGCTATTTTGTAAACAATTATGGGGTATCAAATACAGGCTTTCCAATCTCCTTCTTTCTATAGTTTTGTTTATTTTGGCAGATATCAGTATGAATTCCTTCTAAAGACCTAAAATGGTAGCATTTTGAAACTTTAAGTAAATAAAATGAGTATAAATTTAGTGTATTTATTTAACTAGATATGAACATTAAAGTTTAAAGTTTTTTCTCCGTTCCCCTCTAAATTAGGTTTAGCTGATATCTATATATTTTTTTTTCAATGTTATTTGGTTTCTTTCTTTTTTATTAGCTGTGTTTTTTTTTTCTTTTGGAGTATGTATACCATGTGTGTGCCCAAGGCTAGAAGAGGGTATTATACTCCTTGGAACTGGAGTTCTAGATGGTTGTAAGCTACCACATGGATGCTAGGAACGGCTTTTAACTGCTGAAACATCTTTTCATGCCCAACTTTCCAGATTTCTTTTTTTGAGACAGGGTCTTTCTTTAGTCGTAGCTGGCCTAGAGCTCGCTATGTAGACCAGGCTGGCCTTGAACTCAAAGAGATCCCCCAGCCTCTGCCTCCTGAGTGCTAGGATTAAAGGTTTGCACCACCAAGCCTGGCCTAAGACAGTTCTTAGCCACCATGTGGGTGCTGGGAATCAAACCCTGGTCCTCTGCAAGAGCAGTCATTGCTCTTAACCAATGAGCCATCTCTCAAGCCCCCCAGATTCTTAATGTACTTTGTTTGGCTTTCTTTGATTTATATTTTTTCTGTGGAACTATGCCTTTTTTTCTATTTAATAATTTTGAAGCTTTGAGAATAATTATTACATTTAATTTTTAACATTCTAGTTAAGCATGATTTTATTGCCATTTTATTTTTTTATTTTTTTAAGATTTTTTTATTGATGCTTTGTGCATTTCATACATCATTTTCCAATTCGGTTCAGCCATATTTCCCTTTCCCTTCCCCCCCGACCCCCACCCCATCCCAGATTATGCATTCTGCCATAACTGTCCTGCATCTTTCTCTCAGTTCTTTTTTTTTCATTTTTTAGCTATAAGTGATAATCCATGAGAACAAGCATCCTTCATGTAAAACCAATTTGCAGGCTGTTGTGCCCAAACCCCCACAGCCCCACCTTCCAGCGAGGAGTGAGGGGTTGTATGTTCAATCAAGTTGATCAAATGAGTGTCCAGACTACATTGCTGTAGATTCACCATTCACCCCAATTGCAGCCCTTACATTCTACCACGCCCCCTCTTCCACAGATTGTTCCCTAGGCTTAGAAAAGGGG